>OV121096.1:27035698-27398925 GCA_921293015.1 Phorcus lineatus | reverse complement strand
CATACTCGTAATGATATGAATCCCACTACATGATGTTTTACACCTGAAACCCACTACACAGTGATAACGGTGATTTAGGATAAAACTAAAAATGCAAAACAATAGCAATGACAAGGATTATATTGACTATCTAATTAAAAAATCGTAAAATTGATTATTAATTAGTGAGCATAGGGCCTGAATCCCACTACATGGGTCACGTGACCCGTTCCTATACACACCTGCTTACCACTACATGCACATACACACTGGAATCTCACTACACGGCAAATACACACTGGAATCCCGCTACACAGCACATAAACGAACTACAGGAGACAACTATTTCTAAAATTTCACGATTATTGATGTAACTCTGTCAAATTCGCAATTTGTCTTTTCGCTGAAAAGAATCAAGCTCATAAATTCCTAATGCATTTTTCTCACTACACATTCAAATTATACTTTAAACTACACTTAACAAATCACTTAAGCTGGAATCACTGCATAGATTCAAATTATTAAAGAAACATATATATGTTATATTTTGGATCACACTTTCGGAAACAGTAGAAATGATCAGTTTACGTTTTTACGTTACATTATTTTAAACAAATTTATCATAGTTTTGTAATTACAAGATGAAAAGTACTTCGCACAATTTTTATTCTGTGACTTAGAGGCATCATAAAAATACACTGACTTGTTTTTCAAAACAGTTAACTATGAAAATATATAGGGTTTAAAGTATACACTTCTCGAATGATTCTAGCTAAAGTTAGGTACATACATAGATCTGTGGAACTAAGATTCTAAAGCAAGGGTCAGGGTTGATCTAGCTTCAGTCGGAAACTACTATGAAATGAGAACATGAGAGCCACTCCGTGATTTTTACAACATATTATTTACCTTTGATAAGAACCTAAATGTCATAAGTGGAGATATAAAATCAAAACATCTTAACTTTTCAAGACATGTAAATGACAAATACTGGTTTCTCATGAACATCTAATAACAGCCTTATAAATGCACAGAGGTGTAGATATCACGTCCAATATAGAGGGATACTAATTTACATGTACCCTAACAAACACTATCAACTCCTAACTGCCCTCCTGTCTGTTTCAGATAAGACGCGCGCCACTGTCCGGTTTTCGATCATAATTGCGACGTTCTACCTTCATATTGTCACTGTAAAAAACCCAGTAAGGTCTATTTTGGTAACAGTCGATACTTAGCGATCAAATGACCCCATTGATTAAGTTTGGCATAAAAAGAATTTATATGACTCCAACAACTCGGGGAGTAGCTCTAGCTCTAAGGGTTGTTCTAGTATAATTATCGGGATTTCGTCTCAACTTATAATCTATCATTAGAAACTTTGTCTTTCTACGGTAAGGGTTACCTAGCTAATGTCGGGTATATCTATGAAACTTAGCCCTTTTGCAGCTAGCGGTAGTGTTTATTTAGTTAGTGTCGGTGATATCAAATCCACCTTTACTGCATCTAAGGTTCGGGTTTATGTGGAAGGTATGGTTAACAACTAAAAATTAATGAAAATATCCTCTTCTAGTTACAAAATATAAATAAACATCTTAATTTGTCCTCATTTTACAGCACACTTACATATATACATTTTAATTCCTTCTACAAAATTACCAAATTCACACAATTTGCACACGTATTTACTATCCATCTTCGTCAGTCATACACGACGGATCAACTAAATCATATGTATATCACATTCATGAATATATTTTACCAATTTCTAACCCATGTATTGTAGCCGTGTATATTTCTCCAGCTATAGGGTTAGGGTTGATTTGGCCATTGTCGGGAATAACTTTGAGATTTAGCCTTTCGAAAGTTTTGATTAAGGCTTATATCTACCTATTAATTAGCCTAATAACATAACTCGGTCTTCCTGCCTGTAGCATTAGTTTTTATCTAGCCAATGTCGGGAATATTAACGACACTTTGCATCTCTGCCGCTAGTATTCGAATTTATATAGCAAATGTCGGGAATATTAATGAAATTTGGCGTCTCTGCCGCTAGTTTTCGAATTTATGTAGCTGATGTCGGAAATATCTTTAAAACTTTGTCTTTCTAAGGATAAGTTAAGGGTTACCGAGGTAATGTTCGAAATATCTATGTATCCTAGCCCTGTTGCAGCTAGCAGAAGTGTTTATCTAGTAAGTGTCGGTGATATTAAATTTATCTTTTCTTCATCACAGGTTTGGCTTTATCTGGGAGGGGTCGGGAATAACTGTAGATTAATGAAACTATCGTCTTCTAGTCACACAAAGTATATCAACATCTCAATTTGACCTTAAATCTCAATATACAGCACACACACACACACCTGAATCTCACTACACAAGGTTAACATTTACATAATAAGTTTAAATCTTAATATTACCCTGAATGATTCTTTGTATCAGTGAAACATTATTCATTCACTTCCCAAATTGCCCCTATAACCGATGATAATAAAGCCAAATCAAAACGATGTCGATGTCTTCTCACTACTAAGTGCACATGCACTTAAATCTTCATACACACCGGATTCTCACTACACTTGGTGCATATACACACCTGAATGTCACTACACCGCAAACGGCGATTTTTAATCTCATTAAAGCTTACACATTTTATAATTCCTTTTACAAAAAGACCAAATTCACACAATTTGCACACGTATTTACTATCCATCTTCGTCAGTCATACACGACGGAACAACTAAATCATATGTATATCACATTCATGAATGTACTTTACCAATTTCTAACCCATG
Source organism: Phorcus lineatus (assembly GCA_921293015.1). Taxonomy (NCBI): domain Eukaryota; kingdom Metazoa; phylum Mollusca; class Gastropoda; order Trochida; family Trochidae; genus Phorcus; species Phorcus lineatus. The sequence continues at coordinate 27,396,151 of OV121096.1, read as the reverse complement.
TATTGTAGCCGTATATATTTCTCCAGCTATAGGGTTGGGGTTGATTTGGCCATTGTCGGGAATAACTTTGAGATTTAGCCTTTCGAAAGTTTTGATTAAGGCTTATCTACCTATTAATTAGCCTAATTACATAACTTGGTCTTCCTGCCTGTAGCATTAGTTTTTATCTAGCTAATGTCGGGAATATTAACGACACTTTGCATCTCTGCCGCTAGTATTCGAATTTATATAGCAAATGTCGGGAATATTAATGAAATTTGGCGTCTCTGCCGCTAGTTTTCAAATTTATGTAGCTTATGTCGGAAATATCTTTAAAACTTTGTCTTTCTAAGGATAAGTTAAGGGTTACCGAGGTAATGTTCGAAATATCTATGTAACCTAACCCTGTTGCAGCTAGCAGAAGTGTTTATCTAGTTAGTGTCGGTGATATTAAATTTATCTTTTCTTCATCACAGGTTTGGCTTTATCTGGGAGGGGTCGGGAATAACTGTAGATTAATGAAACTATCGTCTTCTAGTTACACAAAGTGAATCAACATCTCAATTTGACCTTAAATCTCTTTATACAGCACACACACACCTGAATCTCACTACATAAGTTTAACAGTTACATACAAAATTAAAATTTTAATATTACTCTGAATGATTCTTTATATCAGTAAAACATTATTCATTCACTTCCCAAATTGCCCCTATAACCGATGATAATAAAGCCAAATCAAAACGATGTCGATGTCTTCTCACTACTAAGTGCACATGCACTTAAATCTTCATACACACCGGATTCTCACTACACTTGGTGCATATACACACCTGAATGTCACTACACCGCAAACGGCGATTTTTAATCTCATTAAAGCTTACACATTTTTACTTCCTTCCACAAAATGACCAAATTCACACAATTAGCACACATATTTACTATCCATCTTCGTCAGTCATACACGACGGAACAACTAAATCGTATGTATATCACATTCATGAATATATTTTACCAATTTCTAACCCATGTATTGTAGCCGTGTATATTTCTCCAGCTATAGGGTTAGGGTTGATTTGGCCATTGTCGGGAATAACTTTGAGATTTAGCCTTTTGAAAGTTTTGATTTAAGGCTTATATCTACCTGTTAATTAGCCTAATTACATGACTCGATCTTTCTGCCTAGAGCATTAGTTTTTATCTAGCTAATGTCGGGAATATTAACGACACTTTGCATCTCTGCCGCTAGTATTCGAATTTACACAGCAAATGTCAGGAATATTAATGAAATTTGGCGTCTCTGCCGCTAGTATTCGAATTTATGTAGCTGATGTCGGAAATATCTTTAAAACTTTGTCTTTCTAAGGATAAGTTAAGGGTTACCGAGGTAATGTTCGAAATATCTATGTAACCTAGCCCTGTTGCAGCTAGCAGAAGTGTTTATCTAGTTAGTGTCGGTGATATCAAATTTATCTTTTCTACATCACAGGTTTGGCTTCATCTGGGAGGGGTCGGGAATAACTGTAGATTAATGAAACTATCGTCTTCTAGTCACACAAAGTATAACAACATCTCAATTTGACCTTAAATCTCAATATACAGCACACACACACCTGAATCTCACTACACTAGGTTAACATTTACATAAAAAATTTAAATCTTAATATTACTCTGAATGATTCTTTATATCAGTAAAACATTATTCATTCACTTCCCAAATTGCCCCTATAACCGATGATAATAAAGCCAAATCAAAACGATGTCGATGTCTTCTCACTACTATGTGCACATGCACTTAAATCTTCATACACACCGGATTCTCACTACACTTGGTGCATATACACACCTGAATGTCACTACACCGCAAACGGCGATTTTTAATCTCATTAAAGCTTACACATTTTTACTTCCTTCCACAAAATGACCAAATTCACACAATTAGCACACATATTTACTATCCATCTTCGTCAGTCATACACGACGGAACAACTAAATCGTATGTATATCACATTCATGAATATATTTTACCAATTTCTAACCCATGTATTGTAGCCGTGTATATTTCTCCAGCTATAGGGTTAGGGTTGATTTGGCCATTGTCGGGAATAACTTTGAGATTTAGCCTTTAGAAAGTTTTGATTTAAGGCTTATATCTACCTGTTAATTAGCCTAATTACATGACTCGATCTTTCTGCCTAGAGCATTAGTTTTTATCTAGCTAATGTCGGGAATATTAACGACACTTTGCATCTCTGCCGCTAGTATTCGAATTTACACAGCAAATGTCAGGAATATTAATGAAATTTGGCGTCTCTGCCGCTAGTATTCGAATTTATGTAGCTGATGTCGGAAATATCTTTAAAACTTTGTCTTTCTAAGGATAAGTTAAGGGTTACCGAGGTAATGTTCGAAATATCTATGTAACCTAGCCCTGTTGCAGCTAGCAGAAGTGTTTATCTAGTTAGTGTCGGTGATATCAAATTTATCTTTTCTACATCACAGGTTTGGCTTCATCTGGGAGGGGTCGGGAATAACTGTAGATTAATGAAACTATCGTCTTCTAGTCACACAAAGTATAACAACATCTCAATTTGACCTTAAATCTCAATATACAGCACACACACACCTGAATCTCACTACACTAGGTTAACATTTACATAAAAAATTTAAATCTTAATATTACTCTGAATGATTCTTTGTATCAGTAAAACATTATTCATTCACTTCCCAAATTGCCCCTATAACCGATGATAATAAAGCCAAATCAAAACGATGTCGATGTCTTCTCACTACTAAGTGCACATGCACTTAAATCTTCATACACACCGGATTCTCACTACACTTGGTGCATATACACACCTGAATGTCACTACACCGCAAACGGCGATTTTTAATCTCATTAAAGCTGACACATTTTTAATTCCTTCTACAAAATGACCAAATTCACCCAATTAGCACACATATTTACTATCCATCTTCGTCAGTCATACACGACGGAACAACTAAATCGTATGTATATCACATTCATGAATATATTTTACCAATTTCTAACCCATGTATTGTAGCCGCGTATATTTCTCCAGCTATAGGGTTAGGGTTGATTTGGCCATTGTCGGGAATAACTTTGAGATTTAGCCTTTTGAAAGTTTTGATTTAAGGCTTATATCTACCTGTTAATTAGCCTAATTACATGACTCGATCTTTCTGCCTAGAGCATTAGTTTTTATCTAGCTAATGTCGGGAATATTAACGACACTTTGCATCTCTGCCGCTAGTATTCGAATTTACACAGCAAATGTCAGGAATATTAATGAAATTTGGCGTCTCTGCCGCTAGTATTCGAATTTATGTAGCTGATGTCGGAAATATCTTTAAAACTTTGTCTTTCTAAGGATAAGTTAAGGGTTACCGAGGTAATGTTCGAAATATCTATGTAACCTAGCCCTGTTGCAGCTAGCAGAAGTGTTTATCTAGTTAGTGTCGGTTATATCAAATTTATCTTTTCTACATCACAGGTTTGGCTTCATCTGGGAGGGGTCGGGAATAACTGTAGATTAATGAAACTATCGTCTTCTAGTCACACAAAGTATAACAACATCTCAATTTGACCTTAAATCTCAATATACAGCACACACACAGCTGAATCTCACTACACTAGGTTAACATTTACATAAAAAATTTAAATCTTAATATTACTCTGAATGATTCTTTGTATCAGTAAAACATTATTCATTCACTTCCCAAATTGCCCCTATAACCGATGATAATAAAGCCAAATCAAAACGATGTCGATGTCTTCTCACTACTAAGTGCACATGCACTTAAATCTTCATACACACCGGATTCTCACTACACTTGGTGCATATACACACCTGAATGTCACTACACCGCAAACGGCGATTTTTAATCTCATTAAAGCTGACACATTTTTAATTCCTTCTACAAAATGACCAAATTCACCCAATTAGCACACATATTTACTATCCATCTTCGTCAGTCATACACGACGGAACAACTAAATCGTATGTATATCACATTCATGAATATATTTTACCAATTTCTAACCCATGTATTGTAGCCGTGTATATTTCTCCAGCTATAGGGTTAGGGTTGATTTGGCCATTGTCGGGAATAACTTTGAGATTTAGCCTTTTGAAAGTTTTGATTTAAGGCTTATATCTACCTGTTAATTAGCCTAATTACATGACTCGATCTTTCTGCCTAGAGCATTAGTTTTTATCTAGCTAATGTCGGGAATATTAACGACACTTTGCATCTCTGCCGCTAGTATTCGAATGTACACAGCAAATGTCAGGAATATTAATGAAATTTGGCGTCTCTGCCGCTAGTATTCGAATTTATGTAGCTGATGTCGGAAATATCTTTAAAACTTTGTCTTTCTAAGGATAAGTTAAGGGTTACCGAGGTAATGTTCGAAATATCTATGTAACCTAGCCCTGTTGCAGCTAGCAGAAGTGTTTATCTAGTTAGTGTCGGTGATATCAAATTTATCTTTTCTACATCACAGGTTTGGCTTCATCTGGGAGGGGTCGGGAATAACTGTAGATTAATGAAACTATCGTCTTCTAGTCACACAAAGTATAACAACATCTCAATTTGACCTTAAATCTCAATATACAGCACACACACACCTGAATCTCACTACACTAGGTTAACATTTACATAAAAAATTTAAATCTTAATATTACTCTGAATGATTCTTTGTATCAGTAAAACATTATTCATTCACTTCCCAAATTGCCCCTATAACCGATGATAATAAAGCCAAATCAAAACGATGTCGATGTCTTCTCACTACTATGTGCACATGCACTTAAATCTTCATACACACCGGATTCTCACTACACTTGGTGCATATACACACCTGAATGTCACTACACCGCAAACGGCGATTTTTAATCTCATTAAAGCTTACACATTTTTACTTCCTTCCACAAAATGACCAAATTCACACAATTAGCACACATATTTACTATCCATCTTCGTCAGTCATACACGACGGAACAACTAAATCGTATGTATATCACATTCATGAATATATTTTACCAATTTCTAACCCATGTATTGTAGCCGTGTATATTTCTCCAGCTATAGGGTTAGGGTTGATTTGGCCATTGTCGGGAATAACTTTGAGATTTAGCCTTTTGAAAGTTTTGATTTAAGGCTTATATCTACCTGTTAATTAGCCTAATTACATGACTCGATCTTTCTGCCTAGAGCATTAGTTTTTATCTAGCTAATGTCGGGAATATTAACGACACTTTGCATCTCTGCCGCTAGTATTCGAATTTACACAGCAAATGTCAGGAATATTAATGAAATTTGGCGTCTCTGCCGCTAGTATTCGAATTTATGTAGCTGATGTCGGAAATATCTTTAAAACTTTGTCTTTCTAAGGATAAGTTAAGGGTTACCGAGGTAGTGTTCGAAATATCTATGTAACCTAGCCCTGTTGCAGCTAGCAGAAGTGTTTATCTAGTTAGTGTCGGTTATATCAAATTTATCTTTTCTACATCACAGGTTTGGCTTCATCTGGGAGGGGTCGGGAATAACTGTAGATTAATGAAACTATCGTCTTCTAGTCACACAAAGTATAACAACATCTCAATTTGACCTTAAATCTCAATATACAGCACACACACACACCTGAATCTCACTACACTAGGTTAACATTTACATAAAAAATTTAAATCTTAATATTACTCTGAATGATTCTTTGTATCAGTAAAACATTATTCATTCACTTCCCAAATTGCCCCTATAACCGATGATAATAAAGCCAAATCAAAACGATGTCGATGTCTTCTCACTACTAAGTGCACATGCACTTAAATCTTCATACACACCGGATTCTCACTACACTTGGTGCATATACACACCTGAATGTCACTACACCGCAAACGGCGATTTTTAATCTCATTAAAGCTGACACATTTTTAATTCCTTCTACAAAATGACCAAATTCACCCAATTAGCACACATATTTACTATCCATCTTCGTCAGTCATACACGACGGAACAACTAAATCGTATGTATATCACATTCATGAATATATTTTACCAATTTCTAACCCATGTATTGTAGCCGTGTATATTTCTCCAGCTATAGGGTTAGGGTTGATTTGGCCATTGTCGGGAATAACTTTGAGATTTAGCCTTTTGAAAGTTTTGATTTAAGGCTTATATCTACCTGTTAATTAGCCTAATTACATGACTCGATCTTTCTGCCTAGAGCATTAGTTTTTATCTAGCTAATGTCGGGAATATTAACGACACTTTGCATCTCTGCCGCTAGTATTCGAATTTACACAGCAAATGTCAGGAATATTAATGAAATTTGGCGTCTCTGCCGCTAGTATTCGAATTTATGTAGCTGATGTCGGAAATATCTTTAAAACTTTGTCTTTCTAAGGATAAGTTAAGGGTTACCGAGGTAGTGTTCGAAATATCTATGTAACCTAGCCCTGTTGCAGCTAGCAGAAGTGTTTATCTAGTTAGTGTCGGTTATATAAAATTTATCTTTTCTACATCACAGGTTTGGCTTCATCTGGGAGGGGTCGGGAATAACTGTAGATTAATGAAACTATCGTCTTCTAGTCACACAAAGTATAACAACATCTCAATTTGACCTTAAATCTCAATATACAGCACACACACACACCTGAATCTCACTACACTAGGTTAACATTTACATAAAAAATTTAAATCTTAATATTACTCTGAATGATTCTTTGTATCAGTAAAACATTATTCATTCACTTCCCAAATTGCCCCTATAACCGATGATAATAAAGCCAAATCAAAACGATGTCGATGTCTTCTCACTACTAAGTGCACATGCACTTAAATCTTCATACACACCGGATTCTCACTACACTTGGTGCATATACACACCTGAATGTCACTACACCGCAAACGGCGATTTTTAATCTCATTAAAGCTGACACATTTTTAATTCCTTCTACAAAATGACCAAATTCACACAATTAGCACACATATTTACTATCCATCTTCGTCAGTCATACACGACGGAACAACTAAATCGTATGTATATCACATTCATGAATATATTTTACCAATTTCTAACCCATGTATTGTAGCCGTGTATATTTCTCCAGCTATAGGGTTAGGGTTGATTTGGCCATTGTCGGGAATAACTTTGAGATTTAGCCTTTTGAAAGTTTTGATTTAAGGCTTATATCTACCTGTTAATTAGCCTAATTACATGACTCGATCTTTCTGCCGAGAGCATTAGTTTTTATCTAGCTAATGTCGGGAATATTAACGACACTTTGCATCTCTGCCACTAGTATTCGAATTTACACAGCAAATGTCAGGAATATTAATGAAATTTGGCGTCTCTGCCGCTAGTATTCGAATTTATGTAGCTGATGTCGGAAATATCTTTAAAACTTTGTCTTTCTAAGGATAAGTTAAGGGTTACCGAGGTAATGTTCGAAATATCTATGTAACCTAGCCCTGTTGCAGCTAGCAGAAGTGTTTATCTAGTTAGTGTCGGTGATATCAAATTTATCTTTTCTACATCACAGGTTTGGCTTCATCTGGGAGGGGTCGGGAATAACTGTAGATTAATGAAACTATCGTCTTCTAGTCACACAAAGTATAACAACATCTCAATTTGACCTTAAATCTCAATATACAGCACACACACACCTGAATCTCACTACACTAGGTTAACATTTACATAAAAAATTTAAATCTTAATATTACTCTGAATGATTCTTTATATCAGTAAAACATTATTCATTCACTTCCCAAATTGCCCCTATAACCGATGATAATAAAGCCAAATCAAAACGATGTCGATGTCTTCTCACTTCTCAGTGCACATGCACTTAAATCTTCATACACACCGGATTCTCACTACACTTGGTGCATATACACACCTGAATGTCACTACACCGCAAACGGCGATTTTTAATCTCATTAAAGCTGACACATTTTTACTTCCTTCCACAAAATGACCAAATTCACACAATTAGCACACATATTTACTATCCATCTTCGTCAGTCATACACGACGGAACAACTAAATCGTATGTATATCACATTCATGAATATATTTTACCAATTTCTAACCCATGTATTGTAGCCGTGTATATTTCTCCAGCTATAGGGTTAGGGTTGATTTGGCCATTGTCGGGAATAACTTTGAGATTTAGCCTTTTGAAAGTTTTGATTTAAGGCTTATATCTACCTGTTAATTAGCCTAATTACATGACTCGATCTTTCTGCCTAGAGCATTAGTTTTTATCTAGCTAATGTCGGGAATATTAACGACACTTTGCATCTCTGCCGCTAGTATTCGAATTTACACAGCAAATGTCAGGAATATTAATGAAATTTGGCGTCTCTGCCGCTAGTATTCGAATTTATGTAGCTGATGTCGGAAATATCTTTAAAACTTTGTCTTTCTAAGGATAAGTTAAGGGTTACCGAGGTAATGTTCGAAATATCTATGTAACCTAGCCCTGTTGCAGCTAGCAGAAGTGTTTATCTAGTTAGTGTCGGTGATATCAAATTTATCTTTTCTACATCACAGGTTTGGCTTCATCTGGGAGGGGTCGGGAATAACTGTAGATTAATGAAACTATCGTCTTCTAGTCACACAAAGTATAACAACATCTCAATTTGACCTTAAATCTCAATATACAGCACACACACACCTGAATCTCACTACACTAGGTTAACATTTACATAAAAAATTTAAATCTTAATATTACTCTGAATGATTCTTTATATCAGTAAAACATTATTCATTCACTTCCCAAATTGCCCCTATAACCGATGATAATAAAGCCAAATCAAAACGATGTCGATGTCTTCTCACTACTAAGTGCACATGCACTTAAATCTTCATACACACCGGATTCTCACTACACTTGGTGCATATACACACCTGAATGTCACTACACCGCAAACGGCGATTTTTAATCTCATTAAAGCTTACACATTTTTACTTCCTTCTACAAAATGACCAAATTCACACAATTAGCACACATATTTACTATCCATCTTCGTCAGTCATACACGACGGAACAACTAAATCGTATGTATATCACATTCATGAATATATTTTACCAATTTCTAACCCATATATTGTAGCCGTGTATATTTCTCCAGCTATAGGGTTAGGGTTGATTTGGCCATTGTCGGGAATAACTTTGAGATTTAGCCTTTTGAAAGTTTTGATTTAAGGCTTATATCTACCTGTTAATTAGCCTAATTACATGACTCGATCTTTCTGCCTAGAGCATTAGTTTTTATCTAGCTAATGTCGGGAATATTAACGACACTTTGCATCTCTGCCGCTAGTATTCGAATTTACACAGCAAATGTCAGGAATATTAATGAAATTTGGCGTCTCTGCCGCTAGTATTCGAATTTATGTAGCTGATGTCGGAAATATCTTTAAAACTTTGTCTTTCTAAGGATAAGTTAAGGGTTACCGAGGTAATGTTCGAAATATCTATGTAACCTAGCCCTGTTGCAGCTAGCAGAAGTGTTTATCTAGTTAGTGTCGGTGATATCAAATTTATCTTTTCTACATCACAGGTTTGGCTTCATCTGGGAGGGGTCGGGAATAACTGTAGATTAATGAAACTATCGTCTTCTAGTCACACAAAGTATATCAACATCTCAATTTGACCTTAAATCTCAATATACAGCACACACACACCTGAATCTCACTACATTAGGTTAACATTTACATAAAAAATTTAAATCTTAATATTACTCTGAATGATTCTTTGTATCAGTAAAACATTATTCATTCACTTCCCAAATTGCCCCTATAACCGATGATAATAAAGCCAAATCAAAACGATGTCGATGTCTTCTCACTACTAAGTGCACATGCACTTAAATCTTCATACACACCGGATTCTCACTACACTTGGTGCATATACACACCTGAATGTCACTACACCGCAAACGGCGATTTTTAATCTCATTAAAGCTTACACATTTTTACTTCCTTCTACAAAATGACCAAATTCACACAATTAGCACACATATTTACTATCCATCTTCGTCAGTCATACACGACGGAACAACTAAATTGTATGTATATCACATTCATGAATATATTTTACCAATTTCTAACCCATATATTGTAGCCGTGTATATTTCTCCAGCTATAGGGTTAGGGTTGATTTGGCCATTGTCGGGAATAACTTTGAGATTTAGCCTTTTGAAAGTTTTGATTTAAGGCTTATATCTACCTGTTAATTAGCCTAATTACATGACTCGATCTTTCTGCCTAGAGCATTAGTTTTTATCTAGCTAATGTCGGGAATATTAACGACACTTTGCATCTCTGCCGCTAGTATTCGAATTTACACAGCAAATGTCAGGAATATTAATGAAATTTGGCGTCTCTGCCGCTAGTATTCGAATTTATGTAGCTGATGTCGGAAATATCTTTAAAACTTTGTCTTTCTAAGGATAAGTTAAGGGTTACCGAGGTAATGTTCGAAATATCTATGTAACCTAGCCCTGTTGCAGCTAGCAGAAGTGTTTATCTAGTTAGTGTCGGTGATATCAAATTTATCTTTTCTACATCACAGGTTTGGCTTCATCTGGGAGGGGTCGGGAATAACTGTAGATTAATGAAACTATCGTCTTCTAGTCACACAAAGTATATCAACATCTCAATTTGACCTTAAATCTCAATATACAGCACACACACACCTGAATCTCACTACACTAGGTTAACATTTACATAAAAAATTTAAATCTTAATATTACTCTGAATGATTCTTTGTATCAGTAAAACATTATTCATTCACTTCCCAAATTGCCCCTATAACCGATGATAATAAAGCCAAATCAAAACGATGTCGATGTCTTCTCACTACTAAGTGCACAATCTTCATACACACCGGATTCTCACTACACTTGGTGCATATACACACCTGAATGTCACTACACCGCAAACGGCGATTTTTAATCTCATTAAAGCTTACACATTTTTACTTCCTTCTACAAAATGACCAAATTCACACAATTAGCACACATATTTACTATCCATCTTCGTCAGTCATACACGACGGAACAACTAAATCGTATGTATATCACATTCATGAATATATTTTACCAATTTCTAACCCATGTATTGTAGCCGTGTATATTTCTCCAGCTATAGGGTTAGGGTTGATTTGGCCATTGTCGGGAATAACTTTGAGATTTAGCCTTTTGAAAGTTTTGATTTAAGGCTTATATCTACCTGTTAATTAGCCTAATTACATGACTCGATCTTTCTGCCTAGAGCATTAGTTTTTATCTAGCTAATGTCGGGAATATTAACGACACTTTGCATCTCTGCCGCTAGTATTCGAATTTACACAGCAAATGTCAGGAATATTAATGAAATTTGGCGTCTCTGCCGCTAGTATTCGAATTTATGTAGCTGATGTCGGAAATATCTTTAAAACTTTGTCTTTCTAAGGATAAGTTAAGGGTTACCGAGGTAGTGTTCGAAAAATCTATGTAACCTAGCCCTGTTGCAGCTAGCAGAAGTGTTTATCTAGTTAGTGTCGGTGATATCAAATTTATCTTTTCTACATCACAGGTTTGGCTTCATCTGGGAGGGGTCGGGAATAACTGTAGATTAATGAAACTATCGTCTTCTAGTCACACAAAGTATAACAACATCTCAATTTGACCTTAAATCTCAATATACAGCACACACACACCTGAATCTCACTACACTAGGTTAACATTTACATAAAAAATTTAAATCTTAATATTACTCTGAATGATTCTTTGTATCAGTAAAACATTATTCATTCACTTCCCAAATTGCCCCTATAACCGATGATAATAAAGCCAAATCAAAACGATGTCGATGTCTTCTCACTACTAAGTGCACATGCACTTAAATCTTCATACACACCGGATTCTCACTACCCTTGGTGCATATACACACCTGAATGTCACTACACCGCAAACGGCGATTTTTAATCTCATTAAAGCTTACACATTTTTAATTCCTTCTACAGACAAGACTTATTAATTCACTTATCACACGTAGTTAATATTCATATCGTCAGTCATACACACTCGATCGACTAATTTGTGTGTACGCCACATTTTTGAATTTATCAAATTTTTAGCCAAGGTATAGTTGATATTGTCGTGGTATGTTAGTGTCAGTTAATTTCATTATCGTTGTAGGAATGATGTATAATTTGTAAGTTACTCAATTCATATAATATTTCTGTTAAATATGAAAAAATAATAAGTTCTGAAACAGTTTTATACTTTGATAATGTTTTATGAAACAGACTTAGTACAATAATTGTGTACATAAGTTAGAATCCAATTGTGTTATTCTTAAATGATGGAAGGAAACTGTTACGTTCAGAGGCTAAGATTTGGGTATTCATATTTCTGTAGCTATTTGTAGCATTTCTTATGTTGTTCCGGGGCATAGTTGCATTATTCCAATCAGCTTTAAACTGTGAGATAGTAAAAATTTTAATAAACTCGCTTTAAAACAATTGTTTCTTTCAATAGACTCTAACACATTTCTTTCAGTACCATGTAATTGGTTGAATCATTTCAATCATCTAAATTAATGTCAGCCTGTTGTAGACATCGCATTTGTCTTAACACGAATCCTACTCCAGCATGTCAACATGTTTTTAAATAAACTGCATGAAAGAAGGGTCAAGCGTATGTTTTACATGTGTTTTAATTCTGACTTGGCAATCACATGCAATGATGCATCGACATAAAAAAACAGTATGAAATATTAAGAAAATGAAAGAGTCACACCTTCACATGATGCTTGATCCAAAACAAGTTTCACTGGGGTAGGAATTTTGGTGTTTTTTTAAAAATAATTTTTTTAATTTCATGCTAGAGTCAGTTGTTCATGACATGTTAAAACACGACAGGACCATCAGAGAATGCAGTAAGCCAGTCGGGCATTTAAGGGCCTCATTAGCTATAAAGTAAGAACTTTACAGACACATCAGCAAATTTACACTACAAGGAATAAAAAAAACATCAGAAGAACATATCAGATACATTTTATTCTGAGTGTGGCAAAATATTTACAGATATTTTTTGTCAAGTTTATCTAAGTCTTGATCTGGAGGTATATATACATAAATATATCAAAATAAACAAAAAAGTTCACCAGGCTGCAATATCTAGCATTATAAGGCTGGGGCAATGGTATCATTATCCCATTGCTTAGGTGCATGTACATATTTCACCTTTTTTAAGCTTTTTACTTCTTCAGGTAAATATGAAAAGAGTTATTAGGGTGTGGTCCCTTATAAGATGTTTTGATCCTGATTTGGGTTTTAGGCCATAGCCCCTTAATACAAAAGAGTAATAGGGGCCACAGGGTCACCAAATCAATAAGTCATAGTCACTATGTGCTAAGGAGGCTGTTCACATCAATTCATCTTTCTAAGCCTCTTGCTTCTGGAGAAGAAAATGAAGATAGGTTTGTAGAGCATGGCAGCTGCGGCCCTTAAAAGGTATAATGTAAAATTGTAAGGTTAAATGTATAATTTTGAAGCCCCATTACCTAAGTTGTTTTTTTAAGTTAAGCTTTTTAGACATTTTGCTTCTGGAGAAGAATTTTTCAGAGTATGACTTCTGAGGTCACCAATTCTATAAATTAAAAAATCTCAAGTCAAGGTGTCTGTACTCAAGATTTCAGATTTCCTTAGTCGATGCTTTTGGAGAAGGAGATATAATAGTGGAAATTTTATGAGTGTTTCCCTATTCCCTGTCAATGGATCAAAACCAGTACTGTATCTTTGTTTGCTCACAACTAAAGAATTTGTACTCAAAAGATATTTTGTCATTTCCAAATTTGTCAGTGGAAAATGCAATGACAAATTTGGTTATGATAAGATAAAATTAAAGAGAAAAAAAGTAATATGTTAGATCGAGATATTCACATGCCAAATGCTGTACAGACCCCACTTCATTGCAACAAGGGATATTATTAAATGTATGAAATATCAAAGTCATTTAGGTATTAATAAATTCACGGCATACAATAGTGGGTTCCATAAAACAAATACAAAAATAGAGCCATGGGCTCTGTAGCTCATCAGACTTTTGATAGAAATAGGTGTTGTGGTTTAGACCATGGGGTCATGGGCAGTGTAGGAAAGATAGCCTATCCCAACGTCCGAGTTATTCACAATCAAATAAAAAAGGCCCATTGCCCATTCGGGGTCAAGGGGTCACCGAACCTACAATTCAGAATCCCTATGTCCAAGGAGTCTACACACAACTATTAAGCTATCAAGACCTTTTGAAACTGGAGAAGAAGATGAAAGTAGGATTTTAAGGTTTTGACCCCTGTGACCCCATTTGGGGTCAAGTGGTCACCAAACCTACAATTTAGAATCCACAGTGTCCAAGGAGTCTTCACACAATTTTTCAGCTCTCTAGACCTTTTGGAACTAGGGAAAAAGATTAAATTAGGCTTTTAGGTTTTGACCCCTGTGACCCCATTTGGGGTCATGGGGTCACCAAACCTACAATTTAGAATCCCCGTTGGCCAAGGAGTCTACACACACCTTTTCAGCTCTCTAGACCTTTTGGAACTGGAGAAGAAGATGAAATTAGGTTTTTCAGGTTTTGACCCCTGTGACCCCATTTGGGGTCATGGGGTCACCAAACCTACAATTTAGAATCCCCGCTGGCCAAGGAGTCTACACGCACCTTTTCAACTCTCTGGACCTTTTGGAACTGGAGAAGAAGATTAAAATAGATTTTTAAGTTTTTGACCCTTGTGACCCCATTTGGGGTCATGGGGTCACGAAATCTACAATTTAGAATCCCCATTTGCCAAGGAGTATGCACATAAAATTTCAGCCCTCTAGAGTCTTTGGTTCTGGAGAAGAAGTCGAAAAAGTGAAAAGTTTACGGATGGACGGACGGATGGACGGACGCCGGACGCCTTGCCATGCCATAAGCCCATCGGGTCTTTCAGACCTGATGAGCTAAAAATGTGAAATTTCAGGTTCATTGTTTCTCTCATGTCGCAAACGTGAAGTCTTGAGGGCTACTTCAATCCTTTCAGTCAGTCCTGTGCACATCACTGTCTTTTTGTCTCCAATTTTACCCGTCACTGAAACACACAAAAGTTTATTTGCATTATCTCATAGGTTGCACCGGCACTTTAAATTGGACTCAATTAATTGATTGACAAACTTGAATTAAACTCAAAATAACCCCTGCTTCCCACTACCAATAATAAAACTTCAAGGCAAATATATGATAACTGATTAAAATAGTTGATAGAAAGTCAAGCATAAATGGTTTATAGCACTTTCCACTATTCTCTTGATTATAACTGAATTATAATTCAATGAATGTATTCATTAAACCAAAAATGGTTGACAATATTTTATAATTCAAATATTCCAAACGTTACACATGACTTTTTGCTGTTTGCAAGGCAACTTTGAATATTGTTACTATTAAGGTTGTCAGTTTTTAATTTTGGTAAGAATATTAACAAATGACAAAACAAGGGTTGAAATTAACTGTATCAATCCTAAACTAGTCATTGGACTTGTGCATTTTTTAATCTAGATATTTGATTTAACTTAATTTAATATAAAAAATAAAATTCCAGCTAGTATAATGATTTACTATTATTTTACCTGTTACTAAGTCTAACCTGCCTAGTTTCGAAAGCCATCTCCTCCATACTTAGTGCTGACTAGTGTTGTGCTTATTTCAAACCCTGACCCATGACTTTCTCATAGTTCATCTATAGATTCATGTTTTCATGGAATCTTTAAAAAATAACATACTAATATATATAGATAATAGTTTATAATAGAGCACAGTCTCCAAGATCCTCAATAGGGGCCAGAGGGTCAGAATATTACATTTCTTTACATTGTAAAACTAGAAATATGTGCATTCGATGCACATTGATGTCCCCCTTCCAAACTTTTAATCCAACCTTATCTTATTGCCACTTAAACCAGAAACAATCCATACCAAATATATAAAAAGTTAATATATTAGCATCAATGAACTTGACATAATAATGACTCATGAAATATACAAGTTCAATAGGAAGGGTTTTATATATTTGTCAACTTCTTTTTTTGTAGGGAATGTGACATTTGATACTCACACAAACATCAAATATCATAAATGGCATCTACAGCCCCAAATATGCACTAAGTTCAAATTGTTTCCATGGAAACCAAGTAAAATGAAAAATTAAGAATAACCAAAGCAGCAAAAGGCACCACCAAAGCACTAGATCTGATCTAACCACATACCAGGTTAAGTAAAACAATACTGATAGATTTTGATATAGGTTGGATAATTACCCTACCCTCATATATTGAAACCAGAAAAAAAATTGAGTACCCAAAGAAGCAAAAGGTACCACTCCACCACTAGACCTAACCACAAACCATGTTTCGTAAAAATATATTGAACGGATTTTGAGATATGGCTTGGAAACGGACCCCCTATTAGCACTAAATTGAAGTGTTTCCATGGAAACCAAGTAAAATGAAAAATTCAGAATAACCAAAATAGCATAAGGCACCACTACACTACTAGACCTAACCACATGCCAAGTTTGGTAGAAAAATATTGAACTGTTTTTTATATATGGTCCGGAAATGAAAGCATTTTGGAATTACAGAATCACAGAACCACGGACAGAACTGAAAACATTATGTCTCCCGCAAAGCTTTTTGCGGGGGACATGAATATATGTCAAAATACCTGAACTGGCTTTAAAAATAGTTGTGCCTCATATAATAAGCCATCCTTGATAACCCAGAGCAAATTTTGATAATTCTCTTAAGTGGACTCAATAATCAAAACGGTTACCCTTGAGTAGTGTGGATGAATATAAGCTAAAAGATGATTTGTCTGATCTCCATAAAGCCTTTACAACTCTTTACAACACTCATGAACTGACAGATATAATTCAACTTTTGAGAGATATCCAGAGATAGGGATCCAGAGAATTTAAATGAGGGGGATGTGTTACCATTAACCTACCATCTCATGAGTGAGGCAATGAAATTTTCAATTGTATCCTCCACCCTGCTAAGATAATCTTCTCTAAATTTGAGATTTCCTAGCTTCAATACTTTTGAAACAAAGATGATAGCAGATTTGAGATTAAGAAGCCTGATGCGATCATATTTGAGGGGGGACTGAGACCAAATCTACAAACTTTTCAATAATGTTACAAAGATGTTATTTGAAAATTTTAGATTTCTTGCAATAATGATTTCTGATCAGAAGATGACTTATCCTACCGGTAACCTATAACTAGTAACATATTTCATTATAATCATTGAATACAAAGTAAATCAATTGAGTAGTAATTCAGTTTGAATTTTGCTCCAGAAATGAAGCTACGAGGGTCCAATTTCTACTTGTTTCCATCAAAACTGAAACAATGCTTTTCTCAAAATCGGAAAATATCAAAATCAATTGTCAAGTTTGAGGTTAAATACACAAGGAAAACTTTCAGAAGGATTTGATGACTGTTATTGAGTTAGTGTTCTGGAAACAAAGCTTTCACTGAATAAGAGTTCAAACTTTATCACATTTTCATATAAACCAAAAAAACTTATGACATGGGTTGATTTTGCCATTCACAAAACTGCACGAGTGAAGGTGTTACTAAGCCTATTTTGCATTCTGTGTAGCTCCCAGGGCTGGATACTTTTATCATAAAAATAATCTGTTGCTTAACCATTGCTTCAAAATCATTTATTTTAATTCAATTTTAATTGTATATAGGGAACAGTAGAAAATGTTGGAAAACCAAACATGTTTCACTAGCTAGCCAATTTTGAAAAACAATTAGAGATCCTCAAACAGTCATAAAAAATAGTTTTGAATGATAAACTTCAGAATCTTCCATAATATGGGGTCAGATAATCACAGTTCAAGAATGGAAAGTTCATCTCAAATATTTATCTTTCAACAGAAATGTCATTTCTCAGCTTTGAAGTTTTGTCTATCTGTGTGTCTTGCTAGAAATTATAGTTATCAAAAAAATTTAACAAAAGATAATGTAAGTGCATGAGGTACTTGAAGGAAAAGATGACTCCAGTTCTGCAAAATCTAGTGATGCTAGAGCAGAAAAACTGCCATATGCTTTATCGAAAGATGAACAGAAATGTGATGTTAATAGAAAGATTTTTTTTTTTGGTGACTGGACAGAGGGCAGTGATTTGCTATTTCATTGTTAGGCAGATAGATATGAGTTTTGGTTTTAGCTAATTTCAGAAGTCTTTAGAAGCATCAAACTTTGGTTCAACCACTATATATTTAGTGCAACCCAGTGAGATAATCAGGTTGCATAAGGTGCAGTCAATTGAAATACCTAAACCAACCCCATGATGAGCAGTTTTGGAGTTCTTCTCTGGAAACAAAGCTACCCCTGAATAAAGTCTTAACTCGACACATTTCCATGGAAACAAACATTAAAATCCATGCCACAAGCCCATCAGGCATTTCAAGTCATCAAACGATCTGTAAAAATTAAAATTATAATTATTATCATAACAATACCAGCGTTAGAAATACCTGAATGCCCAAACCCGGGACAGGTTGTTTTCGATTTGGACAGCTAAATTTTCAATTACCCCTGTCGAACTGTCGGTTAAAAGTTATGCCTTATCAGATTTATCATCTGAATTACTTTGAATGTTCTCAATGAAATTAGGCACAAGTAAAGATCAATTACATATATTGCCAAAAGAATACTTGTTTAATAACTTTTACAAAGTGTAAAAAGTGTAGTGTTTACAAAGGATGAGCATATGCTAGTACATTCGACCAGTTTTCACTTCCCCACAGTGCTCTAGGCTATTTGTATGAACAGGTGATATCATAAACCCAATGCTATGATTTTAACATACAACTGATCGAAAAGTTTTTGGAAATTCCTTTTATTGTTTTACTACTGTTTTATTTAAGATGTAGTATTCATATATATATTGAATTTCATAATAGTTACAGTAAAATATTAAAGTTAAGTGGGCAGGCAGTTTCGGTCAGGGCTGGCAACCTTTTGAGCTAGCCAGCCCTGTGGTCTGGCTTAAATTCTTGTGAATTTCATACCCTGACAATATTGCAACAAAATTACATTTACATTATTTTGGACTAATTTTCTAAACTATGAAAATTCTCTTGCTTTTCAAGAATAACCTCAGAATAGCCACAGATACATATTAATCCTACTGTGAGATGGTTGAGGCTGTGAGTAGTTCATGGAATTTCTAAATTTTACAGAGCTGGTAATAAAACAAGAAGAGTAACTTTTTATTAGAGATCAGTTACCTGTATACAAGAGTAGACCGGTCGTTCACAGCATGCAAGTCAGAACCTGGTAGTGCTTTTTCCACCTTGAGGAAACCTGTAGTGAGATAATAATCAATAAATATAATAATGCCTAGAATAATTCACAAGACCTCCTTCAAAATTGCAACACAATTGGTCTCATTTGCGCTCTATATTTTCATTTTACAATGAAAAAATGTCTGCCTGTCTCATCATGATTTGGGCTTTGAAAAAATTGACATGTACAACTAATTTTACAATCTTGCCTTACAAAATTTCATTTAAAAAAAATATTATTGCACATAACTTTTCAAAATAAACAATCAACCAAGAAACAAGGAATTGCTGACATTTAACAAACAATCACATCCAAGTTATCAATCTCCTTGCTGGAAAGTAGAATTTGATTTTGTGTAGAACAGTTTTCTAATGTTGACAGGTTACCGAGCCCTTGCCTGGATTTGAACCATGGACCTTGCAATCCGAATCCAACACTAACCACTGCACTATCCTGCCCCCTATTCATGCTTAATATAAGAGCTAGCAACATGTGGAGTTTGTCTTTGCAAGATACCTCAAATTTGTAACCAAACCGATTCCCTTAGCCATTTTGGAGAAATAAAGAGATACTTTAACCTGAAAACATAGATGAGTCAAAATCCCAAATTGTCCAATTTTGAGGTCATACAAACACAAAAATAAAAAATGTATAAATTTCTATTTCTTTTCCCATCAAGTATATAATCCTTAATTCATAATAAAGTAATTATCAAAATTTTTACTAATATGGTAAAAAATGGTCAATACTGCTACCAGAACAAAAGAATGAAATTGTAGAAATCAAAATGTACAAAACAAATTATGACTACCTGACATGTCATACCAATGATGTGCTTTATGATTCAAGCCTATAAGGTAATATGTCTTCACAAATACTTTTGTCATTGCCGTCTTCGATTAAAAAACAAGAGAAAAACTGAACTTTGACATAAAAACATCTTCATACTAATCCAATTTTAATATCATGTGTAGGACTAGATTTCGATATCTTAAGTTAGAACTTACTAAATTTATTTCGAAATACTACAATCTTAAAACAATTCTATAAATATCATACTTTTCCCTAAAACACCATTCGTGAGTAGGTGGCAGTAAAGGACAGTGTTGGTGACAGTAATGACCTACTTAGTGACAGTGTTGACATTAAAACATTTTGATTATTATGTTCAATAATTAAATCTTTTACAGAAACAAATTTAGAATTTTCAAGACTGACATAAAGTATTACAGTTCTTAAATTTACAATATTATACTGCCTGTTTCCAGCTATTGTAAAATGGTGTATTCAGCTTTGGTAGCAGTATTGACTTCATTGGTGACAATTTTGACCTGACTGGTGACAGTCTTGATTTTCAGGCAAACAATTTTTATTATGAATTGATATTTTTTGGTTAATAAAAAGGTTTCAATGAATACAATTTGCTATCCAGTGTCTGGTAAATTAGTATGACAATTATTTTAGCATATCATAATCATATTTATTATGCAGTAATACTTCTGGCGGCAACAGCATTTGACAAATCTTAACAGAGAATGGATAAAACGAATCTATTTATCTTTTCAAATTGATAGATAATTGTTTTTAATGTCATACATACAAAAATTTGTCAATTCATCTTTAACTAATGTTTGAAAGCTGAATAAACATTTACATAATCAAAGATTGACATCTATGATTTCATATTAATGCAAATTCATTTTGACAATAACACTAACCTGTCAATACTATTATTTTGAAAACTCATAATATCACATATTACATAATGATTTTCTGTATTAAGGACATATTATGTAATACTACATTGTTTCACATTTAATATAATTTAGTGTTCAATAGGTAGTGAATGACATAAAATGAAGTTTTAGTGTATCATCTTACAAACTACTTCAATACCATAAACAAAGCTGTCAAAACTGCCACCGCAAGAGTGGTCAATAAAATGTGTAAACTTAGGAGATAAAGGAGAGGCATATAACAGAATTATAATAGCGCTAAATTTAATTTAAAGTCGAACGCTATTATAATTCCGTTATATGCCTCTGATTTCAAAACACAGTATGTTTATCTCCATCCTACCATAACAACGATTTAAATTTGAACTATATTCTTTCGCGTTAGTTCGATTGTGCTGTGTCATCGATGCCCGTGCACGATTTCCACGGACTGACAATTCATACAAAGATGACGTACTTTGGAATCTCGAATAACGTTACTTGAAGTAAGCCTCGGACATTACCGACAATTTCCAAATGCTTTCAAGGGAGCTCACTCTATTCAGTCCATGTACAGGATGAATTCCAATATTCTTTGTAAATGATTTACCAAAACCAACAGATATGTTGATATTATAGCTTTCAATAATGTTGTACTTAAACACCACATTGAAATTTAAACATCTACATGTTTAATTGTTGCTAAGTGATCATCAAAATCAACAAAATGTCAACACCGCTACCCTGAGTGTCAAAACTGTCACTTTTTAGATGGTTGCAGTATTGAAAGTAGCAGCATTGACATCCTTAAAAGTTTATTGAAATTAAATAAAAATTATTATTATCCTAGACAAAAAGCACATTTCATTATTAGCATCCTTCATCAACCCTTTCAATCAGATAAAAGTGAAAGAGCATTTATATAAGTTCTCTCTAAAATCTTGGTGACAGTATTGACAAGAACAACTCATAGACTCATAACATTACTCATCTTGAGTTTGGTTATGATTGAAATTGATCAGGGCTGAAATAAATCATGATGTCTCAATGAATATAGGAATGAAGAGATCCAAAACAATATGTGGTCTTTGTGAACCATGTAACTGGTGTTCATTTTTTAACAAAATTTGGTGATGGTAGCAGTATTGACAGAAACATCTGTGACAGTGGTTTAAATTGCGCAGAAAATTTCATGTAAGGCATATAGAGACAAGCAACTATGCATTCAAAGCCTCTTTATTTGCTGAACCAATGCAATAGTAAAAAGGTTTGTATAGCAAAAACATTTGGCAGAAACTAATCTTTATAGTTCATTATCTAACCTTGGTACAGCCAATTTTTTGAATTTTCACACACAAAAGATTGCTTCAAAGTTAAAATTTTCAGTGAACAAAAAAATTAATATATGTGATTTACTTATTTGTTAGTTTTCTATACACTAAAAGTATAAAAACAAAAAAAAAACATTGTTAAAATTGAAAGTATATGCCTGGACCAAAAAATTGGACTATTCAGGATTTTGACTCAGATATCATAGATTTTTCAAGAGATATTATCATTTTCCATCAATTACCAGGAATGACCTAATGAAAATGTTTTTCTGAAGTAAATAATTCAATTTCCCTTTAACAGATTGACAAATATTAATCAATCAGAAGTACTTTGAGAGGAGAAGATATGTATAACTGAATATTGTTTAACTTCCATCAATATTATTACAAGCAGCCATCAAATTAAATCATCTTGATCGTGTCCTCGATTGTTATGCATTCATGTTTTTTGGGGGGTTTTGAAATCACCAGCCGATCATGAATGACAGAGACAGGCCAAAGGTGTTTTTAGTATTTGCTCGATATTAAATAAATTCAGTTTCCACTAAATAATGGCATCATTATATGTACTTGTATAATAATCATAAGTGGTATGTTCCCTACACTGCTATCCAAAAAAATCCGTGCATGAGTGGTTTGTTCCTCCAAACTAGTCTTCCACTTGAATTTTGATCCACTTTAAGTAAGTAAAAAGAAATTTGTTGAAGATAAGTTTGATTATTGGTTTTACACATGACACACATGTTATATTCAATAATCTTAATTATAACTTAGAACTGCTCGCTCATAACCCCTGCTTTTCATAGGGTCACAGATACAGATATTCTATTAGGTTCAAATATATTTTCCCAGCTGACCATTGAGTCACTTCCTGATTTTGTTCTCCACTTTTTGTGTAAGATTGTTTAGCTATACTGAAAACCAGTACTCAAATATTATCAAATGAAAAGATAAGCATTTATTTGCATAAAGAATACATAAAATATATACACAAAATAAAAGCAGATATATATATAGCTAAAATATTACTAATACAGAGCTCCAGATAAGCTGCTTATTTGCGTATTTTACTCAGTAGAAAAGTCAAAATATGCAAGAAAATTAAATTG
This sequence comes from Phorcus lineatus, assembly GCA_921293015.1. NCBI lineage: Eukaryota > Metazoa > Mollusca > Gastropoda > Trochida > Trochidae > Phorcus > Phorcus lineatus. The sequence goes on along the minus strand of OV121096.1, from coordinate 27,372,594 downwards.
TCTGCGTAATGAAAATCACTAAAAATCTACGTTTACGCTTCTCAAAAATTAGCAATGCGTATTTACCCATTACATAAAAATTATAATGCGTATCGTGTCATTAACAAAAATCAAAATAGTTACGTGAAAATCTCAACTTTAAGTCACTGGTAATTACAACAGTCTTTTTACATCGTAAACATCTACTCCGAGCAATGCTGTGTGCAAAGCGGCTTCGCTTACTACTCCGAACACCATTTAAAACTCGCTCCAATTCATACTGCATCATCTGATAATTCCTAGTTGTGTGAGGAGTTTAACACCGTTTGTTCTATGAAAGAATGGGGCCTACTGACTTTGAATGTGCACACGAAACTAGCATGCTTACTTTTTTTCCCGACGGCGTTTCGTCAGTGTTGGCTTGCGCAGATTTAGGGCTCTAAAAAGGTTTAGTTAGGACCAGCACATAGAAATAGTCATTTGACATTTTTCTTTGTATTGAGAACGTATTTTCAATATAAAAGTGGTATAGTTGTAGAATGTAATGATGGCATTTTTTTATGAAGATGATGCAAGAAAAAATAACGAGAGTTGCTGGTAAAAAAAAAAGAAGAAATAAATCCGGTCAGGGATATTCGCAAGCGTGTTTAGATTAATTTATTATTGGTAACAATGACATACCAATGCCGACTGACTTAAACAATACCCTGACGTTTTGATGTACATGTTTTCAATCAGTTGCCTTGGAAAAGAAATTTCATCATTTTGCACACGTCTAATATGTTGTTATTACTGATCATTTACAAACAGAAAGTATGCTTTTCCCATATCTCTTTTAAAAAAATGTTTAACGGAGGGTGATGAAAGTTAATGTTCAGAATTTGGTTATGGAAATAAGGTTAACACGTTAATATAACTTGTCTTTGCTTTATTTTTGATTAGAATTTAATAACATGTTTGTTTAAGTTTTTTACGTATGAAATGAATACTCAGATTTCTAAAAATTGGTGGGTATCAAAAAGTATGAATACCCATTTGATAATTGAAATACCCACTCAGTTCTAAAAATCTGGGTATCATACCCACATAGCCAAAAGCTTATCTGGAGCTCTGTAATATGAAAAAAGTTTTGAATTCATTCAACAAAATAATCAGTAATATTATTATATTATAAGAGATTTTAGATATTTATTGCAGGGTCATGTGAGGTAAACAGAGAACATTTTTTAATAAATCAATTGTTTGAATTAAATAAGGAACTCTAAAATGCATTTTGTTTGATTAGTTAAATCAATCAGAATTAGTAGGGAAAATAGGGACCTGTTTAAAAGGTTTAGGGTATAAATTGATGAAGAAAAGCTATTGATTTTTGGAATAATTTCCATATTTGATTTTTAAGTTATCTAAGCTCTTTTTTTAAATGACATTAATATATGAGTATATGACCAAAATGACCATTGATACTGACAAGGACAAATTGGGAGACTTTGATTGTATTGTCACTAAAAAGCTGAAGATAAGTTTTGAAAACTGATGTTCATTCATTTGAATTGGGATTCTTAAAATTCATGACTTAAGTAATGTTATTATTTGACACTGATTGAATTATTTCATTGTTAAGCCCAACTCACACTACCTACGATCGACTACGATCGACGTACGAAAGTGTCGTGTAGTCATCGTGTTGTTATTGTGTGGTTATTGTGCTGTTATTGTGTGGTTGTCGTACAGTGATTGAACTGATCGTGATATTTTTCCAACATGATTGGTTCAAATCGCAAACATGTTCCTGATTTCAGAAAATCGTGTTGTTTGCGTGTTGATCGTGTAGTGATTGTGTGGTGTATGTGTTGTGATTGTGTTGATCGTGCTTCAGCCTTAGGACACGATAACAGCACGACCACAACACAATCGATAAATTGTCCCTCTTGCAGTCGTACTATTATCGTACCCATGTTAAATTAACCCTTATAGTGCTAAATATTAGGACCACGATGACAGCTCATACAGATCACGGAGTCACATGATTACTGTACGATCAGAATACAATCGTTACACGTTATTGGATTGAACTTGCACCAATAAGAGCGTTGCCCATCAAAACCTTTTTTTTACTTATTTGAATTTTCGTACGATTGCGTATGAAAATGACACATACATTTTATAACTCCTATGCACTGTACGAAAATTCAAATAAGTAAATATAAATCAACTCCCGAACACATTAGATAAAGAAAAAGTGATTTCACTGGTAAATGGAAAATAATGTTTGCTTTTGTTTGTTCTCTGTTCGAATGAATCACAAATGTACTTGTTTCCAATTAGAAATTAAACTGAATCATTTTGAACAAATGATAACAATTGGGATACTTATATTGCGCTGGACATTGCTCTCAGGCCAATTGTAAAATTTTTACCACAGACTCACGTTTTTGGAATAACAATTAATGACCTATAAGTCAAAAATGGTAATTTGGGCGCTCAATATTCATATATAGTTCTAGGAAATGTGATGATCACCATGTAGAAATGCCGATGTTTCATAAGTTGGTAGGAGGTGAATTATAATAAACATGTACTCAATTAGCGATCGACTTGGCAAGTTTCTCGATGTCAAGATGTAAACTTCCTTACATGGTCTGGAAATTCAACTGCTTTGAATCAGAAGGAATGCCTTTGAAACACCATCGGTAATTATTCACATGAAGCCAGAAAATGAGCGAAAACTCAGGAAGATTGTCAGAATATAATGTTACAAGTAGTAATATATGCCCTCATGTCTTTATCGCGATGACATTGTAGTTCATAGCTGCAATGCATCACAGGATGAATAACAATTCTACATTGATCATTAAAAGCAATGATTAACCTTGTTTTGCCTTTGCACAAATCATTTAAAATCGTGCATTATTCTTACACCATTCGTGATTGCGTCGTGAAAGCGTCGTGTCAAGTTTGTGTTGATTGTGTTCTGACCGTGTTAGAATCGTGACCTTTCGTGCATTGGTTGTACTGACATCGTGTACCTCACGAACAGAAACCGTACTCACATAACAGATCGTAAAAAACACAATACGATACCAGTACGATCAAATTGTAATGTTACCGTAGTGCAATCGTGCGTAGTGTGAGTTGGGCTTTAAGGCACAAATACAATCACTTAGCTGATTTGTAGAATCTACCTGATAGCCACATGAATTGCATCTCATAGTTGTATAATTTCGCACTTTGAAGTTCACACATAATCCTGAACGCTGATTGGTTGAGAGCACGGTCATGTGATCTAAATTCCAGAGGTTCATTTCCCATGAAGTCTCCGATAAAACGTTCATACTTGTGTGAACAGTTTCTAGCCGATCTAGGTCATGTGAACATTCACCGGAACTACTTTACTAAATCTTACTTACCATAATCGTTTTTCTTTATTAAAAAAAAATGAAAAGAGGAAATTGAATGTATAATCATTTGTTAAATTTAATTCTTGACTAAGCATTGCTACAGGTGTTTCTGCCTTTTAAACTGAAGCGAACAAAACGAGATGCCTTAATTTAGACGATTGCAAGACAAATCTCACATAACGATCATTTTAGTGAACCATGACGTATAGACCTACTTGATAAGTGGCGAATGCACTGTCATTGTAATCACAACCTTGCTTAAACGACTGTCGTTTACATATTTTGGTGAAGAGACGCTAACAAAATTAATGTCGGCTCGTAGCGGGCGCCATGACATGGTAATTATTCACAAGGCAGATAACTCTGATGTTGTGTCCTTGCGTGGATTTTATTTTTGTGTACGCTTCATTCATTTTGTTTTAGCGCCGCAATTCCTCAATAGAATGATATAGACGGAATAAACATGCAGTAAAATTTTGAATTGGAATTTTTCTCGTTGCACGATGTTACTCGTTCAGAGGCTAAGACAAAATTTGTATTACTCCGCTTGACAAATATGTCCTAATATATGGTGCGAAATTATAAGAATTGAATATCAGTTTGTGTGTTTGCAATGGAAAATGAACGATGTCAAACCTACATTCAAACTCTCATGTGAACCCGCTCGCAAGCTCGCTTGGTTCACAAGAGTTTGAATGTAGGTTTGACATCGTTCATTTTCCATTGCAAACACACAAACTGACATTCAATTCTTAAATAAACAATCAAATTTTGCTGGAATGCATTAAATATTGTCTTATCTTCCGTTACTCCAGATATTGATCAGAATAAAAAGTCAAATATGGGATAATATTGCCAAAAGGAAATCTTATTGAAATCAGTCCCTCCCTACACAAAACACCGCCTTTTTGGCACCAATTTGCAAAAGAATCCAATTATGCTTATGTTGATATTTTCTTTTTCAGAATAATACAGACATGTACAGATTTTAACTATTTACAAATATTAACAATAAAAACAGTTAAAATAATTTTAATCTCAAATTCAGTTCGTGATAATAAGATTCAATTACAAAAATGACTTTACAGAGAAATTTCTATCCAAAATTTAATTTCATGTATTTGTGTCCTGCTAAAAGAAAAATTGATACATGTGATTTTTTTGCATGTTTGATTTGTCTATTTTAGCTGTGGAGATGAACAAATTATCAACTTATTTGCCTAGTGAAGTCAGTACCTTTATACTGATATCGATATGTAATATAAAATTTAATAAAATAAAGTTATAAAAATCACAAGATTATGATTCTTTCATTTGAGAGTTATTCTATTATTATGTTATTTCGAAAAAATTTTGCTTGGAGAATATTCTGAACAATCAACCTAGGTATAAAAATAAAGCAAATCACTTTCAAACAGTTGGTGTCTTTGAGAAGTTCAGTAAATATATTTGTAATTCTCGCCACTGTTTAATGTTGCCATTGTTTGTGAACATGCTTATTTTTCATTCATTAACTTTATTCTTCCTTATTTGGGTGTAACAGTCGTGCGAACGTTAAGTAGGTTGTTGAAATTTCAGAATAAAATTCTATTATTAAGTTTTTTGTATGCCTTATGTATAAGAAAAATTATCACTGTGAATATCATAAATGCACTCATGCCTGTATGGACCAAATGTTAAACTTCTGCCAGAAATGCAACTATTTGACATAAAGTTTTTGTAGCTATTGTTAGATTTTGAATTTCCCTACAATTTGTTGTTTTTTATTATCACTCAACAAGTTTTCACATCTGAAAATGCCTGATTTTGTATTAATTGATGCTCATACACTTGTGTCTAGCATAAAAGTTTTGTTTAAATACAGATTGAATCATACTATTGAAATGCAGCAATTACACAAACCTGAGTTAGTATGAAGCGGCCTTAGTCTTGTTTGGAATAAAAAAGGTGATAGATCGTATGCATGTACATAGATATTGAGAATCCCCTTTTTTGAGGGTTACAAATTCTTGTTGTTTGACTGATCAAAATTTATTCATTTGTGTGTATGGGCCTACCTTAAATGATTCCAATCATTTCAAACAACATTTTACTAATCTTACTTGGATCATTATTAGCGAATAAATCATTCATATCATTTCAAGTCTTATCAATGATATTTGTTTTATAAGGGAACTGATAAATTAGCGGTAAATAGCCTTTTCAATTAGATACTTGACAAGAAATTTCACCACCAAAAAAGCACAATCATTCTTTTGAGGGCACTTTCTATAATTTGACAAGGTGTAACATTAAACTCAGATTTTGTTAAACAGGATGGCATAAATTTCAGCAATTTAAAAAAATAGAGCCATGGGCTCTGTAGCTCATCAGACTTTTGATAGAAATAGGTGTTTGGGTTTAGACCATGGGGTCATGGGCAGTGTAGGAAAGATAGCCTGTCCCAACGTCTGAGTTATTCACAATCAAATAAAAAAGGTCCATTGCCCATTTGGGGTCAAGGGGTCACCAAGCCTACAATTCAGAATCCCCATTGTCCAAGGAGTCTACAATCATCTATTAAGCTATCAGGACCTTTTGGAACTTGAGAAGAAGATGAAAGTAGGATTTTAAGGTTTTGATCCCTGTGACCCCATTTGGGGTCAAGTACTCACCAAACCTACAATTTAGAATCCCCGTTGGCCAAGGAGTCTACACACACCTTTTCAGCTCTCTAGACCTTTTGGAACTAGGGAAAAAGATGAAATTAGGTTTTTAAGGTTTTGACCCCTGTGACCCCATTTGGCGTCATGGGGTCACCAAACCTACAATTTAGAATCCCCATTGGCCAAGGAGTCTACACACACCTTTTTAGCTCTCTAGACCTTTTGGAACTGGAGAAGAAGATGAAAATAGGTTTTTCAGGTTTTGACCCCTGTGACCCCATTTGGGGTCACCAAACCTACAATTTAGAATCTCCAGTGCCCAAGGAGTCTACACACAACTATTCAGCTCTCTGGACCTTTTGGAACTGGAGAAGAAGATGAAAATAGGTTTTTCATGTTTTGACCCCTCTGACCCCATTTGGGGTCATGGGGTCAAAAAATCTACAATTTAGAATCCCCATTGGCCAAGAAGTCTACACACAACTTTTCAGCTCTCTGGACCTTTTGGAACTGGAGAAAAAGATTAAAAAAGATTTTTAAAGTTTTGACCCTTGTGACCCCATTTGGGGTCATGGGGTCACGAAATCTACAATTTAGAATCCCCATAGGCCAAGGAGTATGCACATAAAATTTCAGCTCTTTAGAGTCATTGGTTCTGGAGAAGAAGTCGAAAAAGTGAAAGGTTTACGGACGGATGGGCTCTCGTATGAAGAAATTACTTGTCAGTCAATAAAGATGAGAATCCTAGCTTTAGTAGGCTCAACGTGTTTTAATGTTATTATTCATATTGAATAAGCGATCTTGGATCGATTCGAAATTAATCATTTAGCCTACGATACTAAATTACTTAGTACTTTTAGAAGTTAATCTCAATGTATACAATGATGAGCCCTTTATACCGGCATATCATATTTGATACTTACGTAATTCCCGTAGAATCTATTTAACAATCTAAAGACTAATATATTAATCATTTGATGAAACATAAATATTTGAACGTATACTTTTTCCTGGCTTTAACCAACTTAGTGGGCAGATTTGAAATGAAGTCATAATTCCAGTACAAAATTTTGATTAAGTATATAGATTACTATTAGTCTAAAACCATCACTTTGACCTACGTGTATATATACTTTGTGTAAAAAGGAATGGCCAGTGACCCTTTTATCGAGATACTCCTATTATTGTCGAAACTTATTTAGGTCTCCAATGCTGACCAAGCATATTCTTATTGTAAAAGGCAAAATAGATATACATACGAAATGTAGAGGGATATTCAAAAGTTTATTTCTTCAAATTCTACGGTGTTATTTTCATTTGAGAAGTATTACTGTATGGACTTTATTTTAAAAACCGTTCGAAATGATCAAAATTATTGACTGTTTGTATTGCACTTTTGTTTGTGGACAGTTGGATAGTCAATGATAAGACATGGAAATGGAAATGAATTGAAGTATTCACATACATGCTTACTGTTTACTAGAAAAATAGGAAAGAAATATCTTATTGATTAACCTTTACCTTTAACTCAAATATAAGGGTACATTAAAATGAGCAGAATAATTTTTAGTCTTGTTTGATTATATCAATTGAACATAGTTGAAAACAATATTCACCTTATTCAGAAATAAAACTATCGGATTGCCATTGAAACCTTTATTGTAAAAAAATACCAATACCAATACAGCTTACCAGGTAATGTTAAATGGCTGCCCAGTTAAACTGAGGCAAAGCAAATTTGTATCAGAAAAAATATTTTTCTAGCTATGGAAATACTTATATCAAATCCTGATATCAACCAAACCTACATATAATCTACCGTATTCGACTTAATAACCGCCCACTCCCCTATAAGCGCCCACCCACCACGTGTTTGACTGAACAGTATGCGTCCTGATTTAGCGCCCACCCCTCAACAATGCTTACCTTGCATGCTGATTCATTGAAGAAATTTGTTCAGTCTTTCAATAAGTCTTTTACTTCCACTAAAGGGAAGAATACAGGGTATTTCAAGACCCACAGCCACTATCAAAATGATAAAAGTTACAAAACCATATTTCAAAGACATGTACGTGTATCGTAAGAAAACACTTTGAAGACTAAACTTGAGGACAATTTTTATCGTTTTAACAAGCGCCCCTTTTACCAATTTTTTAAGCTCCCCAGGCGCTTATCGTGAGGAATACGGTATTTATTTTATCAAGTATGTTTAACTTTGTTAATCTTTTTCAAATAGATTAATGTATCAATTATCTTCTAATTACCTTCAATAATAGGGACACTTCTGTTAAAGTACATCACACAAAAAATGAATTATCAGTTTATGTCTAAAATATCATATTCCCTCCAGGTAGAATTAAAGTTTCACAGTTTTTTGTTAATTGATCAGTTCAATTAAACTGGAATGTTTGGAGCTTAGGTATATTTTTTCAATGCATGAAAACATATACTGTTGAAAGTGTTTTCCCACAAGAAGAGTCAAATTAGAATTATTTACTTATTAACTTGTATACACAATATTATAAATATAAATAAAATCTATTCACCAGAATGTGTTTGAGTGAACTGCCTCATAAAAACAATGTCTTCTGGGGGAAGAAGTGTGGGAGTATTCCAAGTGAGAACAAATGACAGGAGGGAAAAAATGTTTGGACATACCCTGTACTGTAGTAACCTGTTTTCGTGGTATTTGAAAAAGATGTCTGTTCTCTTTAACACCTTTCTGCACCTGGCCAGGAAGCACTTATTCTGTTGACCAGTTGTTCTACATGGATCCAAGAAGAAAATTATCACTATTTCATCAATCTATTTATTGATTAATATCAGTTGATAAAATCAAATGAAATTTCATGCTTTTCAGATAAAACTTATTTAATTTTGAAAAATATTATCTCTACATTATTTTTCAAACAATGTTTTCCAGTAAACCCATGTTATACTAGTCCTAAATCACCTAACTTATGAGGTAAACACTTGTTCTTTTAATGGATATATGGATTCATTGAAAGGTTGATTCTTATATACTTTTGGCTATTTTGTAAGACTTTCCAGTGTATCAAAATAAAGTTATTGCTCAAACAGGTAAATTTTGCTTTAATCTAAAATCTTTAAAATTTAAAATCTTTAGCTATATGAAACACAAAGCATTTGATGACTAGAAGATTCTCTATTATTGAATATACACTAAGCTTCAAAATGATTTCTTTACTTCACCAAAAATAAGACATAATGTGCTCAATAGTTGTAAAAAGGAAATAATTCATTGAACCTGTAAATATTTTAAACACTTCAACTTCAATTTAAATGCTATTGTACACTATCGATCTGTGTTTAAGTAAAAATTGAAATTGTGGCATGTATAGTAAATTTGACATCATAGAAATACCATGAAAACAGGTGACACAAAATGTATAATCAAAAATTGGCTTCTGTTTCCTAAATGTGATCAAGATTTAACAAAAGAGTTGAACAAATGTTTATCTATTTGGAAAAAATATGTACTCCATCACTTTATGATGTTCAAGATGTTTGTCATTATCGACAGTAACACTTACAGAAGTTTATTTCTACGGAAACAGGTTATACAAGGGTATGACAGTAGATTTCCCAGTCATCGTCAAATAAATAACTTTTTATAAAACAAACATTCAATTTAAATTTTTCAGGATGTTAGTTTAAAACTATGTTTCTTGAACGGCAGAATGTTTATTTGATTATAAATCCAAAGATCATACACAAAACTAAGCATTGGATCTGAAAAGTTTTGGACCTGTCACATACTTTAATTGTTCTCAGGGATCGTATAGACATATTGTCTATAGTCTATACAATCCCTGATGTTTTGTACTTATTTACTAACCAAGGTTTTGAAAGAAAGGTCCGTGTCGAGAGGGTTAAAGGGCCACAGATTATCTTGTTGGAGTCAAATATGTCAAACTTCATATTAATTTGATCTAAAACCGGACAGTGGTGCGCGCCAATGATTCCAACGTAATTTCGGAAACTTATATTATGCAGACACAAACACAAATATTGGTTGTTAGTGTTCAGTAGGTCATTGAAGTAATATACACGTTAATTGGAAACATAATTTCAAATTTTTATCTGTAAAATATAGAAAACATCATAATTTTGGCATTTAAGAGATGAAGAAGAAAATTTAGTGAGATGATTTTAACTTAACTCTGGTCATAAGGTATTTTGGCTCTTAGTAAAGCTAAATAAAAAATCATGAAACATACTTAGTGTCACTTAAGGCACTTGACACTTGAAAACTGGTAATGTCGGAACAGCATTTCAAAGATAAACACTAAGAACCCAAGATTCTAATTATGCCTTTACAAAGTTTACCAGCTAGTTACAGCAGTGTAAAGACACTACTGCCAGTACTGGCCCGGTGAGTCATGTTTGCTGGGAAGGGACCATCTTCATGATTTTCCGAAGTACAGATGTTGATAACTTTAATATCATGGTACTTATCAATCATTTGCTTTAAACTTGCTCCACTGGTTTTAAATCAATAGTTTTAACTTCAAGATAATCATCAAAGTCAAGTTCAAAGTTGCCGGTTGGCCAATTTACGCTTTGCCTAACGAGAATGCGGAAGTAAAAAAGGCCAATACAGTTGCAGCTCCGCCTACACGTTCTCTCAAGAGAAGTAACTGCCCACTTTCGACCAATGATAATTGGTTTTGACATTTTGGATTCTCTGACAAAATTAGACCTACACTTTCTTTCTTTAATGATTGCCAAAATGATTGTAAAACCTCAGAAAAGAAAGAAATATACAATTATCACATTACATGAATTTATGATTTTCTAAAACATTAAGTTAAGTATTTTAGTTTGTTTGTGCGAAGGTTTATAATGTCCTATATATACATTCTAACAACACATGCACCATGCAGTTGCTGAATTTTACCCTGGAAAACAATAAACATTTCAAAGCCAAAGTTCTAGCTAGTGACATTGTTGACTTACGCGGTTCCGACTCACCTCAGCTTGAATTAGCCAATCATATTGCAGGGGGCGGGGCCTAAATGCTCTCCACTGGATCGGTCTATTGAATGAAAAGTAAATTTTTGTATTAAGTAGGCATTTATTTTTTTGCATCTCAATTTTATAATTGCATACAAGCTTAATAATTTATGCCTTTTGGTTATTTTGGTAATTAAGAAAATCTAAAATATGATTTAATGAGGCAAAAGTATGAAGACAGCTCATTAAATAAAGTTCTTGAAAATTTGTGAAAATTGACAAAACCACAAAAAAGTAATCTTTTGTCATCGGTTTGACTTTTTACCTACTTAACACTATAATATTATATATTTGCCAATCCCCCAAAAAAGATTTTTAAGATTTGAAAAAAAAATATCATTGCCCCTACTGATGCATTAGGCCTAGGAGAAACAGTGATTTCGGCAGTCCAGCCTGTGTCGTAGGAGAAGGGAGATAACCAGGTACAAATATCAAAGCTTGCATTTCGAAACAAATTAAGGCTTTGATAGGGAAATGTAAATAACATTTTAAAATTGTGCTTTGGATTAACAATCTATATGATGTTAACGAGATAATTTAAATCATTAGGGTTTCAGAAATGACTCTCACTCGACAAGTTGAACAGTGCGTGGGCCAAAACTACTCAGTGGCCCGTTAGCCTCTGCCTATCGATGTACAGTAACCTACAACAATTTTGATGCATGCAAAGGAACAGAAAATAATGTAATAGCAATTTGTGTTATACGAGTTTAATTTTCATATTTCGAAATCGGAGACACTCATAAGAAAAGACAGCAACTTACCGCAAATGGAGAGTTGGTGTTACCGCCATCTCAGACTATCCTGTGGTCGCTTGTGCGCATGCGCTGGAATAAGCCTTGGCGAAAGTGTGTAACATGGCCGATCTCATATCGAAATCAGTGTAAAAAAAACGGATACACACCGGAATCCCAAACATATGAACATTTTTACATTTTTGGAATGAGAATCATCTGAAAACGCGAAAAAGTGGAAAAAAAATCCCACTACACGAGTGTATGTAGTGGGTCGGAATTATGTAGTGGGATATAACGTGTGTAATCACACTTGTGTAGTGGGATTCATGCGCTTACAGACGCACACACACACACACACACACACACACACACACACACATACTCGTAATGATATGAATCCCACTACATGATGTTTTACACCTGAAACCCACTACACAGTGATAACGGTGATTTAGGATAAAACTAAAAATGCAAAACAATAGCAATGACAAGGATTATATTGCCTATCTAATTAAAAAATCGTAAAATTGATTATTAATTAGTGAGCATAGGGCCTGAATCCCACTACATGGGTCACGTGACCCATTCATATACACACCTGCTTTCCACTACATGCACATACACACTGGAATCTCACTACACGGCAAATACACACTGGAATCCCGCTACACAGCACATAAACGAACTACAGGAGACAACTATTTCTACAATTTCACGATTATTGATGTAACTCTGTCAAATTCGCAATTTGTCTTTTCGCTGAAAAGAATCAAGCTAATAAATTCCTAATGCATTTTTCTCACTACACATTCAAATTATACTTTAAACTACACTTAACAAATCACTTAAGCTGGAATCACTGCATAGATTCAAATTATAAAAGAAACATATACATGTTATATTTTGGATCACACTTTCGGTAACAGTAGAAATGATCAGTTTACGTTTTTACGTTACATTATTTTAAACAAATTTATCATAGTTTTGTAATTACAAGATGAAAAGAACTTCGCACTATTTTTATTCTGTGACTTAGAGGCATTATCAAAATACACTGACTTGTTTTTCAAAGCAGTTAACTATGAAAATATATAGGGTTTAAAGTATACACTTCTCGAATGATTCTAGCCAATGTTAGGTACATACATAGATCTATGAGACTGAGATTCTAAAGCAAGGGTCAGGGTTGATCTAGCTTCAGTCGGAAACTACTATGAAATGTGAAAATGAGAGCCACTCCGTGATTTTTACAACATATTATTTACCTTTGATAAGAACCTAAATGAGTGGAGATATAAAATCAAAACATCTTAACTTTTCAAGACATATATATGACAAATACTGGTTTTCCATGAACATCTAATAACAGCCTTATAAATGCACAGAGGTGTAGATATCACGTCCAATATACACGGATACTAATTTAAAAGTACCTTAACAAACACTATCAACTCCTAACTGCCCTCCTGTCTGTTTTAGATAAGACGCGCGCCACTGTCCGGTTTTCGATCATAATTGCGACGTTCTACCTTCATATTGTCACTGAAAAATCCCAGTAAGGTCTCTTTTGGTAACAGTCGATACTTAGCGATCAAATGACCCCATTGATTAAGTTTGGCATAAAAAGAATTATATGACTCCAACAACTCGGGGAGTAGCTCTTGCTCTAAGGGTTGTTCTAATATAATTATTGGGATTTCGTCTCAACTTATAATCTATCATTAGAAACTTTGTCTTTCTACGGTAAGGGTTACCTATCTAATGTCGGGAATATTTATGAAACTTAGCCCTTTTGCAGCTAGCGGTAGTGTTTATTTAGTTAGTGTCGGTGATATCAAATCCACCTTTTCTGCATCTTAGGTTCGGGTTTATGTTGGAGGTATGGTTAATAACTAAAGATTAATGAAACTATCCTCTTCTAGTTACAAAATATAAATAAACATCTTAATTTACAGCACACATACACATATACATTTTAATTCCTTCTACAAAAGAACCTAATTCACACAATTAGCACAAGTATTTACTATCCATCTTCGTCAGTCAAACACGACGGAACAACTAAATCGAATGTATATCACATTCATGAATATATTTTACCAATTTCTAACCCATGTATTGAAGCCGTGTATATTTCTCCAGCTATAGGGTTAGGGTTGATTTGGCCATTGTCGGGAATAACTTTGAGATTTAGCCTTTCGAAAGTTTTGATTAAGGCTTATCTACCTATTAATTAGCCTAATTACATAACTCGGTCTTCCTGCCTGTAGCATTAGTTTTTATCTAGCTAATGTCGGGAATATTAACCACACTTTGCATCTCTGCCGCTAGTATTCGAATTTATATAGCAAATGTCGGGAATATTAATGAAATTTGGCGTCTCCGCCGCTAGTTTTCGAATTTATGTAGCTGATGTCGGAAATATCTTTAAAACTTTGTCTTTCTAAGAATAAGTTAAGGGTTACCGAGGTAATGTTCGAAATATCTATGTAACCTAGCCCTGTTGCAGCTAGCAGAAGTGTTTATCTAGTTAGTGTCGGTGATATCAAATTTATCTTTTCTACATCACAGGTTTGGCTTTGTATATCTGGGAGGGGTCGGGAATAACTGTAGATTAATGAAACTATCGTCTTCTAGATACACAAAGTGAATCAACATCTCAATTTGACCTTAAATATCACTATACAGCACACACACACCTGAATCTCACTACACAAGTTTAACATTTACATAAAAAGTTAAAATCTTAATATTACTCTGAATGATTCTTTGTATCAGTAAAACATTATTCATTCACTTCCCAAATTGCCCCTATAACCGATGATAATATAGCCAAATCAAAACGATGTCGATGTCTTCTAACTGCTAAGTGCACATGCACTTAAATCTTCATACACACCTGATTCTCAATACACTTGGTGCATATACACACCTGAATGTCACTACACCGCAAACGGCGATTTTAAATCTCATTAAAGCTGACACATTTTTAATTCCTTTTACAAAAGGACCAAATTCACACAATTTGCACACGTATTTACTATCCATCTTCGTCAGTCATACACGACGGAACAACTAAATCGTATGTATATCACATTCATGAATATATTTTTCCAATTTCTAACTCATGTATTGTAGCCGTGTATATTTCTCCAGCTATAGGGTTAGGGTTGATTTGGCAATTGTCGGGAATAACTTTGAGATTTAGCCTTTCGAAAGTTTTGATTAAGGCTTATCTACCTATTAATTAGCCTAATTACATAACTTGGTCTTTCTGCCTGTAGCATTAGTTTTTATCTAGCTAATGTCGGGAATATTAACGACACTTTGCATCTCTGCCGCTAGTATTCGAATTTATATAGCAAATGTCGGGAATATTAATGAAATTTGGCGTCTCCGCCGCTTGTTTTCGAATTTATGTAGCTGATGTCGGAAATATCTTTAAAACTTTGTCTTTCTAAGAATAAGTTAAGGGTTACCGAGGTAATGTTCGAAATATCTATGTAACCTAGCCCTGTTGCAGCTAGCAGAAGTGTTTATCTAGTTAGTGTCGGTGATATCAAATTTATCTTTTCTACATCACAGGTTTGGCTTTGTATATCTGGGAGGGGTCGGGAATAACTGTAGATTAATGAAACTATCGTCTTCTAGATACACAAAGTGAATCAACATCTCAATTTGACCTTAAATATCACTATACAGCACACACACACCTGAATCTCACTACACAAGTTTAACATTTACATAAAAAGTTAAAATCTTAATATTACTCTGAATGATTCTTTGTATCAGTAAAACATTATTCATTCACTTCCCAAATTGCCCCTATAACCGATGATAATATAGCCAAATCAAAACGATGTCGATGTCTTCTAACTGCTAAGTGCACATGCACTTAAATCTTCATACACACCTGATTCTCACTACACTTGGTGCATATACACACCTGAATGTCACTACACCGCAAACGGCGATTTTAAATCTCATTAAAGCTGACACATTTTTAATTCCTTTTACAAAAGGACCAAATTCACACAATTTGCACACGTATTTACTATCCATCTTCGTCAGTCATACACGACGGAACAACTAAATCGTATGTATATCACATTCATGAATATATTTTTCCAATTTCTAACTCATGTATTGTAGCCGTGTATATTTCTCCAGCTATAGGGTTAGGGTTGATTTGGCCATTGTCGGGAATAACTTTGAGATTTAGCCTTTCGAAAGTTTTGATTAAGGCTTATCTACCTATTAATTAGCCTAATTACATGACTCGATCTTTCTGCCTAGAGCATTAGTTTTTATCTAGCTAATGTCGGGAATATTAATGAAATTTGGCGTCTCTGCCGCTAGTATTCGAATTTACACAGCAAATGTCAGGAATATTAATGAAATTTGGCGTCTCTGCCGCTAGTATTCGAATTTATGTAGCTGATGTCGGAAATATCTTTAAAACTTTGTCTTTCTAAGGATAAGTTAAGGGTTACCGAGGTAATGTTCGAAATATCTATGTAACCTAGCCCTGTTGCAGCTAGCAGAAGTGTTTATCTAGTTAGTGTCGGTGATATCAAATCTATCTTTTCTACATCACAGGTTTGGCTTTATCTGGGAGGGGTCGGGAATAACTGTAGATTAATGAAACTATCGTCTTCTAGTCACACAAAGTATATCAACATCTCAATTTGACCTTAAATCTCACTATACAGCACACACACACCTGAATCTCACTACACAAGTTTAACATTTACATAAAAAGTTAAAATCTTAATATTACTCTGAATGATTTTTTGTATCAGTAAAACATTATTCATTCACTTCCCAAATTGCCCCTATAACCGATGATAATAAAGCCAAATCAAAACGATGTCGATGTCTTCTCACTACTAAGTGCACATGCACTTAAATCTTCATACACACCGGATTCTCACTACACTTGGTGCATATACACACCTGAATGTCACTACACCGCAAACGGCGATTTTTAATCCCATTAAAGGTGACACATTTCTAATTCCTTCTACAAAAGAACCTTATTCACACAATTAGCACACGTATTTACTATCCATCTTCGTCAGTCATACACGACGGATCAACTAAATCGTATGTATATCACATTCATGAATATATTTTACCAATTTCTAACCCATGTATTGAAGCCGTGTATATTTCTCCAGCTATAGGGTTAGGGTTGATTTGGCCATTGTCGGGAATAACTTTGAGATTTAGCCTTTCGAAAGTTTTGATTAAGGCTTATCTACCTATTAATTAGCCTAATTACATAACTCGGTCTTCCTGCCTGTAGCATTAGTTTTTATCTAGCTAATGTCGGGAATATTAACCACACTTTGCATCTCTGCCGCTAGTATTCGAATTTATATAGCAAATGTCGGGAATATTAATGAAATTTGGCGTCTCCGCCGCTAGTTTTCGAATTTATGTAGCTGATGTCGGAAATATCTTTAAAACTTTGTCTTTCTAAGAATAAGTTAAGGGTTACCGAGGTAATGTTCGAAATATCTATGTAACCTAGCCCTGTTGCAGCTAGCAGAAGTGTTTATCTAGTTAGTGTCGGTGATATCAAATTTATCTTTTCTACATCACAGGTTTGGCTTTGTATATCTGGGAGGGGTCGGGAATAACTGTAGATTAATGAAACTATCGTCTTCTAGATACACAAAGTGAATCAACATCTCAATTTGACCTTAAATATCACTATACAGCACACACACACCTGAATCTCACTACACAAGTTTAACATTTACATAAAAAGTTAAAATCTTAATATTACTCTGAATGATTCTTTGTATCAGTAAAACATTATTCATTCACTTCCCAAATTGCCCCTATAACCGATGATAATAAAGCCAAATCAAAACGATGTCGATGTCTTCTCACTACTAAGTGCACATGCACTTAAATCTTCATACACACCGGATTCTCACTACACTTGGTGCATATACACACCTGAATGTCACTACACCGCAAACGGCGATTTTTAATCCCATTAAAGGTGACACATTTCTAATTCCTTCTACAAAAGAACCTTATTCACACAATTAGCACACGTATTTACTATCCATCTTCGTCAGTCATACACGACGGATCAACTAAATCGTATGTATATCACATTCATGAATATATTTTACCAATTTCTAACCCATGTATTGAAGCCGTGTATATTTCTCCAGCTATAGGGTTAGGGTTGATTTGGCCATTGTCGGGAATAACTTTGAGATTTAGCCTTTCGAAAGTTTTGATTAAGGCTTATCTACCTATTAATTAGCCTAATTACATAACTCGGTCTTCCTGCCTGTAGCATTAGTTTTTATCTAGCTAATGTCGGGAATATTAACGACACTTTGCATCTCTGCCGCTAGTATTCGAATTTATATAGCAAATGTCGGGAATATTAATGAAATTTGGCGTCTCCGCCGCTAGTTTTCGAATTTATGTAGCTGATGTCGGAAATATCTTTAAAACTTTGTCTTTCTAAGAATAAGTTAAGGGTTACCGAGGTAATGTTCGAAATATCTATGTAACCTAGCCCTGTTGCAGCTAGCAGAAGTGTTTATCTAGTTAGTGTCGGTGATATCAAATTTATCTTTTCTACATCACAGGTTTGGCTTTGTATATCTGGGAGGGGTCGGGAATAACTGTAGATTAATGAAACTATCGTCTTCTA
This sequence comes from Phorcus lineatus, assembly GCA_921293015.1. Classification (NCBI taxonomy): domain Eukaryota; kingdom Metazoa; phylum Mollusca; class Gastropoda; order Trochida; family Trochidae; genus Phorcus; species Phorcus lineatus. The sequence goes on along the minus strand of OV121096.1, from coordinate 27,354,110 downwards.
GATACACAAAGTGAATCAACATCTCAATTTGACCTTAAATATCACTATACAGCACACACACACCTGAATCTCACTACACAAGTTTAACATTTACATAAAAAGTTAAAATCTTAATATTACTCTGAATGATTCTTTGTATCAGTAAAACATTATTCATTCACTTCCCAAATTGCCCCTATAACCGATGATAATAAAGCCAAATCAAAACGATGTCGATGTCTTCTAACTGCTAAGTGCACATGCACTTAAATCTTCATACACACCTGATTCTCAATACACTTGGTGCATATACACACCTGAATGTCACTACACCGCAAACGGCGATTTTAAATCTCATTAAAGCTGACACATTTTTAATTCCTTTTACAAAAGGACCAAATTCACACAATTTGCACACGTATTTACTATCCATCTTCGTCAGTCATACACGACGGAACAACTAAATCGTATGTATATCACATTCATGAATATATTTTTCCAATTTCTAACTCATGTATTGTAGCCGTGTATATTTCTCCAGCTATAGGGTTAGGGTTGATTTGGCAATTGTCGGGAATAACTTTGAGATTTAGCCTTTCGAAAGTTTTGATTAAGGCTTATCTACCTATTAATTAGCCTAATTACATAACTTGGTCTTTCTGCCTGTAGCATTAGTTTTTATCTAGCTAATGTCGGGAATATTAACGACACTTTGCATCTCTGCCGCTAGTATTCGAATTTATATAGCAAATGTCGGGAATATTAATGAAATTTGGCGTCTCCGCCGCTATTGTTTTCGAATTTATGTAGCTGATGTCGGAAATATCTTTAAAACTTTGTCTTTCTAAGAATAAGTTAAGGGTTACCGAGGTAATGTTCGAAATATCTATGTAACCTAGCCCTGTTGCAGCTAGCAGAAGTGTTTATCTAGTTAATGTCGGTGATATCAAATTTATCTTTTCTACATCACAGGTTTGGCTTTATATATCTGGGAGGGGTCGGGAATAACTGTAGATTGATGAAACTATCGTCTTCTAGATACACAAAGTGAATCAACATCTCAATTTGACCTTAAATCTCACTATACAGCACACACACATACCTGAATCTCACTACACAAGTTTAACATTTACATAAAAAGTTAAAATCTTAATATTACTCTGAATGATTTTTTGTATCAGTAAAACATTATTCATTCACTTCCCAAATTGCCCCTATAACCGATGATAATAAAGCCAAATCAAAACGATGTCGATGTCTTCTCACTACTAAGTGCACATGCACTTAAATCTTCATACACACCGGATTCTCACTACACTTGGTGCATATACACACCTGAATGTCACTACACCGCAAACGGCGATTTTTAATCCCATTAAAGGTGACACATTTCTAATTCCTTCTACAAAAGAACCTTATTCACACAATTAGCACACGTATTTACTATCCATCTTCGTCAGTCATACACGACGGATCAACTAAATCGTATGTATATCACATTCATGAATATATTTTACCAATTTCTAACCCATGTATTGAAGCCGTGTATATTTCTCCAGCTATAGGGTTAGGGTTGATTTGGCCATTGTCGGGAATAACTTTGAGATTTAGCCTTTCGAAAGTTTTGATTAAGGCTTATCTACCTATTAATTAGCCTAATTACATAACTCGGTCTTCCTGCCTGTAGCATTAGTTTTTATCTAGCTAATGTCGGGAATATTAACCACACTTTGCATCTCTGCCGCTAGTATTCGAATTTATATAGCAAATGTCGGGAATATTAATGAAATTTGGCGTCTCCGCCGCTATAGTTTTCGAATTTATGTAGCTGATGTCGGAAATATCTTTAAAACTTTGTCTTTCTAAGAATAAGTTAAGGGTTACCGAGGTAATGTTCGAAATATCTATGTAACCTAGCCCTGTTGCAGCTAGCAGAAGTGTTTATCTAGTTAGTGTCGGTGATATCAAATTTATCTTTTCTACATCACAGGTTTGGCTTTATATATCTGGGAGGGGTCGGGAATAACTGTAGATTGATGAAACTATCGTCTTCTAGATACACAAAGTGAATCAACATCTCAATTTGACCTTAAATCTCACTATACAGCACACACACACCTGAATCTCACTACACAAGTTTAACATTTACATAAAAAGTTAAAATTTTAATATTACTCTGAATGATTCTTTGCATCAGTAATACATTATTCATTCACTTCCCAAATTGCCCCTATAACCGATGATAATAAAGCCAAATCAAAACGATGTCGATGTCTTCTAACTGCTAAGTGCACATGCACTTAAATCTTCATACACACCTGATTCTCACTACACTTGGTGCATATACACACCTGAATGTCACTACACCGCAAACGGCGATTTTAAATCTCGTTAAAGCTGACCAATTTTTAATTCCTTTTACAAAAGGACCAAATTCACACAATTTGCACACGTATTTACTATCCATCTTCGTCAGTCATACACGACGGAACAACTAAATCGTATGTATATCACATTCATGAATATATTTTACCAATTTCTAACCCATGTATTGAAGCCGTGTATATTTCTCCAGCTATAGGGTTAGGGTTGATTTGGCCATTGTCGGGAATAACTTTGAGATTTAGCCTTTCGAAAGTTTTGATTAAGGCTTATCTACCTATTAATTAGCCTAATTACATAACTCGGTCTTCCTGCCTGTAGCATTAGTTTTTATCTAGCTAATGTCGGGAATATTAACGACACTTTGCATCTCTGCCGCTAGTATTCGAATTTATATAGCAAATGTCGGGAATATTAATGAAATTTGGCGTCTCCGCCGCTAGTTTTCGAATTTATGTAGCTGATGTCGGAAATATCTTTAAAACTTTGTCTTTCTAAGAATAAGTTAAGGGTTACCGAGGTAATGTTCGAAATATCTATGTAACCTAGCCCTGTTGCAGCTAGCAGAAGTGTTTATCTAGTTAGTGTCGGTGATATCAAATTTATCTTTTCTACATCACAGGTTTGGCTTTATATATCTGGGAGGGGTCGGGAATAACTGTAGATTGATGAAACTATCGTCTTCTAGATACACAAAGTGAATCAACATCTCAATTTGACCTTAAATCTCACTATACAGCACACACACACCTGAATCTCACTACACAAGTTTAACATTTACATAAAAAGTTAAAATTTTAATATTACTCTGAATGATTCTTTGCATCAGTAATACATTATTCATTCACTTCCCAAATTGCCCCTATAACCGATGATAATAAAGCCAAATCAAAACGATGTCGATGTCTTCTAACTGCTAAGTGCACATGCACTTAAATCTTCATACACACCTGATTCTCACTACACTTGGTGCATATACACACCTGAATGTCACTACACCGCAAACGGCGATTTTAAATCTCGTTAAAGCTGACACATTTTTAATTCCTTTTACAAAAGGACCAAATTCACACAATTTGCACACGTATTTACTATCCATCTTCGTCAGTCATACACGACGGAACAACTAAATCGTATGTATATCACATTCATGAATATATTTTACCAATTTCTAACCCATGTATTGAAGCCGTGTATATTTCTCCAGCTATAGGGTTAGGGTTGATTTGGCCATTGTCGGGAATAACTTTGAGATTTAGCCTTTCGAAAGTTTTGATTAAGGCTTATCTACCTATTAATTAGCCTAATTACATAACTCGGTCTTCCTGCCTGTAGCATTAGTTTTTATCTAGCTAATGTCGGGAATATTAACGACACTTTGCATCTCTGCCGCTAGTATTCGAATTTATATAGCAAATGTCGGGAATATTAATGAAATTTGGCGTCTCCGCCGCTATAGTTTTCGAATTTATGTAGCTGATGTCGGAAATATCTTTAAAACTTTGTCTTTCTAAGAATAAGTTAAGGGTTACCGAGGTAATGTTCGAAATATCTATGTAACCTAGCCCTGTTGCAGCTAGCAGAAGTGTTTATCTAGTTAGTGTCGGTGATATCAAATTTATCTTTTCTACATCACAGGTTTGGCTTTATATATCTGGGAGGGGTCGGGAATAACTGTAGATTGATGAAACTATCGTCTTCTAGATACACAAAGTGAATCAACATCTCAATTTGACCTTAAATCTCACTATACAGCACACACACACCTGAATCTCACTACACAAGTTTAACATTTACATAAAAAGTTAAAATTTTAATATTACTCTGAATGATTCTTTGCATCAGTAATACATTATTCATTCACTTCCCAAATTGCCCCTATAACCGATGATAATAAAGCCAAATCAAAACGATGTCGATGTCTTCTAACTGCTAAGTGCACATGCACTTAAATCTTCATACACACCGGATTCTCACTACACTTGGTGCATATACACACCTGAATGTCACTACACCGCAAACGGCGATTTTAAATCTCGTTAAAGCTGACCAATTTTTAATTCCTTTTACAAAAGGACCAAATTCACACAATTTGCACACGTATTTACTATCCATCTTCGTCAGTCATACACGACGGAACAACTAAATCGTATGTATATCACATTCATGAATATATTTTACCAATTTCTAACCCATGTATTGAAGCCGTGTATATTTCTCCAGCTATAGGGTTAGGGTTGATTTGGCCATTGTCGGGAATAACTTTGAGATTTAGCCTTTCGAAAGTTTTGATTAAGGCTTATCTACCTATTAATTAGCCTAATTACATAACTCGGTCTTCCTGCCTGTAGCATTAGTTTTTATCTAGCTAATGTCGGGAATATTAACGACACTTTGCATCTCTGCCGCTAGTATTCGAATTTATATAGCAAATGTCGGGAATATTAATGAAATTTGGCGTCTCCGCCGCTAGTTTTCGAATTTATGTAGCTGATGTCGGAAATATCTTTAAAACTTTGTCTTTCTAAGAATAAGTTAAGGGTTACCGAGGTAATGTTCGAAATATCTATGTAACCTAGCCCTGTTGCAGCTAGCAGAAGTGTTTATCTAGTTAGTGTCGGTGATATCAAATTTATCTTTTCTACATCACAGGTTTGGCTTTATATATCTGGGAGGGGTCGGGAATAACTGTAGATTGATGAAACTATCGTCTTCTAGATACACAAAGTGAATCAACATCTCAATTTGACCTTAAATCTCACTATACAGCACACACACACCTGAATCTCACTACACAAGTTTAACATTTACATAAAAAGTTAAAATTTTAATATTACTCTGAATGATTCTTTGCATCAGTAATACATTATTCATTCACTTCCCAAATTGCCCCTATAACCGATGATAATAAAGCCAAATCAAAACGATGTCGATGTCTTCTAACTGCTAAGTGCACATGCACTTAAATCTTCATACACACCTGATTCTCACTACACTTGGTGCATATACACACCTGAATGTCACTACACCGCAAACGGCGATTTTAAATCTCGTTAAAGCTGACACATTTTTAATTCCTTTTACAAAAGGACCAAATTCACACAATTTGCACACGTATTTACTATCCATCTTCGTCAGTCATACACGACGGAACAACTAAATCGTATGTATATCACATTCATGAATATATTTTACCAATTTCTAACCCATGTATTGAAGCCGTGTATATTTCTCCAGCTATAGGGTTAGGGTTGATTTGGCCATTGTCGGGAATAACTTTGAGATTTAGCCTTTCGAAAGTTTTGATTAAGGCTTATCTACCTATTAATTAGCCTAATTACATAACTCGGTCTTCCTGCCTGTAGCATTAGTTTTTATCTAGCTAATGTCGGGAATATTAACGACACTTTGCATCTCTGCCGCTAGTATTCGAATTTATATAGCAAATGTCGGGAATATTAATGAAATTTGGCGTCTCCGCCGCTAGTTTTCGAATTTATGTAGCTGATGTCGGAAATATCTTTAAAACTTTGTCTTTCTAAGAATAAGTTAAGGGTTACCGAGGTAATGTTCGAAATATCTATGTAACCTAGCCCTGTTGCAGCTAGCAGAAGTGTTTATCTAGTTAGTGTCGGTGATATCAAATTTATCTTTTCTACATCACAGGTTTGGCTTTGTATATCTGGGAGGGGTCGGGAATAACTGTAGATTAATGAAACTATCGTCTTCTAGATACACAAAGTGAATCAACATCTCAATTTGACCTTAAATCTCACTATACAGCACACACATACCTGAATCTCACTACACAAGTTTAACATTTACATAAAAAGTTAAAATCTTAATATTACTCTGAATGATTCTTTGTATCAGTAAAACATTATTCATTCACTTCCCAAATTGCCCCTATAACCGATGATAATAAAGCCAAATCAAAACGATGTCGATGTCTTCTAACTGCTAAGTGCACATGCACTTAAATCTTCATACACACCTGATTCTCAATACACTTGGTGCATATACACACCTGAATGTCACTACACCGCAAACGGCGATTTTAAATCTCATTAAAGCTGACACATTTTTAATTCCTTTTACAAAAGGACCAAATTCACACAATTTGCACACGTATTTACTATCCATCTTCGTCAGTCATACACGACGGAACAACTAAATCGTATGTATATCACATTCATGAATATATTTTTCCAATTTCTAACTCATGTATTGTAGCCGTGTATATTTCTCCAGCTATAGGGTTAGGGTTGATTTGGCAATTGTCGGGAATAACTTTGAGATTTAGCCTTTCGAAAGTTTTGATTAAGGCTTATCTACCTATTAATTAGCCTAATTACATAACTTGGTCTTTCTGCCTGTAGCATTAGTTTTTATCTAGCTAATGTCGGGAATATTAACGACACTTTGCATCTCTGCCGCTAGTATTCGAATTTATATAGCAAATGTCGGGAATATTAATGAAATTTGGCGTCTCCGCCGCTATTTTTTTCGAATTTATGTAGCTGATGTCGGAAATATCTTTAAAACTTTGTCTTTCTAAGAATAAGTTAAGGGTTACCGAGGTAATGTTCGAAATATCTATGTAACCTAGCCCTGTTGCAGCTAGCAGAAGTGTTTATCTAGTTAATGTCGGTGATATCAAATTTATCTTTTCTACATCACAGGTTTGGCTTTATATATCTGGGAGGGGTCGGGAATAACTGTAGATTGATGAAACTATCGTCTTCTAGATACACAAAGTGAATCAACATCTCAATTTGACCTTAAATCTCACTATACAGCACACACACATACCTGAATCTCACTACACAAGTTTAACATTTACATAAAAAGTTAAAATCTTAATATTACTCTGAATGATTTTTTGTATCAGTAAAACATTATTCATTCACTTCCCAAATTGCCCCTATAACCGATGATAATAAAGCCAAATCAAAACGATGTCGATGTCTTCTCACTACTAAGTGCACATGCACTTAAATCTTCATACACACCGGATTCTCACTACACTTGGTGCATATACACACCTGAATGTCACTACACCGCAAACGGCGATTTTTAATCCCATTAAAGGTGACACATTTCTAATTCCTTCTACAAAAGAACCTTATTCACACAATTAGCACACGTATTTACTATCCATCTTCGTCAGTCATACACGACGGATCAACTAAATCGTATGTATATCACATTCATGAATATATTTTACCAATTTCTAACCCATGTATTGAAGCCGTGTATATTTCTCCAGCTATAGGGTTAGGGTTGATTTGGCCATTGTCGGGAATAACTTTGAGATTTAGCCTTTCGAAAGTTTTGATTAAGGCTTATCTACCTATTAATTAGCCTAATTACATAACTCGGTCTTCCTGCCTGTAGCATTAGTTTTTATCTAGCTAATGTCGGGAATATTAACGACACTTTGCATCTCTGCCGCTAGTATTCGAATTTATATAGCAAATGTCGGGAATATTAATGAAATTTGGCGTCTCCGCCGCTAGTTTTCGAATTTATGTAGCTGATGTCGGAAATATCTTTAAAACTTTGTCTTTCTAAGAATAAGTTAAGGGTTACCGAGGTAATGTTCGAAATATCTATGTAACCTAGCCCTGTTGCAGCTAGCAGAAGTGTTTATCTAGTTAGTGTCGGTGATATCAAATTTATCTTTTCTACATCACAGGTTTGGCTTTGTATATCTGGGAGGGGTCGGGAATAACTGTAGATTAATGAAACTATCGTCTTCTAGATACACAAAGTGAATCAACATCTCAATTTGACCTTAAATATCACTATACAGCACACACACACCTGAATCTCACTGCACAAGTTTAACATTTACATAAAAAGTTAAAATCTTAATATTACTCTGAATGATTCTTTGTATCAGTAAAACATTATTCATTCACTTCCCAAATTGCCCCTATAACCGATGATAATAAAGCCAAATCAAAACGATGTCGATGTCTTCTAACTGCTAAGTGCACATGCACTTAAATCTTCATACACACCTGATTCTCACTACACTTGGTGCATATACACACCTGAATGTCACTACACCGCAAACGGCGATTTTAAATCTCATTAAAGCTGACACATTTTTAATTCCTTTTACAAAAGGACCAAATTCACACAATTTGCACACGTATTTACTATCCATCTTCGTCAGTCATACACGACGGAACAACTAAATCGTATGTATATCACATTCATGAATATATTTTACCAATTTCTAACTCATGTATTGTAGCCGTGTATATTTCTCCAGCTATAGGGTTAGGGTTGATTTGGCAATTGTCGGGAATAACTTTGAGATTTAGCCTTTCGAAAGTTTTGATTAAGGCTTATCTACCTATTAATTAGCCTAATTACATAACTTGGTCTTTCTGCCTGTAGCATTAGTTTTTATCTAGCTAATGTCGGGAATATTAACGACACTTTGCATCTCTGCCGCTAGTATTCGAATTTATATAGCAAATGTCGGGAATATTAATGAAATTTGGCGTCTCCGCCGCTATAGTTTTCGAATTTATGTAGCTGATGTCGGAAATATCTTTAAAACTTTGTCTTTCTAAGAATAAGTTAAGGGTTACCGAGGTAATGTTCGAAATATCTATGTAACCTAGCCCTGTTGCAGCTAGCAGAAGTGTTTATCTAGTTAATGTCGGTGATATCAAATTTATCTTTTCTACATCACAGGTTTGGCTTTATATATCTGGGAGGGGTCGGGAATAACTGTAGATTGATGAAACTATCGTCTTCTAGATACACAAAGTGAATCAACATCTCAATTTGACCTTAAATCTCACTATACAGCACACACACACCTGAATCTCACTACACAAGTTTAACATTTACATAAAAAGTTAAAATTTTAATATTACTCTGAATGATTCTTTGTATCAGTAATACATTATTCATTCACTTCCCAAATTGCCCCTATAACCGATGATAATAAAGCCAAATCAAAACGATGTCGATGTCTTCTCACTGCTAAGTGCACATGCACTTAAATCTTCATACACACCTGATTCTCACTACACTTGGTGCATATACACACCTGAATGTCACTACACCGCAAACGGCGATTTTAAATCTCATTAAAGCTGACACATTTTTAATTCCTTTTACAAAAGGACCAAATTCACACAATTTGCACACGTATTTACTATCCATCTTCGTCAGTCATACACGACGGAACAACTAAATCGTATGTATATCACATTCATGAATATATTTTTCCAATTTCTAACTCATGTATTGTAGCCGTGTATATTTCTCCAGCTATAGGGTTAGGGTTGATTTGGCAATTGTCGGGAATAACTTTGAGATTTAGCCTTTCGAAAGTTTTGATTAAGGCTTATCTACCTATTAATTAGCCTAATTACATAACTTGGTCTTTCTGCCTGTAGCATTAGTTTTTATCTAGCTAATGTCGGGAATATTAACGACACTTTGCATCTCTGCCGCTAGTATTCGAATTTATATAGCAAATGTCGGGAATATTAATGAAATTTGGCGTCTCCGCCGCTATAGTTTTCGAATTTATGTAGCTGATGTCGGAAATATCTTTAAAACTTTGTCTTTCTAAGAATAAGTTAAGGGTTACCGAGGTAATGTTCGAAATATCTATGTAACCTAGCCCTGTTGCAGCTAGCAGAAGTGTTTATCTAGTTAATGTCGGTGATATCAAATTTATCTTTTCTACATCACAGGTTTGGCTTTATATATCTGGGAGGGGTCGGGAATAACTGTAGATTGATGAAACTATCGTCTTCTAGATACACAAAGTGAATCAACATCTCAATTTGACCTTAAATCTCACTATACAGCACACACACACCTGAATCTCACTACACAAGTTTAACATTTACATAAAAAGTTAAAATTTTAATATTACTCTGAATGATTCTTTGCATCAGTAATACATTATTCATTCACTTCCCAAATTGCCCCTATAACCGATGATAATAAAGCCAAATCAAAACGATGTCGATGTCTTCTAACTGCTAAGTGCATGCACTTAAATCTTCATACACACCTGATTCTCACTACACTTGGTGCATATACACACCTGAATGTCACTACACCGCAAACGGCGATTTTAAATCTCATTAAAGCTGACACATTTTTAATTCCTTTTACAAAAGGACCAAATTCACACAATTTGCACACGTATTTACTATCCATCTTCGTCAGTCATACACGACGGAACAACTAAATCGTATGTATATCACATTCATGAATATATTTTTCCAATTTCTAACTCATGTATTGTAGCCGTGTATATTTCTCCAGCTATAGGGTTAGGGTTGATTTGGCAATTGTCGGGAATAACTTTGAGATTTAGCCTTTCGAAAGTTTTGATTAAGGCTTATCTACCTATTAATTAGCCTAATTACATAACTTGGTCTTTCTGCCTGTAGCATTAGTTTTTATCTAGCTAATGTCGGGAATATTAACGACACTTTGCATCTCTGCCGCTAGTATTCGAATTTATATAGCAAATGTCGGGAATATTAATGAAATTTGGCGTCTCCGCCGCTATTGTTTTCGAATTTATGTAGCTGATGTCGGAAATATCTTTAAAACTTTGTCTTTCTAAGAATAAGTTAAGGGTTACCGAGGTAATGTTCGAAATATCTATGTAACCTAGCCCTGTTGCAGCTAGCAGAAGTGTTTATCTAGTTAATGTCGGTGATATCAAATTTATCTTTTCTACATCACAGGTTTGGCTTTATATATCTGGGAGGGGTCGGGAATAACTGTAGATTGATGAAACTATCGTCTTCTAGATACACAAAGTGAATCAACATCTCAATTTGACCTTAAATCTCACTATACAGCACACACACATACCTGAATCTCACTACACAAGTTTAACATTTACATAAAAAGTTAAAATCTTAATATTACTCTGAATGATTTTTTGTATCAGTAAAACATTATTCATTCACTTCCCAAATTGCCCCTATAACCGATGATAATAAAGCCAAATCAAAACGATGTCGATGTCTTCTCACTACTAAGTGCACATGCACTTAAATCTTCATACACACCGGATTCTCACTACACTTGGTGCATATACACACCTGAATGTCACTACACCGCAAACGGCGATTTTTAATCCCATTAAAGGTGACACATTTCTAATTCCTTCTACAAAAGAACCTTATTCACAAAATTAGCACACGTATTTACTATCCATCTTCGTCAGTCATACACGACGGATCAACTAAATCGTATGTATATCACATTCATGAATATATTTTACCAATTTCTAACCCATGTATTGAAGCCGTGTATATTTCTCCAGCTATAGGGTTAGGGTTGATTTGGCCATTGTCGGGAATAACTTTGAGATTTAGCCTTTCGAAAGTTTTGATTAAGGCTTATCTACCTATTAATTAGCCTAATTACATAACTCGGTCTTCCTGCCTGTAGCATTAGTTTTTATCTAGCTAATGTCGGGAATATTAACGACACTTTGCATCTCTGCCGCTAGTATTCGAATTTATATAGCAAATGTCGGGAATATTAATGAAATTTGGCGTCTCCGCCGCTATAGTTTTCGAATTTATGTAGCTGATGTCGGAAATATCTTTAAAACTTTGTCTTTCTAAGAATAAGTTAAGGGTTACCGAGGTAATGTTCGAAATATCTATGTAACCTAGCCCTGTTGCAGCTAGCAGAAGTGTTTATCTAGTTAGTGTCGGTGATATCAAATTTATCTTTTCTACATCACAGGTTTGGCTTTATATATCTGGGAGGGGTCGGGAATAACTGTAGATTGATGAAACTATCGTCTTCTAGATACACAAAGTGAATCAACATCTCAATTTGACCTTAAATCTCACTATACAGCACACACACACCTGAATCTCACTACACAAGTTTAACATTTACATAAAAAGTTAAAATTTTAATATTACTCTGAATGATTCTTTGTATCAGTAATACATTATTCATTCACTTCCCAAATTGCCCCTATAACCGATGATAATAAAGCCAAATCAAAACGATGTCGATGTCTTCTAACTGCTAAGTGCACATGCACTTAAATCTTCATACACACCTGATTCTCACTACACTTGGTGCATATACACACCTGAATGTCACTACACCGCAAACGGCGATTTTAAATCTCGTTAAAGCTGACCAATTTTTAATTCCTTTTACAAAAGGACCAAATTCACACAATTTGCACACGTATTTACTATCCATCTTCGTCAGTCATACACGACGGAACAACTAAATCGTATGTATATCACATTCATGAATATATTTTACCAATTTCTAACCCATGTATTGAAGCCGTGTATATTTCTCCAGCTATAGGGTTAGGGTTGATTTGGCCATTGTCGGGAATAACTTTGAGATTTAGCCTTTCGAAAGTTTTGATTAAGGCTTATCTACCTATTAATTAGCCTAATTACATAACTCGGTCTTCCTGCCTGTAGCATTAGTTTTTATCTAGCTAATGTCGGGAATATTAACGACACTTTGCATCTCTGCCGCTAGTATTCGAATTTATATAGCAAATGTCGGGAATATTAATGAAATTTGGCGTCTCCGCCGCTAGTTTTCGAATTTATGTAGCTGATGTCGGAAATATCTTTAAAACTTTGTCTTTCTAAGAATAAGTTAAGGGTTACCGAGGTAATGTTCGAAATATCTATGTAACCTAGCCCTGTTGCAGCTAGCAGAAGTGTTTATCTAGTTAGTGTCGGTGATATCAAATTTATCTTTTCTACATCACAGGTTTGGCTTTATATATCTGGGAGGGGTCGGGAATAACTGTAGATTGATGAAACTATCGTCTTCTAGATACACAAAGTGAATCAACATCTCAATTTGACCTTAAATCTCACTATACAGCACACACACACCTGAATCTCACTACACAAGTTTAACATTTACATAAAAAGTTAAAATTTTAATATTACTCTGAATGATTCTTTGCATCAGTAATACATTATTCATTCACTTCCCAAATTGCCCCTATAACCGATGATAATAAAGCCAAATCAAAACGATGTCGATGTCTTCTAACTGCTAAGTGCACATGCACTTAAATCTTCATACACACCTGATTCTCACTACACTTGGTGCATATACACACCTGAATGTCACTACACCGCAAACGGCGATTTTAAATCTCGTTAAAGCTGACACATTTTTAATTCCTTTTACAAAAGGACCAAATTCACACAATTTGCACACGTATTTACTATCCATCTTCGTCAGTCATACACGACGGAACAACTAAATCGTATGTATATCACATTCATGAATATATTTTACCAATTTCTAACCCATGTATTGAAGCCGTGTATATTTCTCCAGCTATAGGGTTAGGGTTGATTTGGCCATTGTCGGGAATAACTTTGAGATTTAGCCTTTCGAAAGTTTTGATTAAGGCTTATCTACCTATTAATTAGCCTAATTACATAACTCGGTCTTCCTGCCTGTAGCATTAGTTTTTATCTAGCTAATGTCGGGAATATTAACGACACTTTGCATCTCTGCCGCTAGTATTCGAATTTATATAGCAAATGTCGGGAATATTAATGAAATTTGGCGTCTCCGCCGCTAGTTTTCGAATTTATGTAGCTGATGTCGGAAATATCTTTAAAACTTTGTCTTTCTAAGAATAAGTTAAGGGTTACCGAGGTAATGTTCGAAATATCTATGTAACCTAGCCCTGTTGCAGCTAGCAGAAGTGTTTATCTAGTTAGTGTCGGTGATATCAAATTTATCTTTTCTACATCACAGGTTTGGCTTTGTATATCTGGGAGGGGTCGGGAATAACTGTAGATTAATGAAACTATCGTCTTCTAGATACACAAAGTGAATCAACATCTCAATTTGACCTTAAATCTCACTATACAGCACACACATACCTGAATCTCACTACACAAGTTTAACATTTACATAAAAAGTTAAAATCTTAATATTACTCTGAATGATTCTTTGTATCAGTAAAACATTATTCATTCACTTCCCAAATTGCCCCTATAACCGATGATAATAAAGCCAAATCAAAACGATGTCGATGTCTTCTAACTGCTAAGTGCACATGCACTTAAATCTTCATACACACCTGATTCTCACTACACTTGGTGCATATACACACCTGAATGTCACTACACCGCAAACGGCGATTTTAAATCTCATTAAAGCTGACACATTTTTAATTCCTTTTACAAAAGGACCAAATTCACACAATTTGCACACGTATTTACTATCCATCTTCGTCAGTCATACACGACGGAACAACTAAATCGTATGTATATCACATTCATGAATATATTTTTCCAATTTCTAACTCATGTATTGTAGCCGTGTATATTTCTCCAGCTATAGGGTTAGGGTTGATTTGGCAATTGTCGGGAATAACTTTGAGATTTAGCCTTTCGAAAGTTTTGATTAAGGCTTATCTACCTATTAATTAGCCTAATTACATAACTCGGTCTTTCTGCCTGTAGCATTAGTTTTTATCTAGCTAATGTCGGGAATATTAACGACACTTTGCATCTCTGCCGCTAGTATTCGAATTTATATAGCAAATGTCGGGAATATTAATGAAATTTGGCGTCTCCGCCGCTATAGTTTTCGAATTTATGTAGCTGATGTCGGAAATATCTTTAAAACTTTGTCTTTCTAAGAATAAGTTAAGGGTTACCGAGGTAATGTTCGAAATATCTATGTAACCTAGCCCTGTTGCAGCTAGCAGAAGTGTTTATCTAGTTAATGTCGGTGATATCAAATTTATCTTTTCTACATCACAGGTTTGGCTTTATATATCTGGGAGGGGTCGGGAATAACTGTAGATTGATGAAACTATCGTCTTCTAGATACACAAAGTGAATCAACATCTCAATTTGACCTTAAATCTCACTATACAGCACACACACATACCTGAATCTCACTACACAAGTTTAACATTTACATAAAAAGTTAAAATCTTAATATTACTCTGAATGATTTTTTGTATCAGTAAAACATTATTCATTCACTTCCCAAATTGCCCCTATAACCGATGATAATAAAGCCAAATCAAAACGATGTCGATGTCTTCTCACTACTAAGTGCACATGCACTTAAATCTTCATACACACCGGATTCTCACTACACTTGGTGCATATACACACCTGAATGTCACTACACCGCAAACGGCGATTTTTAATCCCATTAAAGGTGACACATTTCTAATTCCTTCTACAAAAGAACCTTATTCACACAATTAGCACACGTATTTACTATCCATCTTCGTCAGTCATACACGACGGATCAACTAAATCGTATGTATATCACATTCATGAATATATTTTACCAATTTCTAACCCATGTATTGAAGCCGTGTATATTTCTCCAGCTATAGGGTTAGGGTTGATTTGGCCATTGTCGGGAATAACTTTGAGATTTAGCCTTTCGAAAGTTTTGATTAAGGCTTATCTACCTATTAATTAGCCTAATTACATAACTCGGTCTTCCTGCCTGTAGCATTAGTTTTTATCTAGCTAATGTCGGGAATATTAACGACACTTTGCATCTCTGCCGCTAGTATTCGAATTTATATAGCAAATGTCGGGAATATTAATGAAATTTGGCGTCTCCGCCGCTAGTTTTCGAATTTATGTAGCTGATGTCGGAAATATCTTTAAAACTTTGTCTTTCTAAGAATAAGTTAAGGGTTACCGAGGTAATGTTCGAAATATCTATGTAACCTAGCCCTGTTGCAGCTAGCAGAAGTGTTTATCTAGTTAGTGTCGGTGATATCAAATTTATCTTTTCTACATCACAGGTTTGGCTTTGTATATCTGGGAGGGGTCGGGAATAACTGTAGATTAATGAAACTATCGTCTTCTAGATACACAAAGTGAATCAACATCTCAATTTGACCTTAAATATCACTATACAGCACACACACACCTGAATCTCACTGCACAAGTTTAACATTTACATAAAAAGTTAAAATCTTAATATTACTCTGAATGATTCTTTGTATCAGTAAAACATTATTCATTCACTTCCCAAATTGCCCCTATAACCGATGATAATAAAGCCAAATCAAAACGATGTCGATGTCTTCTAACTGCTAAGTGCACATGCACTTAAATCTTCATACACACCTGATTCTCACTACACTTGGTGCATATACACACCTGAATGTCACTACACCGCAAACGGCGATTTTAAATCTCATTAAAGCTGACACATTTTTAATTCCTTTTACAAAAGGACCAAATTCACACAATTTGCACACGTATTTACTATCCATCTTCGTCAGTCATACACGACGGAACAACTAAATCGTATGTATATCACATTCATGAATATATTTTACCAATTTCTAACTCATGTATTGTAGCCGTGTATATTTCTCCAGCTATAGGGTTAGGGTTGATTTGGCAATTGTCGGGAATAACTTTGAGATTTAGCCTTTCGAAAGTTTTGATTAAGGCTTATCTACCTATTAATTAGCCTAATTACATAACTTGGTCTTTCTGCCTGTAGCATTAGTTTTTATCTACCTAATGTCGGGAATATTAACGACACTTTGCATCTCTGCCGCTAGTATTCGAATTTATATAGCAAATGTCGGGAATATTAATGAAATTTGGCGTCTCCGCCGCTATAGTTTTCGAATTTATGTAGCTGATGTCGGAAATATCTTTAAAACTTTGTCTTTCTAAGAATAAGTTAAGGGTTACCGAGGTAATGTTCGAAATATCTATGTAACCTAGCCCTGTTGCAGCTAGCAGAAGTGTTTATCTAGTTAATGTCGGTGATATCAAATTTATCTTTTCTACATCACAGGTTTGGCTTTATATATCTGGGAGGGGTCGGGAATAACTGTAGATTGATGAAACTATCGTCTTCTAGATACACAAAGTGAATCAACATCTCAATTTGACCTTAAATCTCACTATACAGCACACACACACACCTGAATCTCACTACACAAGTTTAACATTTACATAAAAAGTTAAAATTTTAATATTACTCTGAATGATTCTTTGTATCAGTAATACATTATTCATTCACTTCCCAAATTGCCCCTATAACCGATGATAATAAAGCCAAATCAAAACGATGTCGATGTCTTCTCACTGCTAAGTGCACATGCACTTAAATCTTCATACACACCTGATTCTCACTACACTTGGTGCATATACACACCTGAATGTCACTACACCGCAAACGGCGATTTTAAATCTCATTAAAGCTGACACATTTTTAATTCCTTTTACAAAAGGACCAAATTCACACAATTTGCACACGTATTTACTATCCATCTTCGTCAGTCATACACGACGGAACAACTAAATCGTATGTATATCACATTCATGAATATATTTTTCCAATTTCTAACTCATGTATTGTAGCCGTGTATATTTCTCCAGCTATAGGGTTAGGGTTGATTTGGCAATTGTCGGGAATAACTTTGAGATTTAGCCTTTCGAAAGTTTTGATTAAGGCTTATCTACCTATTAATTAGCCTAATTACATAACTTGGTCTTTCTGCCTGTAGCATTAGTTTTTATCTAGCTAATGTCGGGAATATTAACGACACTTTGCATCTCTGCCGCTAGTATTCGAATTTATATAGCAAATGTCGGGAATATTAATGAAATTTGGCGTCTCCGCCGCTATAGTTTTCGAATTTATGTAGCTGATGTCGGAAATATCTTTAAAACTTTGTCTTTCTAAGAATAAGTTAAGGGTTACCGAGGTAATGTTCGAAATATCTATGTAACCTAGCCCTGTTGCAGCTAGCAGAAGTGTTTATCTAGTTAATGTCGGTGATATCAAATTTATCTTTTCTACATCACAGGTTTGGCTTTATATATCTGGGAGGGGTCGGGAATAACTGTAGATTGATGAAACTATCGTCTTCTAGATACACAAAGTGAATCAACATCTCAATTTGACCTTAAATCTCACTATACAGCACACACACACCTGAATCTCACTACACAAGTTTAACATTTACATAAAAAGTTAAAATTTTAATATTACTCTGAATGATTCTTTGTATCAGTAATACATTATTCATTCACTTCCCAAATTGCCCCTATAACCGATGATAATAAAGCCAAATCAAAACGATGTCGATGTCTTCTCACTGCTAAGTGCACATGCACTTAAATCTTCATACACACCTGATTCTCACTACACTTGGTGCATATACACACCTGAATGTCACTACACCGCAAACGGCGATTTTAAATCTCATTAAAGCTGACACATTTTTAATTCCTTTTACAAAAGGACCAAATTCACACAATTTGCACACGTATTTACTATCCATCTTCGTCAGTCATACACGACGGAACAACTAAATCGTATGTATATCACATTCATGAATATATTTTTCCAATTTCTAACTCATGTATTGTAGCCGTGTATATTTCTCCAGCTATAGGGTTAGGGTTGATTTGGCAATTGTCGGGAATAACTTTGAGATTTAGCCTTTCGAAAGTTTTGATTAAGGCTTATCTACCTATTAATTAGCCTAATTACATAACTTGGTCTTTCTGCCTGTAGCATTAGTTTTTATCTAGCTAATGTCGGGAATATTAACGACACTTTGCATCTCTGCCGCTAGTATTCGAATTTATATAGCAAATGTCGGGAATATTAATGAAATTTGGCGTCTCCGCCGCTATAGTTTTCGAATTTATGTAGCTGATGTCGGAAATATCTTTAAAACTTTGTCTTTCTAAGAATAAGTTAAGGGTTACCGAGGTAATGTTCGAAATATCTATGTAACCTAGCCCTGTTGCAGCTAGCAGAAGTGTTTATCTAGTTAATGTCGGTGATATCAAATTTATCTTTTCTACATCACAGGTTTGGCTTTATATATCTGGGAGGGGTCGGGAATAACTGTAGATTGATGAAACTATCGTCTTCTAGATACACAAAGTGAATCAACATCTCAATTTGACCTTAAATCTCACTATACAGCACACACACACCTGAATCTCACTACACAAGTTTAACATTTACATAAAAAGTTAAAATTTTAATATTACTCTGAATGATTCTTTGCATCAGTAATACATTATTCATTCACTTCCCAAATTGCCCCTATAACCGATGATAATAAAGCCAAATCAAAACGATGTCGATGTCTTCTAACTGCTAAGTGCATGCACTTAAATCTTCATACACACCTGATTCTCACTACACTTGGTGCATATACACACCTGAATGTCACTACACCGCAAACGGCGATTTTAAATCTCATTAAAGCTGACACATTTTTAATTCCTTTTACAAAAGGACCAAATTCACACAATTTGCACACGTATTTACTATCCATCTTCGTCAGTCATACACGACGGAACAACTAAATCGTATGTATATCACATTCATGAATATATTTTACCAATTTCTAACCCATGTATTGAAGCCGTGTATATTTCTCCAGCTACATGTATAGGGTTAGGGTTGATTTGGCCATTGTCGGGAATAAGTTTGAGATTTAGCCTTTCGAAAGTTTTGATTAAGGCTTATCTACCTATTAATTAGCCTAATTACATAACTCGGTCTTCCTGCCTGTAGCATTAGTTTTTATCTAGCTAATGTCGGGAATATTAACGACACTTTGCATCTCTGCCGCTAGTATTCGAATTTATATAGCAAATGTCGGGAATATTAATGAAATTTGGCGTCTCCGCCGCTAGTTTTCGAATTTATGTAGCTGATGTCGGAAATATCTTTAAAACTTTGTCTTTCTAAGAATAAGTTAAGGGTTACCGAGGTAATGTTCGAAATATCTATGTAACCTAGCCCTGTTGCAGCTAGCAGAAGTGTTTATCTAGTTAGTGTCGGTGATATCAAATTTATCTTTTCTACATCACAGGTTTGGCTTTGTATATCTGGGAGGGGTCGGGAATAACTGTAGATTAATGAAACTATCGTCTTCTAGATACACAAAGTGAATCAACATCTCAATTTGACCTTAAATATCACTATACAGCACACACACACCTGAATCTCACTACACAAGTTTAACATTTACATAAAAAGTTAAAATCTTAATATTACTCTGAATGATTCTTTGTATCAGTAAAACATTATTCATTCACTTCCCAAATTGCCCCTATAACCGATGATAATAAAGCCAAATCAAAACGATGTCGATGTCTTCTAACTGCTAAGTGCACATGCACTTAAATCTTCATACACACCTGATTCTCACTACACTTGGTGCATATACACACCTGAATGTCACTACACCGCAAACGGCGATTTTAAATCTCATTAAAGCTGACCAATTTTTAATTCCTTTTACAAAAGGACCAAATTCACACAATTTGCACACGTATTTACTATCCATCTTCGTCAGTCATACACGACGGAACAACTAAATCGTATGTATATCACATTCATGAATATATTTTACCAATTTCTAACTCATGTATTGTAGCCGTGTATATTTCTCCAGCTATAGGGTTAGGGTTGATTTGGCAATTGTCGGGAATAACTTTGAGATTTAGCCTTTCGAAAGTTTTGATTAAGGCTTATCTACCTATTAATTAGCCTAATTACATAACTTGGTCTTTCTGCCTGTAGCATTAGTTTTTATCTACCTAATGTCGGGAATATTAACGACACTTTGCATCTCTGCCGCTAGTATTCGAATTTATATAGCAAATGTCGGGAATATTAATGAAATTTGGCGTCTCCGCCGCTATAGTTTTCGAATTTATGTAGCTGATGTCGGAAATATCTTTAAAACTTTGTCTTTCTAAGAATAAGTTAAGGGTTACCGAGGTAATGTTCGAAATATCTATGTAACCTAGCCCTGTTGCAGCTAGCAGAAGTGTTTATCTAGTTAATGTCGGTGATATCAAATTTATCTTTTCTACATCACAGGTTTGGCTTTATATATCTGGGAGGGGTCGGGAATAACTGTAGATTGATGAAACTATCGTCTTCTAGATACACAAAGTGAATCAACATCTCAATTTGACCTTAAATCTCACTATACAGCACACACACACCTGAATCTCACTACACAAGTTTAACATTTACATAAAAAGTTAAAATTTTAATATTACTCTGAATGATTCTTTGCATCAGTAATACATTATTCATTCACTTCCCAAATTGCCCCTATAACCGATGATAATAAAGCCAAATCAAAACGATGTCGATGTCTTCTAACTGCTAAGTGCATGCACTTAAATCTTCATACACACCTGATTCTCACTACACTTGGTGCATATACACACCTGAATGTCACTACACCGCAAACGGCGATTTTAAATCTCATTAAAGCTGACACATTTTTAATTCCTTTTACAAAAGGACCAAATTCACACAATTTGCACACGTATTTACTATCCATCTTCGTCAGTCATACACGACGGAACAACTAAATCGTATGTATATCACATTCATGAATATATTTTACCAATTTCTAACCCATGTATTGAAGCCGTGTATATTTCTCCAGCTACATGTATAGGGTTAGGGTTGATTTGGCCATTGTCGGGAATAAGTTTGAGATTTAGCCTTTCGAAAGTTTTGATTAAGGCTTATCTACCTATTAATTAGCCTAATTACATAACTCGGTCTTCCTGCCTGTAGCATTAGTTTTTATCTAGCTAATGTCGGGAATATTAACGACACTTTGCATCTCTGCCGCTAGTATTCGAATTTATATAGCAAATGTCGGGAATATTAATGAAATTTGGCGTCTCCGCCGCTAGTTTTCGAATTTATGTAGCTGATGTCGGAAATATCTTTAAAACTTTGTCTTTCTAAGAATAAGTTAAGGGTTACCGAGGTAATGTTCGAAATATCTATGTAACCTAGCCCTGTTGCAGCTAGCAGAAGTGTTTATCTAGTTAGTGTCGGTGATATCAAATTTATCTTTTCTACATCACAGGTTTGGCTTTGTATATCTGGGAGGGGTCGGGAATAACTGTAGATTAATGAAACTATCGTCTTCTAGATACACAAAGTGAATCAACATCTCAATTTGACCTTAAATATCACTATACAGCACACACACACCTGAATCTCACTACACAAGTTTAACATTTACATAAAAAGTTAAAATCTTAATATTACTCTGAATGATTCTTTGTATCAGTAAAACATTATTCATTCACTTCCCAAATTGCCCCTATAACCGATGATAATAAAGCCAAATCAAAACGATGTCGATGTCTTCTAACTGCTAAGTGCACATGCACTTAAATCTTCATACACACCTGATTCTCACTACACTTGGTGCATATACACACCTGAATGTCACTACACCGCAAACGGCGATTTTAAATCTCATTAAAGCTGACCAATTTTTAATTCCTTTTACAAAAGGACCAAATTCACACAATTTGCACACGTATTTACTATCCATCTTCGTCAGTCATACACGACGGAACAACTAAATCGTATGTATATCACATTCATGAATATATTTTACCAATTTCTAACTCATGTATTGTAGCCGTGTATATTTCTCCAGCTATAGGGTTAGGGTTGATTTGGCAATTGTCGGGAATAACTTTGAGATTTAGCCTTTCGAAAGTTTTGATTAAGGCTTATCTACCTATTAATTAGCCTAATTACATAACTTGGTCTTTCTGCCTGTAGCATTAGTTTTTATCTACCTAATGTCGGGAATATTAACGACACTTTGCATCTCTGCCGCTAGTATTCGAATTTATATAGCAAATGTCGGGAATATTAATGAAATTTGGCGTCTCCGCCGCTATAGTTTTCGAATTTATGTAGCTGATGTCGGAAATATCTTTAAAACTTTGTCTTTCTAAGAATAAGTTAAGGGTTACCGAGGTAATGTTCGAAATATCTATGTAACCTAGCCCTGTTGCAGCTAGCAGAAGTGTTTATCTAGTTAATGTCGGTGATATCAAATTTATCTTTTCTACATCACAGGTTTGGCTTTATATATCTGGGAGGGGTCGGGAATAACTGTAGATTGATGAAACTATCGTCTTCTAGATACACAAAGTGAATCAACATCTCAATTTGACCTTAAATCTCACTATACAGCACACACACACCTGAATCTCACTACACAAGTTTAACATTTACATAAAAAGTTAAAATTTTAATATTACTCTGAATGATTCTTTGCATCAGTAATACATTATTCATTCACTTCCCAAATTGCCCCTATAACCGATGATAATAAAGCCAAATCAAAACGATGTCGATGTCTTCTCACTGCTAAGTGCACATGCACTTAAATCTTCATACACACCGGATTCTCACTACACTTGGTGCATATACACACCTGAATGTCACTACACCGCAAACGGCGATTTTTAATCCCATTAAAGGTGACACATTTCTAATTCCTTCTACAAAAGAACCTTATTCACACAATTAGCACACGTATTTACTATCCATCTTCGTCAGTCATACACGACGGATCAACTAAATCGTATGTATATCACATTCATGAATATATTTTACCAATTTCTAACCCATGTATTGTAGCCGTGTATATTTCTCCAGCAATAGGGTTAGGGTTGATTTGGCCATTGTCGGGAATAACTTTGAGATTTAGCCTTTCGAAAGTTTTGATTAAGGCTTATCTACCTATTAATTAGCCTAATTACATAACTCGGTCTTCCTGCCTGTAGCATTAGTTTTTATCTAGCTAATGTCGGGAAGATTAACCACTCTTTGCATCTCTGCCGCTAGTATTCGAATTTATATAGCAAATGTCGGGAATATTAATGAAATTTGGCGTCTCCGCCGCTAGTTTTCGAATTTATGTAGCTGATGTCGGAAATATCTTTAAAACTTTGTCTTTCTAAGAATAAGTTAAGGGTTACCGAGGTAATGTTCGAAATATCTATGTAACCTAGCCCTGTTGCAGCTAGCAGAAGTGTTTATCTAGTTAGTGTCGGTGATATCAAATTTATCTTTTCTACATCACAGGTTTGGCTTTATATATTTGGGAGGGGTCGGGAATAACTGTAGATTGATGAAACTATCGTCATCTAGATACACAAAGTGAATCAACATCTCAAATTGACCTTAAATCTCACTATACAGCACACACACACCTGAATCTAACTACACTAGTTTAACATTTACATACAAAAATAAAATCTTAATATTACTCTGAATGATTCTTTGTATCAGTAAAACATTATTCATTCACTTCCCAAATTACCCCTATAACCGATGATAATAAAGCCAAATCAAAACGATGTCGATGTCTTCTCACTGCTAAGTGCACATGCACTTAAATCTTCATACACACCGGATTCTCACTACACTTGGTGCATATACACACCTGAATGTCACTACACCGCAAACGGCGATTTTAAATCTCATTAAAGCTGACACATTTTTAATTCCTTTTACAAAAGGACCAAATTCACACAATTTGCACACGTATTTACTATCCATCTTCGTCAGTCATACACGACGGAACAACTAAATCGTATGTATATCACATTCATGAATATATTTTACCAATTTCTAACCCATGTATTGTAGCCGTGTATATTTTTCCAGCCATAGGGTTAGGGTTGATTTGGCCATTGTCGGGAATAACTTTGAGATTTGGCCTTTTGAAAGTTTTGATTAAGGCTTATATCTACCTATTAATTAGCCTAATTACATAACTCGGTCTTTCTGCCTGTAGCATTAGTTTTTATCTAGCTGATGTCGGGAATATTAACGACACTTTGCATCTCTGCCGCTAGTATTCAAATTTACACGGCAAATGTCTGGAATATTAATGAAATTTGGCGCCTCTGCCGCTAGTATTCGAATTTATGTAGCTGATGTCGGAAATATCTTTAAAACTTTGTCTTTCTAAGAATAAGTTAAGGGTTACCTTGGTTATGTTCGAAATATCTAAGTAATCTTCTGCATACACACCGGAATCTCACTACACTTGGTACACATACACACCTGAATCTCACTACACAGCAAACGGCGGCTTTTAATCTCATTAAAGCTGACATAATTTTTTATTCCTTCTACAGACAAGACTTATTAATTCACTAATCACACGTAGTTAATATTCATATCGTCAGTCATACACACTCGATCGACTAATTTGTGTGTACGCCACATTTATGAATTTATCAAATTTTTAGCCAAGGTAAAATTGATATTGTCGTGCATGGTATGTTAGAGTTAGTTAATTTCATTATCGTTGTAGGAATGATGTATAATTTGTAAGTTACTCACTTCATATAATATTTCTGCTAAATATAAAAAAATAATAAGTTCTGAAACAGTGTCATACTTTGATAATGTTTTATGAAACAGACTTAGTACAATAATTGTGTACATAAGTTAGAATCCAATTGTGTTATTCTTAAATGATGGAAGGAAACTGTTACGTTCAGAGGCTAAGATTTGGGTATTCATATTTCTGTAGCTATTAGTAGCATTTCTTATGTTCTTCCGGGGCATAGTTGCATTATTCCAATCAGCTTTAAACTGTGAGATAGTAAAATTTTAATAAACTCGCTTTAAAACAATTGTTTCTTTCAATAGACTCTAACACATTTCTTTCAGTACCATATAATTGGTTGAATCATTTCAATCATCTAAATTAATGTCAGCATGTTGTAGACATCGCATTTGTCTTAACACGAATCCCACTCCAGCATGTCAACATGTTTTTAAATAAACTGCATGAAAGAAGGGTCAAGCGTATGTTTTACATGTGTTTTAATTCTGACTTGGCAATCACATGCAATGATGCATTGACATAAAAAAACCAGTATGAAATATTAAGAAAATGAAAGAGTCACACCTTCACATGATGTTTGATCCAAAACAAGTTTCACTGGGGTAGGAATTTTGGTGTTTTTTTAAAAAATAATTTTCATAATTTCATGCTAGAGTCAGTTGTTCATGAGATGTTAAAACACGACAGGACCATCAGAGAATGCCATAAGCCAGTCGGGCCTTTCAGGCCTCATTACCTATAAAGTAAGAACTTTATAGACACATCAGCAAATTTACCCTACAAGGGATAAAAAAACATAAAAAGAACATATATCAGATACATTTTATTCTGAGTGTGGCAAAATATTTACAGATATTTTTTGTCAAGTTTATTTAAGCCTTGATCTGGAGGTATATATACACAAATATCATGTAATATATAGCATTATAAGGCTGGGGCAATGGTATCATAATCCCATTGCTTAGGTGCATGTACACATTTCACCTTTTTTAAGCTGTTTACTTCTTCAGGAAAATATGAAAAGAGTTATTAGGGTGTGGTCCCTTATAAGATGTTTTGATCCTGAATGGGGTTTTAGACCATAGCCCCTTAATACAAAAGAGTAATAGGGGCCACAGGGTCACCAAATCAATAAGTCATAGTCACTATTTGCCAAGGAGGCTGTTCACATCATTTCATCTTTCTAAGCCTCTTGCTTCTGGAGAAGAAAATGAAGATAGGTTTTGTAGAGCATGGCAGCTGCGGCCCTTAAATGTTATAATGTAAAATTGTAAGGTTAAATGTATCATTTTGAAGCCCCATTACCTAAGTGTTTTTTTTTAAGTTAAGCTTTTTAGACATTTTGCTTCTGGAGAAGAATTTTTCAGAGTATGACTTCTGAGGTCACCAATTCTATAAATTAAAAAATCTCAAGTCAAGGTGTCTGTACTCAAGATTTCAGATTTCCTTAGTCGATGCTTTTGGAGAAGGAGATATAATAGTGGAAATTTTATGAGTGTTTCCCTATCCCCTGTCAATGGATCAAAACCAGTTCTATATCTTTGTTTGCTCACAACTAAAGAATTTGTACTCAAAAGATATTTTGTCATTTCTAAATTTGTCAGTGGACAATGCAATGACAAATTTGGTTATGATAAGATAAAATTAAAAAGAAATAAAGTAATATGTTAGATGGAGATATACACATGCCAAATGCTGTACAGACCCCACTTCATTTCAACAAGGGATATTATTAAATGTATGAAATATCAAAGTCATTTAGGTCTTAATAAATTCACGGCATACAATAGTGGGTTCCATAAAACAAATACAAAATGTGAAATTTCAGGTTCATTGTTTCTCTCATGTCGCAAACATGTAGTCTTGAGGGCTACTTCAATCCTTCCAGTCAGTCCTGTGCACATCACTGTCTTTTTGTCTCCAATTTTACCCGTCACTGAAACACACAAGTTTATTTGCATTATGTCATAGGTGGCACCGGCACTGTAAAGTGGACTCAATTAATTGATTGACAAACTTAAATTTAACTCAAAATAACCCCTGCTTCCCACTGCCAATAATGGAACTTCAAGGCAAATATATGATAACTGATTAAAATAGTTGATAGAAAGTCAAGCATAAATGGTTTATAGCACTTTCCACTATTCTCTTGATTATAACTAAATTATAATTCAATGAATGTATTCATTAAACAAAAACTGGTTGACAATATTTTATAAATCAAATATTGGCCTTTTTGCTGTTTGCAAGGCAACTTTGAATATTGTTACTATAAAGGTTGTCAGTTTTTAATTTTTGTAAGAATATTAACAATTGACAAAACAAGGGTTGAAATAAACTGTATCAATCCAAAACTAGCCATTGGACTTGTGCATTTTTAAATCTAGATAATTGATTTAACTTAATTTAATATAAAAAATAAAATTCCAGCTAGTATAATGAATTACTATTATTTTACCTGTTACTAAGTCTAACCTGCCTAGTTTCAAAAGCCATCTCCTCCATACTTAGTGCTGACTTTCAAACCCTGACCCATGACTTTCTCATAGTTCATCTATAGATTCATGTTTTCATGGAATCTTCAAAACATAACATAATAATATATATAGATAATAGTTTATAATAGAGCACAGTCTCCAAGATCCTCAATAGGGGCCAGAGGGTCAGAATATTACATTTCTGTACATTGTAAAACTAGAAATATGTGCATGCGATGCACAGTGATGTCCCCCTTCCAAACTTTTAATCCAACCTTATCTTATTGCCACTTAAACCAGAAACAATCCATACCAAATATATAAAAAGTTAATATATTAGCATCAATGAACTTGACATAATAATGACTCGTGAAATATACAAGTTCAATAGGAAGGGTTTTATAAATTTGTCAACTTCTTTTTTTGTAGGGAATGTGACATTTGATACTCACACAAGCATCAAATATCGTAAATAGCATCTACAGCCCTAAAAATGCACTAAGTTCAAATTGTTTCCATGGAAACCAAGTAAAATGAAAAATTAAGAATAACCAAAGTAGCAAAAGGCACCATCCAAGCACTGGCTCTAACCACATACCAGGTTAAGTAAAACAATACTGATATATTTAGATATAGGTTGGATAATTTCCCTACCCTCATATATTGAAACCAGAAAAAAAAATTGAGTACCCAAAGAAGCAAAAGGTACCACTGCACCACTAGACCAAACCACAAACCATGTTTCGTAAAAATATATTGAACGGATTTTGAGATATGGTCTTGAAACGGACCACATATTAGCACTAAGTTTGAATTGTTTCCATGGAAACCAAGTAAAATGAAAAATTCAGAATAACCAAAATAGCAAAAGGCACCACTAACCTAACCACATGCCAAGTTTCGTAGAAAAATATTGAGTTGTTTTTTAAATATGGTCCGGAAATGAAAGCATTTTGGAGTTACGGAATCACAGAACCACGGACGGAACTGAAAACATTATGTCTCCCGCAAAGCTTTTTGCGGGGGACATAAATATATGTCAAAATACTTGAACTGGCTTTAAAAATAGTTGTGCCTCATATAATAAGCCATCCTTGATAACCCAGAGCAAATTTTGATAATTCTCTAAAGTGGACTCAATAATCAAAACGGTTACCCTTGAGTAGTGAGGATGAATATAAGCTAAAAGATGATTTGTCTGATCTCCATAAAGCCTTTACAACTCTTTACAACACTCATGAACTGACAGATATAATTTAACTTTTGAGAGATATCCAGAGATAGGGATCCAGAGAATTTAAATGAGGGGGATGTGTTACCATTAACCTACCATCTCATGTTACAGCTCATGAGTGAGGCAATGAAATTTTCAATTGTATCCTCCACCCTGCTAAGATAATCTTCTCTAAATTTGAGATTTCCTAGCTTCAATACTTTTGAAACAAAGATGAGCTCCAGATAAGCTGCGTTTTTGCGTATTTTACTCAGAAGAAAAGTGAAAATACGCAAGAAATTTAAATTGTCTGCGTAATGAAAATCACTATAAATCTACGTTTACGCTTCTCAAAAATTGGCAATGCGTATTTACCCAATACATAAAAATTATAATGCGTATCGTGTCATTAACAAAAATAAAAATAGTTACGTGAAAATCTCAACGTTAAGTCACTGGTAAATACACCAGTCTTTTTACATCGTAAACATCTATTCCGAACAATGCTTTGTGCAAAGCGGCTTCGCTTACTACTCCGAACACCATTTAAATATTCGCTTCAATTCATATAACTGATCTGATCCCAGTTGCGTTAGGAGTTTAACACCGTTTGTTTTATGCAAGATTTGGGCCTACTGACTTTGAATGTGCACACGAAACTAGCATGATTACTTTATTTTCCCAACGGCCTTTCCTCTGGCAGTGTTGGCTTGTGCAGATTTAGGACTCGAAAAAGGTTTAGTTACATAGAAATAGTCATTTGACATTTTTTTTATTGAGAACGTATTTTCAATATATATGTGTGGAATGTAATGATGGCATTTTTTATGAAGATGATGCAAGAAAAAATAACGAGAGTTGCCGGTAAAAAAGAAACAAATCCGGTCAGGGATATTCGCAAGTGTGTTTAGATTAATTTGTTATTGGTAACAATTACATATAACTGCCGACTCAGTTAATAAATACTCTGACGCTTTGCCGTTCAAGTTTTCAATCAGTTGCCTTTGAAAAGAAATTTTATCTGATCATGTTGCACACGTCTAATATGTTCTGTTATTACTGATCATTTACAAACAGAAAGTAGGCTTTCCCCATATCTCTTTAAAGAAAATGTTATTATCTTACACTTAATGTTCAGAATTTGGTTATGGAAATAAGATTTACACGTGAATATAACATGTTTAAGTTTTTTACGTAAATTAATACTCAGATTTCGAAAATTTGATGGGTATCAAAAAGTATGAATACTCATTTGATATTTGAATTACCCATCCAGTTCTTAAAATCTGGGTATCATACCCACATAGCCAAAAGCTTATCTGGAGCTCTGGATGATAGCAGATTTGAGATTAAGAAGCCTGATGCGATCATATTTAAGCGGGGACTGAGACCAAACCTACAAACTTTTCAATAATGTTACAAAGATGTTATTTGAAAATTTTAGATTTCTTGCAATAATGATTTCTGATCAGAAGATGACTTATCCTACCGGTAACCTATAACTAGTAACATATTTCATTATAATCATTGAATACAAATTTTTAAGTAAATCAATTGAGTAGTAATTCAGTTTGAATTTTGCTCCAGAAATGAAGCTACGAGGGTCCAATTTCTACTTGTTTCCATCAAAAGTGAAACAATGCTTTTCTCAAAATCGGAAAATATCAAAATCAATTGTCAAGTTGGAGGTTAAATACACAAGGAAAACTTTCAGAAGGATTTGATGAGTTGTTATTGAGTTAGTGTTCTGGAAACAAAACTTTCACTGAATAAGAGTTCAAACTTAGCACATTTTCATATAAACAAAAAAAAACTTATGACACGGGTTGATTTTGCCATTCACAAAACTGCACGAGTGAAGGTGTTACTAAGCCTATTTTGCATTCTGTGTAGCTCCCAGGGCTGGATACTTTTATCATAAAAATAATCTGTTGCTTAACCATTAACCATTGCTTCAAAATCATTTATTTTAATTCAATTTTAATTGTATATAGGGAACAGTAGAAAATATTAGAAAACCAAACATGTTTCACTAGCGAGCCAATTTTGAAAAACATTTAGAGATCCTCGAACAGTCATAAATATTAGTTTTGAATGATAAACTTCGGAATCTTCCATAACATGGGGTCAGATAATCACAGTTCAAGAATGGAAAGTTCATCTCAAATATTTATCTTTCAACAGAAATGTCATTTCTCAGCTTTGAAGTTTTGTCTATATGTGTGTGTTGCTAGGAGATGAAGCGAAATTTTAAAAAAAGACTAGAAATTAAAGTTATCAAAAAAATTTAACAAAAGATAATGAAAGTGCATGAGGTACTTGAAGGAAAAGATGACTCCAGTTCTGCAAAATCTAGTGATGCAAGAGCAGAAAAACTACCATATGCTTTATCGAAAGATGAACAGAAATGTGATGTTAAGAGAAAAAATTTGTTTATGGTGATTGGATAGAGGGCAGTGATTTGCTATTTCATTAGGCAGATAGATATGAGTTTTGGTTTTAGCTAATTTAAGAAGTCTTTAGAAGCATCAAACTTTGGTTCAACCACTATATATTTAGTGCAACCCAGTGAGATAATCAGGTTGCATAAGGTGCAGTCAATTGAAATACCTAAACCAACCCCATGATGAGCAGTTTTGGAGTTCTTCTCTGAAAACAAATCTACCCCTGAATAAAGTCTTAACTCAACACATTTCCATGGAAACAAACATTAAAATCCATGCCACAAGCCCATCAGGCATTTGAAGTCATCGAACGATCTGTATCAAAAATACCAATTTTCAAAATTCCAAAAAATATCAAATACAGTGGAGCACTGTGGTGTAGTGGTTAGCGCGTTGGCCTCTCACGCCAATGACCCGGGTTCGAATCCAGGTGGAGACACCAAAAATTTGTGACCTGGGCTTAAAACTGTGTTGTGTCCTTGGGCAAGGCACTTCATCCACATTGCACTCAGTCCACCCAGCTGTACAATTGGGTACCTGAATGGTCGCATGAAGTGCTCTGTAGCTGCATCGAAAGTGCAAGGTAATAAAATATCAGGCTTTAAAATTATCATAACAATACCAGCGTTGGAAATACCTGAATGCCCGAAGTGCTCTGTAGCTGCATCGAAAGTGCAAGGTAATAAAATATTAGGCTTTTAAATTATCATAACAATACCAGCGTTGGACAGGTTGTTTTCAATTTGGACAGCTAAATTTTCAATAACCCCTGTCAGACTGTCAGGTAAAAGTTATGCCTTATCAGATTTATCATCTGAAATACTTTGAATGTTCTCAATAAAATTATGCACAAGTAAGGATCAATTACAAATATTGCCAAAAGAATACTTGTTTAATAAAGTTTTACAAAGTGTAAAAAGTGTAGTGTTTACATTTAAGGATGAGCATATGCTACATTCGACCAGTTTTCACTTCCCCACTATGCTCTAGGCTATTTGTATAAACAGGTGACATCGTGTACCCAAGGCTATGATGTTAACATACAACTGATCAAAAAAATTTTGGAAATTCCTTTTACTGTTTTACTACTGTTTCATTTAAGATGTAGTATTCATATATATTGAATTTTGAATATTGAATTTCATAATAGTTAAAGTAAAATAATAAAGTTAAGTGGGCAGGCAGTTTCGGTCAGGGCTGGCAACTTTTTGAGCTAGTCAGCCCTGTGGTCTGGCTTATATTCTTGTGAGTTTCATTGTAACCTTGACAATACTGCAACAAAGTTACATTTACAATATTTTGGACTAATTTTCTATACTATGAAAATTCTCTCGCTTTTCAAGAATAACCTCAGAATAGCCACAGATACATATTAATCCTACTGTGAGATGGTTGAGGCTGTGAGTAGTTCTTGGTATTTCTAAATTTTACAGAGCTGGTAATAAAACAAATATAGTAACTTTATATTCAGTTACCTGTAGTGTACACAAGAGTAGACCGGTCCTTCACAGCATGCAAGTCATAACCTGGTAGTGCTTTTTCCACCTTGAGGAAACCTGTAGTGAGATGAATAATCAATAAATAGAATAATGCAAAGAATAATTCACAAGACGTCCTTCAAAATTGCAACACAATTGGTCTCATTTGCGTTCTATATTTTCATTTTACAATAAAAAAATGTCTGCCTGTCTCATCATGATTCGTACCTTGAAAAAAATTACATGTACAACTAATTTTATAATCTTGCCTTACAAAATTTCATTTAAAAAAAATATTATTACACACAAGTTTTCAAAATAAACAATCATTGTGACCTTTCAAAAGAAACAAGGAATTGCTGACATTCAACAAACAATCACATCCAAGTTATCAATCTCCTTGCTGAAGAGTGGGATTTGAATTTGTGTAGAACAGTTTTCTAATGTTGACAAGTTACCGAGCCCTTGCCTGGATTTTAAAACCATGGACTTTGCAATCCGAACCCAACACTAACCACTGCACTATCCTGCCCCCTATTCATGCTTAATAATATATAAGAGCTAGCAAAATATGGAGTTTGTCTTTGCAAGCTACCTCAAATTTGTAACCAAACAGATTCCCTCCACCAGGGTTCTTAGCCATTTAGGAGAAATAAAGAGAAAAGTTAAGCTGATAACAAACATATTATATATTTTTCCAGAGAAATTATCCTTTTCCATCAATGACCAGGAATGACATAATGAAAATGTTTTTCTGAAGTAAATAACTCAATTTCCCTTAAACAGATTGACAAACATTAATCAGAAGTACTTTGAGAGGAGAAGATATGTATAACTGAATATTGTTTAACTTCCATCAATATCATTACAAGCAGCCTTCAAATTAAATCTTTTTTATCATGACCTCGATTGTTATGCATTCATGTTGTTTTTGGTTATGTAATCACCAGCCGATCATGAATGACAGAGACAGGCCAAAGGTGTTTTTAGTATTTGCTTGATATTAAATAAATTAAGTTTCCACTAAATAATGGCATCAATATGTACACGTATTATAATCATCAGTGGTATGTTCCCAATGTGCCTTACACTGCTATAAAAAAAAATCCATGCATGAGTGGTTTGTTCCTCCAACCTCCTCTGCCACTTGATCCACTTAAAGTAAGTAAAAAGAAATTTGTTGAAGAGAAGTTTGATTATTGGTTTTACACATGACACATATGTTATATTCAATCATCTTAATCATAACTTAGAACTGCTCGCTCATAACCCCTGCTTTCTATAGGGTCACAGATACAGATATTCTATTAGGTTCAAATATATTTTCCCAGCTGACCATTGAGTCACGTCCTGATTTTGTTCTCCACTTTTTGTGTAAGATTGTTCAGCTATACTGAAATACTCAAATATTATCAATTGAAAAGATTAGCATTCATTTGCATCAAGAAAACATAAATTATATACACAAAATAAAAGCACACACACACACACACACACAATATATATATAGCTAAAATATGACTGTTATGAGAAAAGTTTTGTATTCATTCAACAAAATAATCAGTAATATAATTATAAGAGATTTTAGATATTTATTGCCGGGTCGTGAAGTAAATGGAGATCACTTTTTTATAAATCAAGTGTTTAAATTAAATAAGGAACTCTAAAATGCATTTTGTTAGATTAGTTAAAATCTATCAGAATTATTAGTGAAAATGGTTTAGGGTATAAGTGGATGAATAAAAGCTATTGATTTG
Source organism: Phorcus lineatus (assembly GCA_921293015.1). Taxonomy (NCBI): domain Eukaryota; kingdom Metazoa; phylum Mollusca; class Gastropoda; order Trochida; family Trochidae; genus Phorcus; species Phorcus lineatus. Next base: position 27,319,147 of record OV121096.1, on the reverse strand, counting down.
ATGAATAATTTTCATATTCGATTTTTAAGTTATCTAAGCTCTTTTTTAAAATGACATTAATATATGACCAAAATGACCATTGATACTGACAATGACAAATTGGGAGACTTTGGTTGTATTGTCACTTAAAAGCTGAAGATAAGTTTTGAAAACGGATATTCATTCATTTGAATTGGGATTCTTAAAATTCATGACTTAAGTACTGTTGTTATTTGACACTGTTTGAATTATTTCATCGTTAAAATACAATCACTTAGCTGATTTGTAGTATCTACCTGATATCCACATGAATTGCCACTCATAGATGTATAAACAATCAAATTTTGATGGAATGCATTTAATATTGTCTTATCTTTCTTTACTCCAGACTTGATCAGAATAAAAAGTAAAATATGGGATAATATTACCAAAAGGAAATCTTAGTCCTTCCCTTCACAAAACACACAGTCACCGCCTTTTTTGCACCAATTTGCAAACAAATCCAATTATGCTTATGTTGATATTTTCTTTTTCAGAATAATACAGACATGTACAGATTTACTATTTACAAATATTAACAATAAAAACAGTTAAAATAATTTTTATCTTAAATTCAGTTTGTGATTATAGATTCAATTACAAAAATGACTTTACAGAGAAATTTCTATCCAAAATTGAATTTCATGTATTTTTGTCCTGCTAAAAGAAAAATTGATAAATGTGATTTTTTTTGCATGTTTGATTTGTCTATTTTAGCTGTGGAGATGAACAAATTATCAACTTATTTCCCTAGTCAATAGTCAATACCTTTATACTGATATCGATATGTAATATAAAATTTAATAAAATAAAGTTATGTAAATCACAAGATTATGATTTTTTTGTTTGAAAGTTATTCTATCATTATGTAATTTTTGAAAACTTTTGCTTGGAGAATATTCTGAACAATCAACCTAGGTATATAAATATAGCAAATCGCTTTCAAACAGTTGGTGTCTTTGAGAAGTTCAGTAAATATATTTGTAATTCTCGCCATTGTTTAATGTTGCCATTGTTTGTGAACATGCTTGTTTTTCATTCATTAACTTTATTCTTCCTTATTTGGGTGTTACAGTCCTGCGAATGTTAAGTAGGTTGTTGAAATTTCAGGTTAAAATTCTTTTATGATTTTTTTGTATGCCTTATAAGTTACGTATAAGAAAAATTGTCACTGTGATTATCATAAATGCACTCCTGCCTGTATGAACCAAATGCTAAACTTCTGCCAGAAATGCAACTATTTGAAATAATGTTTTTTGTAGCTATTGTTAAATTTGAATTTTCCTACAATTTGTTGTTTTTTATTATCACTCAACAAGTTTTCACATCTGAAATTGCCTGATTTTGTATCAATTGATGCTCATACACTTGTGTCTAACCTAAATTTTTTTTAAAAATACACATTGAATCATACTATTGAAATGCAACAATTACACAAACCTGAGGAAGTATGAAGCGGCCTTAGTCTTGTTTGGAATTAAAAAGGTGCCTTTTGAGGGCACTTTCTATAATTTGACAAGGTGTAACATTAAACTCAGATTTTGTTAAACAGGATTTCAGAAATTCAAAAAAAGATATATAACTTATTGTGTTTCCTAGGGAAATCACTGGAAGACAAATGACTGATGATTGACCGACAGTTTTTACACAAAGTTTAAACAATGTATAAAGTGTAAAAATATATCAAACGTCTCTTAATTGAAACTCTTTCAAGGTGTAACAAAATAATTCTTTCAAGATATAATAAAAAAATGTTGCTTTGGCACTTCACTTTCATATATTTGTAAGTAACTTATTTTGTACTGCATGTAAAAACTTTTTATTTTGAATAACGCGTGTCATTATTGCTTATCCAAATTATTTTAAAGAACGAATATTTTACTGTTTTTGTGTGACGGCAGATTTTTTTTGGTGTATTTCTGATAAAACATGTAAAAATATTATAAGTATGCTATTAACTTGAAATCTGACAATTTTATAAATATTGTTAAATAAAATGTATTTCTCCCATGTAATAATATTTCAAAATAGAAAGTTAAATAATGTCCAACTGCCCCAGGTATTTGGGCGGTTGCATTTAATTATTTGTAATGTATTTAAGATGTAATTATCGATATATTGAAAATAAGCAAATGGCAAACAGTAGCGAGTTATTGTCACTTGCCAAGATAGAGGGCGCCGCAAACGTATTGGTCCTTCGTTAACTTCCGGGTTAGATCAACTTCCTTATCTGCGATATATAAATTCTAAAAGGTTTAAGAAACAAGATGTAAAAGTACGATGACAATGGTTCTGACGACAATGGTAAATCGAAGCTGGATGTTAGAATGAAGTTTCAGGCTCTCGTATGAAGAAATTACTTGTCGGTCAATAAAGAAGAGAATCCTAAGCCCAACGTGTTTTAATGTTAACATCTTGAATAAACAATCTTGGATCTATTCGAAATTGATCATTTAGCCTACGATACTAAATTACTTAGTACTGTTACAAGTTAATCTCAATGTATACAATGATGAGCCCTTAACACCGGCATATGATATTTGTTACTTATTTAATTCCCGTTTTGATTATGTATAGAGATTACTATTTATCTAAAACCATCACTTTGACCTACGTGTATACTTTGTGTAAAAAAGGAATGGCCAGTGACCCTTTTATTGAGGTACTCCTAATATTGCTGAAACTTATTTCAGTCTCCAATGCTGACCAAACATATTCTCATTGTAAAAGGCAAAATAGATATACATACGAAATGTAGAGGGATCTTCAAAAGTTTATTTCTTCAAATTCTACGGTGTTATTTTTATTTGGGATGTATTACTGTATGGACTTTATTTTAAAAACGGTTCTAAATTCTCAAAATTATTGACTGTTTGTATTGCACTTTTGTTTGTGGACAGTTGGATAGTCAATGATAAGACATGGAAATGGAAATGCATTGAAATATTCACATGTGCTTACTGTTTACTAGAAAAATAGGAAAGAAATATCTTATTGATTAACCTTTACCTTTAACTCAAATATAAGGGTACATTAAAATCAGTAGAATAATGTTTTGTCTTGTTTGATTATATCGATTGAACATAGTTGAAAACAATATTCACCTTATTCAGAAATAAAACTATCTGAATGCCATCGAAACCTTTATTGTGAAAAAATACCAATACTAATACAGCTTACCTGTTAAATGGCTGCCCAGTTAAACTGAGGCAAAGTATCAGAAAAAATCTTTTTCTAGCTATGGAAATACTTATATCAAATCTTGATATTAACCAAACCTACATTTAATCTATTTATTTTATCAATTATGTTTTACTTTGTTAATTTTTCTCAAACAGATTAATGTATTAATTATCTTCTAATTAACCCCAATAATAGGGACACTTCTGTTAAAATACATCACACAAAAAATGAATTTTCAGTTTATGTCTAAAATATTATATTCTCTCCAGGTAGAATTAAAGTTTCACAGTTTTTTGTTAATTGATCAGTTCAATTCAACTGGAATGTTTGGAGCTTCGATATATTTTTTCAATGCATGAAAACATACATTGTTGAATGTGTTTTCCCACAAGAAGAGTCAAATTGAAATTATTTACTTAATAACTTGAATACACGATATTATACATATAAATAAGATCTATTCACCAGACTGTGTTCGAGTGAACTGCCTCATAAAAACAATGTGAAGAAGTGTGGGAGTATTCCAAGTGAGAACAAATGACAGGAGAGAAAAATTGTTTGGATATACCCTGAAGTAACCTGTTTTCATGGGTCACCTGTTTTCGTGGTATTTGAAAAAGATATCTGTTCTCTTTACCTGTTCACCTTACTGCACCTGGCCAGTAAGCACTTATTTTATTGACAGTTGTTCTACATGGATCCAAGAAGAAAATTATCACTATTTCATCAATCTATTTATTGATTAATTTCAGTTGATAAAATCAAATGAAATTTCATGCTTTTCAGATAAAACTTTTGTAATTTTGAAAAATACAATCTCTACATAATTTTTCAGTTTCCAGTAAACCCATGTTATGCTAGTCCTAAATCACCTGACTTATGAGGTAAACACTTGTTCTTTTAATGGATATATGGATTCATTGAAAGGTTGATTCTTATATACTTTTGGCTATTTTGTAAGATTTTCCGGTCTATCGAAATCAAGTGATTGCTTAAACAGGTAAATTTTGCTTTAATCTAAAATCTTTAAAATTTAAAATCTTAAGCTATATGAAACGCAAAGCATTTGGTGACTAGAAGATTCTCTATCATTAAATATCAGCATCAAAATGATTTCTTTACTTCACCAAAAATAAGACATACTGTGCTCAATAGTTGTGAAAAGGAAATAATTCATTGAACCTGTAAATATTTTAAACACGTCAACATCAATTTAAATGCTATTGTACACTATCGATCTGTGTTTAAGTAAAAATTGAAATTGTGGCATGTGCTGTATTGTCAAAATTCTGACATCATTATCATAGAAATACCATGAAAACAGGTGACACAAAATGTACCATCAAAAATTGGCTTCTGTTTCCTAAATGTGATCAAGATTTAACAAAAGAGTTGAACAACTGTTTATCTATTTGGAAAAAATGTGTACTCCATCACTTTATGATGTTCAGGATGTTTGTCATAATTGACAGTACACTTACAGAAGTTTATTTCTTAAATACCATAGATACAGGTTACACGAGGGTATGACAGTAGATTTCCCAGTCACCGTCAAATAAATAACTTTACAAATATTCAATTAAAATTTTTCAGGATGCTAGTTTAAAAGTATGTTTCTTGAACGGCAGAATGTTTATTTGATCATAAATCCAAAGATCAAATACAAAACTAAGCATTGGATCTGAAAAGTTTGGGACCTGCCCCATACTTTATGTTCTCAGGGATCGTATAGACACATATCATCTATATGATCCCTGATGTTCTGTACTTATTTACTAACCGAGGTTTTGAAAGAAAGGTCCGTGTCAGGAGGGTTAAAGGGCTACAGATTATGTTGTTGGAGTCAAATATGTCAAACTTCATATCATTAAACAATTTTTTCATCGATAAGTAGTGGTTAGTTCAGAAAATCAGAATCCCAATGCTTCTCAGTTCAGAATAGTGACAATAAACGAGTTTATGTCGTGATTTGTGATTGAAAACCGGACAGTGGTGCGCGCCAATGATTCAAACGTAATTTGGGAAACTTAATTTGTGCAGACAGGCAAACACAAATATTGGTTGTTAGTGTTCAGTAGGTAATTAAAGTAATATACAAGTTAATTGGAAACATAATTTCGAATTTTTATCAATAAAAAAAAAAGAAAACATCATAATTTTGGCATTTTAGAGATGAAGATGAAAATTTAGGGAGATGGTTTTAACTTAACTCTGGTCATAAGGTATTTTGGCTCTTAGTAAAGCTAAATTAAAACTCATGAAACATACTCAGTGTCACTTTAAGGCACTTGAAAACTGGTAATATCGGACCAGCATTTTAAAGATAAACGATAAGAACCCAAAATTCTAATTATGCCTTTACCAAGTTTACCAGCAAGTTACGGCAGTGTGAAGACACTACTGCCAGTACTGGCCCAGTTAGTCATGTTTGCTGGGAAGGGACCATCTTCGTGATTTGCATTGCGGTGAAACCTGCCAGCATCGGCTGGAACTAGCTAACCATGGGTGGTACTGCGCTGATTTTCAGTGCAGCATTGCACCCAAACCTGACTGCGTGTAGAACAGTTCTCTACTGCAGACAAAGTTGCCGAGCCCCTGGCGGGATTCAAACCACGGACCTCCTGATCCGAAGCCGAACGCGCTAACCACTGCGCTATCCCGCCCCCTGTATCGCTTAGAAATAGCTTTAGAAAGACATATATACCCATAGACCTTACCCTACTACTATATAAAAGGAAAGGGATGTAACGACCAAACCACCCCATGCTCGAACAAAGTCAGTTTTCGCATCCAAAATAATTTTTCTGGACAAATTGTTCACTACGATTCGAAAGATAAATGATTTCCCTACAAAACGAGCTATGGATTGTCAAAATCGGATAATTATTTCAAAAGTTACATGAAATGACACCCCGAAAATCTCTACTGCCAGATTTTCAAGCCAAAATCCCCACTCACGAATTGTTTATTGATTCCAGCAATGTTGACAACACCAATGTAGAGCTCTATTCGATCGGCGACATCGAACTACATGTTCACAATATGAGAACAGCACCTAATTATTATTTCTACGAGTGCTAGCGGACATTCTATCAAAAATCATCTGCTTTGCGGTCGCCTTGTTGGCCATAGAAGTGGCCTTGACATTCATTTGACCTCATAGCCGCAGCAAATAAAGCAAGTGAGCGAACTCCGAACTCTGATCGAACTCCTCACAGTCCTTTCAATACCATGTTTGTAAACAACACAACGTGGTCGAAAAATGTTTAGGATTTTTAGACGTGTCCACCTTACCACAAGCAACTGGAGCTGGGTTTTTTTTTAAATTAGTCAAATATAGTAATTTAGAAGACCCTTTTGTAGGAGTTTAAATTTTTATTTCTGAATCGGAAAAAGAAAAAACGATTTTCCAACTCTGCTGCTGGCAGTGCTGGGAATAATTAATGGACCGATGCCTTCAATTTACCAAGCCTTCATCAGGTAAGCATCGACGTATACGTTTTCACTGATAATTATATTTTTTTCTTTAATTGCCATCAATCTTTCATTTTAACATCAATTTATTATTTTACTTTAGTGATTGTTTAAACATCTCTAAAATGTTATTCATAAATCGAATTACTTTGCCAATATTACATTAAAAAAAAACCCAGTAAGACACGCTTCGTTGATTATTGATTTTATATGCAAGTGCCATGTTTTTAACATATGACAATAATACCAACTTTATCGATTAGGTATGCATGCCTTTTGAAAATTTGAAGGTGCTATATCTGTATATATAATTATAAAATATATATGTGAAACTAGATTAGGTAAATGATTAGTTCAATAAAGTTTGAAACCATTTTAACAGAAGTCTAAGTCATGATTTTTTTTTGGGATTTCAGATGAAGGCATGGCACATTATACTTATAAACAGTAAGTATTTGATTGAGAATTTATGTCATTTTAATGATCTGGTTATCAATTTGATATAACACCATCAAATGTATTTACCAGCACTTCTATTTCTAAGCTGCTCAATATTTGATGTTTATTCAAGACTGTAAGAATACCTGAATTATTCCCATTTTGTAATATCATATTTATACATATAGATAATTTAAAGATTGAGCCTTCCGTATTACACTCACAAACTGATGGTGACAGCTGGTTAATAGCCTTCTGGCTTTTTGTAATAAATAACAAATATATGATCATGTATATATATCTATTCATTTGGGTAAGTTTCTAAAGAGAGTAGCAGAGCAAGTATGGTTTTAATTTGACAAGCACAAATACATGATGTAGCCTAGAATTAACACCAAAAAAAATTAATTTAAGAAATAAAGGGATGAAATGTACACTGTTTATAATATAGAAGTGTTTTTTCAAAAAAGATTCTCTCTTTGCAGGCATGTGTCTCAATACAGGAGGAGAGAGTGGAGACACTTTTCCATCATTATTTGAAAATTTCAGGTAAGCACAACAGCCACAATCTAAAGATTTGGATCTATGCATGATATACTTTTTTAATTTTTTGTTAATGTATTTCAGCAGATAACGTAGAGTTTTAGATAAAAGCCACTGAGACATGATCCATTTGAAATATGTTTCTCAGGGTAATGTTTTAGATATATTACTTAATAGTTGTGTTTACCATGAGTGAGAAAAGGGAAGACAATTGTCACAACAGGTTAAATGGGAGGAGAGGTAGTGGAAGGGCCTAACCATGGGGGAAAATAAGGAGATAAGGAGGGGGCTTTGGGGTTATTTGTTAGGTACCATGTCTCAAGCTGTTGTATGCTGTATGAAACTTTTTTGGTGAAAAGTGTCACTTTGTTTCTAGAGTTTGATCAGGGACCTTATATACAGGGATATGAAACTCTTAGCTGATTGTACTATATTACTGCTACGCGGGGGTTACACAACTCGTCTCGCTCATTAGCAGGTCACGGTCCACCGCACATGGAGACTGGGTTCTGTTTTGGCGCAAACGTCAATGTGCGGTGTCGTGTAACCAGTTGCGCAATGAAAACAACAATGCATTGTGGGTCTTCGCATCACTCGAAAGAGGAGGCGCCTTTGAATGCGGATTTGAGCATTGCCTCAAATAAGGCTTAAAAATATCGTTGAACATAGGAAGGTAGTTTCCAAAAATGGAGTTTTCCGACAGATGGATGTTTTCTGATTGTATTTGCGCTATTTGGTAATTGAATATTTTTCTCTGTAAGTGTGGTTATCGCTCTTACTTTTCACATAGACGACTAGTCTGTCGATCATTTTGTCTGCACTGATAACAACGAACTTGAGCATTGCCTCAAATAAGACTTTAAAATATCGTTGAACATAGGAAGGTAGTTTCCAAAAATGGAGTTTTCCGACAGATGGATGTTTTCTGATTGTATTTGCGCTATTTGGTAATTGAATATTTTTCTCTGTAAGTGTGGTTATCGCTCTTACTTTTCACATAGACGACTAGTCTGTCGGTCATTTTGTCTGCACTGATAACAACGAACTTGAGCATTGCCTCAAATAAGACTTTAAAATATCGTTGAACATAGGAAGGTAGTTTCCAAAAATGGAGTTTTCCGACAGATGGATGTTTTCTGATCGTATTTGCGCTATTTGGTAATTGAATATTTTTTCTGTAAGTGTGGTTATCGCTCTTACTTTTCACATAGTACGACTAGACTGTCGGCCAGTTTGTCTGCATTGATAGCAGAGAGTTTGAGCATTACCTCAAGCAGGGATCGTATAGACTATACGAGATCTATACGATTCCTGCCTCAAGTAATACTTCAAAATCGTTTTACGTGAGAAGAAAGTATTGACAATGTAACCTTTTTCTGATATAGATAATTTTCTGCTGCAAATTATTGTAATTATAACAATAACAATTTTTTATAGGCATGATCATAGCAGAAGATTAAGTTTATTTCGGTACTATCATAACAGCACCCTACCTACCTGCATTACAAAATCATACACAACGTTAACATTTCATTTATATCTGAAGTCAATATTTTATTTGTCTAATGATACACGTCCCAGCTTGATAATCTTGAATATATCTAAACATATAAAACAAAAACATTGCATCACATTTGATTGTTTACTTCATTAGGTTTGATATTCAGATATACAACCATATCCATAATACATATTTACATATCCTTTATTAGGAATGCCATCACATGTATCACATCCTTATTTTATTACAATATCCAAATACATTCAGGTATTTAAATGTAGGATAAAGTAATAAATACAACATCTATAGAATAACACATCAATATCAAATCATTTGAAATGCTAAAAGGCTAAATCATTGATATCATATCCAAATTATATTATCATATAAATTACAAGCAATAACATGTAGATTATCACCATGTTGTGATACAGGATTGAATTATGTATGCATGGGATTTCCAACATTACAACAATCAATGTAGACTTTCATTTTTTTATACCAACTAAACATGGTTTTGGACACTAAAATACGGGTTTTTTAAAAATGCAAATATCCAAAAGTAGTGAAGCCTTATTTGAAACATAACTTCCTTGATACACTGTGGGACATTTCCATCATTAAATTTCAATTACTTTTCAACTACCATTGTCTTCTTTCTACGCAAATATATATTCCTGGTAAAAAAACATAGGGCGTGTATATATATTTCAAACTTGCAATTATTAAGAACAAGAAAATGAAATTAAAGTTGCAAGTTCAAGTTCACATCACATTCAAAAAAGTTTCTACTTTCAGTAACACTGCTTTAGTGTACCACGGAGAGACTTGCTCTTTTTCCCTTTCCTTTTTGTTAATTTCGTCGACTCTCTTTCTTTGTGACAACAATACCACAAGGGAGGCTACTCTGTTGTTTTTTTACGGATGGAGCCGGGAATCTTCGTAAAACGGTTCCGCTGAAACTGTGCGCTAATGAGTATGCGCTGTGCCCGAACCCAGTCGTGTGTGCGTTGAACCGTAAAGCGAGACGACCTAGATTGCTAATTAGCCTTAGTTTCATATCCCTGTATATAAGGTCCCTGGTTTGATTGAGCAATTCTGTAGAAGATGCAAAAGAAATCCAACTTAAATTTAAAACCTATTAATTTCAGCTATCTTAAAAGCAAAATGTTGTAATTATAAATGTTTATACAACACACCTTTACCCATGTAGATTATGATTAACCAAATATTAAGTTCCATGATTGTTTGAATTATGAGAGCAACCACTTTGACTATACTTTGTTATTTAAAATGTTATTTTGTAACATTAAATACAATTAATATTGCAGTACTTGAGGAGCTATAATGACAATGGAACAATCTTTTTTTGCCTCATATTGAATTTGGTTCCAATTTATATTTTTCAGTTACAAGATTTGATATCAAGAGGGGACAGTTTAATCTGGAGAATATCCTTGCTGCATACATGGAAAAAAAAACCTCTAATACATGGACACTCTTGAAAATTTTCTGCTATTGTATTTCAATAAAATCTTCAAATAAAATAGAATAAATAAATTGACTATGAATGAATTTATTTGTGAGGATTCTTTAATATGTTTTTGTATATAAACAGACATACAAGTGAGTCCCCAATTAAGAAAACAATACATTTACTTTCATCACTTATATCCAATTATATTGATTGTATTGAATTCAATTGATTCTTATTATTTGATATGTGATCATTATAGGTGCAATTAGCCTTCAAAGAACTCAACTTGTGTTTTGAGGAGTGTAACGTTAGATATTTCATGTGTTTAATACATGAATTTCTAGCCACGGGGGCCCACCTATGGATAATACCTCCCTTTTCAAAGTTTTAGTTTAGTTTAGTAATTGTTATCACTTTGCATAACTTAGTTGATCAGTAGGTTGTACTTCATAATTGCCTTTCATGATGTTTTTATGAATATTCAAAAGGTAAATTTTAAAGGATGTTCAATACTGAATACAAATAATTTTTATGATATACACGTGACATCAATAATAGGCAAGGAAAGTTTATTTTGGCATAACTTGTAATGAGAGTTTAACAGTAGGTGAAATATGGGCTACAAATCAAATCTGTCTGTTCCGTGCTGGATATATAACAGATTATGTAAAAAGAATGAGTTTTTAGATTTTCAATTATAATTTCTACATCAAATATTCTATGCCAATTGAATTAAACTGAAAGCAAGTAAGTGATTCAATTTCACTTTACACCTCATCTAGCCTGACATGGGATGGTGTCCCATTATAATTTTGTGTACCAATTCATTGACTACTAAGGATTTAAATTTATAAAGTTGGTGACCTAAGAAAGGCCTCTGGGGCCACTCCTAAAACCTTTTTTAATTTTTTTCTCCTGAAGATGATAGTGAAGAAACTTTTATTTTTTTGTATATTCTAATGAGGATTCTAAACTATATATTATATATATATATATATATGTAAGACTCGAAACCATGGCAGGCCTCAAATCTGTGGCGGATTTCCAAATCTATGAAGATTTTCAAACGCCTGACATTTGTACCATTTTTTGTATTTTTCTGCAATGATTAACCAAACCTTACGATAGACAAACTTACCCTAAAATCCGTCGACAGGAATCCAAGGGTTAAAAAAGATAGTCTTTCAATATCTTAAGGCTAAAGAAGACAGACTCACCGAGGGCTAAAAAGATCCTACAAAGTAAACACATTTGATATGGCATAAAGCCGTAAAGGTCTTATTTACATGTATGGTATTGTTTAATGTATTTTCGTATTTGGGATATGGACTCGTATTATTTGGTCGTTATCCGTTTGCAATTTCTCTCTGTATCTTCCCTAATTATTTCGCTAGCGACACAATTGGGCCTTACGTCGGGAACAGTTAGCTATTATGACGTCATCGCACAATGACGTCACTTAGCATGACGTCATGAAACAGTCTAACAATCAAACGCGCCACAGATAAGGAGACCCGCCATAGATTAGAGACCCGCCACAGATCTGAGTCTTACATATATTGTTTGTCCCTCACTTAAGTCACACAGGTCATGGCCTTATAAATATCTTGTTCGTAAATAATCTTAATAAAGCTTATAAAGATGGAATATTTATATGCTCCATAAGCGAGTGGTATTATAATACTATGGCCTAGTGATAATAGATTTTAAAGCCTGATGAGATCCAGGGTCATGGCTCTATTCTTTTAAAACTGAGAAATATATTACTGAACTGATGTGCCTCTGAGCCTGTGAACCTTGTAAAAAGGTTGAGTGTGTAACACTGTTAAGGTTTGTGTTATTTTATCACGCTCAACTCAAATTAATTTCAGTGAGCATAATTAATTTCTTTGAAGTGTAAAAAAGGTAAAGCCTTCATTTGATTACAATTCTAACCATTACAGACATGTTTATGAAACTGAAGAGTTTATTGCTTGCAAGGGAAACAAATTCAGGACATTTTGGGGAAATGTCCTCATACGCAAATATTCTAAAAAATATAACTAAATCAGATTTATTGCATTTGAAACAGCAATTAAAGATACAAGTTCTGTGCCAGTCTGGAGATCTGTCACTTCAGACATGCTTTTTTTGACCTTTTACATGAAAAAATAAACTGATTACTTTAGGAATGAAATTTCTTCTCATATTTATTGGACACACTGTTAATGTTTGTTCCTTTATTGGGGAGATACTGGCCTTATTGTAGTAAAAAGATACCTATCATTGCATTCTCTCTGCCAACAGGACTATTTGCCCTCAACTTAATCAAATCACCTTTTCATGAGGCAAAAAATCTACCTTTCAACTGAAGTTTTAAAAAAAGTTTGTTTTTTTTCAACATGTTTATACATAACTGTTGATAAGTCTTAATGCAGCATATTGTAACTTAATGTTTTTGTTGTTTTAATCTTTTTACTATGAACATCAAAATTGCTTCTAATAAAGAAAATTAAGGTTACCTTCCAAGCGAGGCATTGCATTTATGACCCTAAGGGCAGACTTTTTTTTTATTGGTTTACGGATCCGCCGACCTTAAAAAGTGGAAATGTGAAAAAAAAATATAGTTAAAATAAAGGTATTATTTTTTAACCTGCGGACTCGAAAGCGTGTAAAAAAAATAAATATAATATATCATATAAATCCAAATCCAATTTCACGATTTGTATCTGTAAAAAAACCAGATAGAAATATACAATATATCGAAACGCGTCTGATTCGTTTCAGAATATCCCCCGTTCCGAGAATTAGGGAAGGGAGGTAACTCTAAATTTGTTGGACTGTAACCACGCGGTAATGTAAAAATACATGTTTGACAATTTATCAGGATGGTGAGCAGTGTGCCATTATGAATAAACACAATTTAAAAAATTTATTTTTTTTTTTGCCTACCAACCTTCACTTATACAAACTGTAAAAAATAATTTGAAAACTGAATTTAAAAAAAAAAAATTTTCCTACCTACCGAACTTTTTTTTTTACTCTAAATTTGTTAAACCAAAAAAAAAAAAAAAAGTCTGGCCTTACCACCAGGGTGGTTGAACAGTATGAATTACAAAATACAAGTCATTATCAACGATTGCTATCCACATCTTTCATGATTTTCATAATCTCACTCCTGAGCCAAGCAAATATTGATAAAAATATATAATTCTGTCTGACCTCTGAAAAATAAATATCCCCTTTTTCTGTCGACCACAGTTTTGATCATTTTAATTATATGACTATTGTTTGAAGAAATAAAATTAAATCACCAATCTAATGGTAAACTTATTTTATTAAATAATGTATCTGAACTGCACATCAAATATTCAACATGGAAGTAGTTTATCTAGAATTAGGAGTTGCTTTCAAACTTGCCTTTGAGATTCAAACCTCCTTACAAATTCTTTTAATTTTTGAATATCTTATTTTCCACTTATAAAACATAACTGAGTTTGAGTTTTAAAAACATATGCTTTAATTAAGAAGGATAGCGAAATCTATCAAGTTAATGTAGGTACAGGTTAATTTTTTATATGCCATCACCTTTTGGAGAAAAAGATCAAAACAATATTTTTAGGTAAACCGAGTAAAAGTTGTTTATATTCTTTCATAAAACATGAAAAATGATACTTATAAGTATATTGTTTTACATCAATTATAAAAAGAATCATTGTCAATTAAATCAAAGGTTATGTTGCGATTTTCTTACGATTCGTTTGAAATTTTGACATTTAATTAATTATTTATATAATTACATATTTCTGGAACGTTTAAAAAAAATTATAATTTGACCCATAGTTATAAATTGAGCCCACATTGGTGTTGTCAACATTGCTGGAATCAATAAACGATGTTAAAGAGGAGAAGTAACGCATAAATTTGATTATTACAAATTAGTATTTGTATTCGTTTCACTTATAAGAATCAATAGAGCCAAAAAATGAGAAAATATACGCTTTAATTCGACTGCTAGGAGACCTTGTATACCCCTGTTTTGGATAACCGCCTAATGGGACTGGCGAACGCTTAGACAAAATCACCGAAGCATGACTCGAAGCCACGCCCAGTGTGTGACGTGCTAGTCATCAGCTGAAAGTCTAGCCCTTTGATTTTCTCTGTATTTTTAAGCTTATTCAACAGCAAAATAGAGGCAATAGCATGACCGAAAGAATTCCAAAATACGATATGTAACTGCTTCATGATAACAACTTTCCCTCTCAGTCGTCAAATCCATCTTGATTTTACTGTGACAATCCTTGGACGCGGTTTTCTTGGGTGGGTTTATATCAAAAAGGTTAAGAACTTGGTCGGTGAGAGATCCATATCCATGGGATATCACGTAGTGTCAAAACATGTATTTATCGATATGAAGTTCTAAATTGTCTCGAAAAAATAAAGGTTTTTGTAAATAAAGGAAGAGAATGTAGACTGTTTACTATAGAAAAAATAATTTTGTTTCACTCCACTTTCATGACAACTTAGTACTTAGTGGATGATTCGTTTGTATTTAACTAACACATATTATATTCTTATCTAGGTATAATATCTCACACCGTGTTGCAATATCTCTGTCTTTGAATTATTTAACAATCAATGAAATGAAAACATACCTGGCACAACAGTTAGAAACATCCTATGTAATCCTAAAGAATGTTGGTACCCGTTATTCACGATGTACTTTTTTAAATGTCCGTAGAAGTGCATGAGCCAAATCTCCTCTTAATTTATTGGTTGAATATATATTCTACAAGTTCAATGGTTCAAATGACTGGACGCCGTGACAATAAACTAAGTAGCAGTCGAATGCCAAGAATTACGCCATTATGACAGGACATATATTCCGCTTGGTTGGTCCAAGGGTTTTAAAATTCAAAAGGTATAATTAGAGACCATTAAATCAAGAATTGAAATTGAATGCGACAGGATTACATAACGGCCACCTGTGTGTCATAAAAAATAAGACTAATTAATCCAGTCTGATTGTTGTGACAACATTTGGCAGACGTTGTAATTGATGTACACATGCCATGGGATAGTGCGCATAGCATCATATTAAAAAAACTGTCTTTCGCTTGGAACAATAGAAATAATTAAAGATATATTTAACATTAATTTATCGGAGGTTTGAATTACTTTGATGACTTTAGATATGTTTAAACAGTTGTTAAGACTGAGATTTCCTGTTGTTTTTTCATTAAGGAGGTTATACTTCCGCCGACTAGCACGTCACGCGGTAGGACACGCGGCAGGACACGACTAAGTGACCACGGGCCAGTTCAGTTCTGTTCACTGGTGCTAATTAGCTGGTGATTCGAAAAAGCCGTATTAAAGTTGTTTTTGGCCGATTTCGAAAATTTAAACTCAAGTTACTTGCAAATTAGAAAACATATTTTATGAATCACGAAAGTTGCCGTGGGTCATTTCAGTCGATCTTTAAACGGTGAGTTTTTGCTGTTTTTTCTGAGTGGGGATTTTGGCTTGAAAATCTGGCGGTAGCGATTTTCGGGGCGTCGTTGCATGTAACTTTTGAAATAATTATCCGATTTTGACAATCCATAGCTTGTTTTGTAGGGAAATCATTTAGCTTTCGAATCGTAGTGAACAATTATTTTGGATGCGAAAACTGACTTTGTTCGAGCATGGGGTGGTTTGGTCGTTACATCCCTTTCCTTTTATATAGTAGTTACTAGTAGGGTAGGGTCTATGGGTATATATGTCTTTCTAAAGCTATTTCTAAGCGATACACACCCCTGTGACGTCACCTACATGTTCTCTCAAGAGAAGTAACTGCCCACTTTCGACCATTGATCATTGGTTTTGACATTTTGGATTCTCCGACAAAAATTAGACCTACACTTTCTTTCTTTAATGATTGTCAAAATGATTGTAAAATCTCAGAAAAGAAAGAAATATACAATTATCACAACACATGAATTTATGATTTTCTAAAACATTAAGTTAAGTATTTTAGGTTTATAATGTCCTATCTATACATTCTAACAACACATGCACCATGCAGTTTCTGAATTTTAGCCTGGAAAACAATAAACATTTCAAAGCCAAAGTTCTAGCTAGTGACATTGTTGACTTACGCGGTGTGGCTCGCCTCAGCTTGAAACTTGTCCCCCAAACTATTTCAACCAATCATGTTGCAGGGGGCGGGGCCTAAATGCTCTCCACTGGATCAGTCTATTGAATGAAAAGTAAATTTTTGTATTAAGTACTAGTAGGCATTAATTTTTTGGCATCTCATTTTTATAATTGCATACAAGCTTAATAATTTATGCCTTTTGCTTATTTCGGTAATTAAGAAAAACTAAAATATGATTTAGGCCTAATGAGGCAAAAGCATGAAGACAGCTCATTAATTAAAGTTCTTGAAAAATTGTGAAAATTGACAAAACCACAAAAATTCGTCATCAAACGGTTTGACTTTTTACCTACCTAACACTGTAATATTGGGCAAATCAAAGCTATTTGCCAATCCCCCAAAAAAAGATTTTTAAGATTCGAAAAAAATTATCGCTGCCCCTACATCAGCAGAAACAGTGATTTCCGCAGTCCAGCCTGTGTCGTAGGAAAAGGGAGATAACCAGGTACAAATATCAAAGCTTGCATTTCGAAACACATTACGGCTTTGATAGGGAAATGTAAATAACATTTTAAAATTGTGCTTTGGATAAACAATCTATATGATGTTAGGAGATAATTTAGATCATTAGGGTTTCAGAAATGACTCTCACTCGACAAGTTGAAATATGCCGTACTTTACCCTCGGCCAAAACTTCTAAAGTGGCCAATCTGCCTATCGATGTACAGTAACCTACAACAATCGTGACGCATGCAAAGGAACATAAAATAATGTAATAAGAATTTGTGTAATACGAGTTTGCTTTTCATAATTCGAAATCGGAGACACTCATAAGAAAAGACAGCAACTTACCGCAAATGGAGACTTGGAATTGTGACCGCCATCTCAGACCATCCTGTGGTCGTTGGTGCGCATGCGCTGGAATAAGCCTTGGCGAAAGTGTGTAAGATGGCCGATCACCCATCGAAATGAGTGTAAAAAAACCGATACACACCGGAAACCCAAACATTTGAAACATTTTACATTTTCGGAATGAATACCATCAGAAAACACGATTCGTGAAATAAAAAATCCCACTACACGAGTGTATGTAGTGGGTTTGAAATATGTAGTGGGGTATAACGTGTGTGTTCACACTTGTGTAGTGGGATTCATGCGCTTACAGACGCACACTCACACACTCACACACCAATATACATATATATATTGTGATGTGATTGATTTGGGCCACTTTGGAACTGGGCTACTGGAATTTGGGTTTTTTTCAGCTTCCGATAGTAATGAAACGATAAGCAACACATACACTTCGACGTACTTGTCATAACCGGCCACATACCACGGCTATCATTCAATAAATCTTATCCGTAGAGTCTTAGGATAATTGAAAAAGCTATCATTGTCTGAATTATCGTTTTTTCGTACCACTGTTTCCCCTTTCAAGTGGCAGGATTTTTTCATCATAGTTTTGTTATCAGGGTTATCATCTCATTTAGAAGACATATACATATAATTTCAACTGCTTTCTTTCATACTGAAAAATTGCTTGTTAACTCATGCAATTAAATTCTACTTTCGAAACAACTGCTTTACAATTAATCTACATAGACACTCTCACTCAAGTGTCTTCTGAGTGTCTCACCCATGTGTTTTCTGATATCAAATTTATCAACACGAGTTGATAAAAGTTATAAATACCCGAGGCTTGCCGAGGAACAGGAAAGTGTTACTCGAAGGGATAGACGTATTTTGCAATCATTTTCAATATCATTCACTAAAAATCGGTTTTTTGCATCAATCTTCGTACTCAAAATGACAAGTCTGTATGATAAAACGTTTAGAAAAAACTCAATGAAATTCACAACTTTTCTATAGCCTTGTCAATCGCAATTTCAATTATAAAAATATAAAAAGATAAACATCCTTTAAGAGGGTCATAACTGTCCATTATTCATTTAAGCCCTTGATGTGTTATGTTGTAAAATTCCAAAAAGAGCCAACATCAACTAATTGTTAGCAAGGAGCTATTTAACTTAACAGATGAGAGTTAACAAGTACACTGCCACCTAGATCGGAACCCAGTGCACCATAATCACGAACTTAAAGGTAATCAAACCAGATGACATGGCAGTTTGAGTGATTCAGTTAGATTTATGTTCATTATGAGGCTAATATGTAAGTTTGCTGAAATACATCGTATTAATCTTAATTACCGCCATCAGAAATGAGAGACTGAAACAAGCAATTCTCACAACATTACACAATCTGCAAAAGTCCTTGCTTATTTTACATCAATCCTTTTTCGTTAATTGAAATTTACCATGGTGATCTCTCTCATTCCCCTGTTGGCTTATAATAATAAAACTAGAGAACGAACCTGGAATGACATTCATTTTTCATAATTCCTTTTTCAATTAAAATCCAAAAACTCTATTGCAAAAGTCATATTTTCATATATGAAATAAACAGTTGATCAAACATCCGTCTATCAGTTTTACGTTGATTGAAGGGATTGACAGTTTTCAATGCTAACAGAGCCAGAGAATCTTCCTTTTTTCTGCCGATTCCCCTCGATATTTACATATATTAAGGTCATAATGAATAGCCTAATGCTCAAAGTACTGTTCTTCGATGTATGTGAAATCTAGACATACGATATAAGCATAGATATATATTCATCTTATCTAAAGAAGAATCTTTGCGGCCACCACATGATATATATACGGAAACATATACATATTTTTCTCTCAATATTATTGTTGTTTAATGTTGCAATATTATTTCCTCGCATTGTAAAAATGTTTTATGAAATAACTTGATAGAATATTATGGGAAATGTTGCATGTCATTTACAATATGTCCAATATAATCAGTATGAAAACTAATTTGTTAATATAAATCTACTTGTTATCAAACGGGACTTTTATCTTTATGTCATCATTGTTCTGCAATTATTTTTTCAGTAGATTATAGGTATTTATTGTCTGAATGAAGTCAATTTTCATCCCATATTAATATATTACAGCTGATCAATGAAATAAATAACTGATTATTTCTTTTCAGCAAGCTTACGTTTTCTTATTAAGAAACTAAAGCATAAATGATAGTTTTGATATGTATATCTGTTTCAGAGACATTGTATATAAAATTTATGATCTTCGAATATTGGAGAAGCAGTTTGACTAGAAATGTTTTCAAATGTTCTTAGATTAATAGTTTATCAAAGTTTACAAATAGCTGACAACTTTTTGGGAGCTTTATATTACTTGTAGTATATACAAGTTTGTATCTATATATAATGACAGCGTTAATATGTTAACCTCGCATCAAATTATGATATTATTTTTCTTTTTTTTCAAATATGTAAACTCTAGATATATTTATTTAAATATTACATAAAGGTGGGAAAGTCAGAGTTGTGCGTATTAAGTGTATAGTTGAGCTTCTCCATGCCCAATCTACTTTAAAACGATGTAAATGTATACAGAATACTTACTTTTCTTGTTTATTAGGAGAATTGACACACGCGCATGTGTAAGTTTAGGATTAACATTACAACTTTAATATGAACTGTTTTGTTTGAGACTAGTGATTTATTTTGATGTACATATAAGCCATTGAAAAACACATCTGTTTTTTCAGCGTCTCCTGACTCTTCAGGTTCTATGAACTCCCTCAAATAAAATCTGTCTTTTCGAATATGTGCACTATAGCCATGTGTTGTTAGTATTCATCAGGAACCGATGCCACCTTGAATCAATACATACGTGTAGTTATTTTTCTGTATATCGAAGACAAATTCTATCATGACAATCAAAAATCCTTGTTATGATCGTTTATTTTATCGTCGAATGTACGTTCGAACACGTTTTTTTACCGCGTTTGAAAGGTAACTAAAAAGTGTTGAATATTAAGTTGGTTTTGATATCAATTATCAAAACTATTTTATTTCGGAGAGATTATTCTATTCTTTAATAGCATAAACTACAGATTTATTAACGTTACTTCCACTCATTACCATATTTTTTTACGTAGGTAGGTTACGACCATAGTTTATAGTTGTGTTCATTAGTCATTTTACATGAATCAAGTAAAGGCTCAAATAGCCTTAAGAAAGTAAGATTAAAGACAGCTTTATTATTTTGACATAACAACTGTAACAATAAGCACGATAACACGATGAATATTGCAGCGGAAAGTCTATAAAATTCCATTAAAAAAATTATACGCCGTTATTTTCCTTAGCTATACTATAGCATATTATGTTTCAAACAACTTTCAGATAAAAAGAATATATTATGCTAATTTATAACAAATCCGATAATCGACAATTGGAAGCTAGAATGAATATCAGATAAAATGGGGAATGTCTAAGCGACCCACAATTTTAGGTTTTCTTACACATGAAGACTTTTCTTTTAATATTAATACCAACTTTTCACTTTGGAAAATCGCATTTCGAAATGTCAGTAGTTGATACTCCGATGTGACCTTTTCTTCCTTAACTAACTTTACAAACAAGGTAATGAAGCATTATAAAATGTCTCTCAGCAATGACTTTTTACCCACCAACTCCTTGGGTTTTTTTCGAACTTAAGAAAGAAATGAATGGTAAATAAATTAAAATTGCATAGGATTTTATTGTATTAACACACGCAATTGTAAATGATCAAACAGAGAGAGAGAGATCCAAGATTACTCTTCAAATCAGCCTCTATCATAATAGGCGAATGTTCCAATATTCCCAAATCTCAAGAGAATGTACCACATACACTCAGATACACAAGTGGGTGAACACATTTTTGGGATTAAACGTTTCCTGTACACTGAACCACAAGGTTGTGTAAATATCTCATTAAAACAACTTTCTAATCGGCCTGCCCTATTGAAATCAAAAGCTTTATACATTTTTTATCATGTGCCACTTCTTCATGATGAAACTCTGACAACAATGATTCTAGTTTTCTTGATTAAATTAGAATTTCAAATGTAATCAATTCTGCTACGTTATATCGAAATTAAAAGTAATTAATCCTTGAAACGTTCAAGTTATTATCACAGTATCAATCGTGTATTTGCCTACAATAAATAAAAATTATGTTTTTGAGTTTTTTTATGCACAGAAAAAACTGATTTCAACAGAGAAAACTCTATTTAAATTTCGAAGAATATATGTTGGTGTTAGAGTCACTGATCTCTATCATTTGTTCACTATAGCTTCATTTGGTCATACTTTTACGTATAAGGTTTATATATTTTCAAAATTCGATTCAATATTTCAGACGACTATCTTTTATCATTTGAAGTGAAATACGGGGGTGTACACTGATGTGTGATCAGAGACTCGCGTTATTGATACAGCCTCCATTTCAATAATTGAACTTATCGTTAGGAGTTAATCAAGGAAAAGCATCCATGAATGAGTGTGTGTTATTGGGTGTTATAAAAACTGGTAAGCTTTAACCATCCAAATATCAATAATTCCTATCTAGCCTAGCTAGAAAGATGAAAAACTTACAAATAAAATATTTCATGCTGCATTAGCGTATTTGTCTCCGCGCAGCTCCATCATATACCCTGATATCCTTCGGCCTCAAACGCTAGTATCGCTTACGGCTGGTTATCCATAGCTATTTATAGCCTACATTGACATTTGTTTGAATTCTCATCTGGGTTGTGCCGCTATTGCTGAATGCGAGTCATTTCATTGGCTTGCTATATTTAGCGATACGAGCGTTTTAGGCCGAAGGATATCAGGGTATTTGATGGAGCTGGGCGGAGACAAATACGCTGATGTAGCAGGATGGTCGGAATTCTCAGTGAGAGTAGAAAAAGAAGTGGTTGAAAATCATTCACTGAATCGTTTCAAAACACTTTGTTATAATGACCCATTTGAACAACGTTGCTGTCAACGGAAAAAAGCAATGAAGAAAGTCTTGTCTTCAATCAATAATGTATTGCAATTATTTGCATTTTAAAACTCTTGAAGTCCAAGATCATTGTATAATTTTTGGTTCTATCTTTTGATATAATTCCTGAACTCAATATGATATCTTATAAATCCTTTTCTCAATTACTTTTAACCTGAATAGGATAACTAATGCCATAAATCAAAGCCCCGTGATCAAGAACACATTTGTTCATCTTTTATCGTTTACCGCTTCTTCTTGATGAAACTGACAACATTGAATCCAGTCAGGTTTCATAAGGTTTCTATGATTAAATTCCTGAAGTTTCAAGATGCATCATAATTAAAATTATTATTGAAACCGTCCTTTAATTTAATGCATATAGTAAAAATATGATGTTTTGGCAGGACCTTACTACCACCTTCGCGGACACTTTGACCAATATCAATATTGATATAAAATCATTAATTGTTTGCCAATTGTTCACTTTGAGCAGAGGATTTAAACATCTTTTTAATGCTTCACGCTTGTGTCCTGTTTAAGACAAATAGAATACGGAACAAAGGACTATGGCACTTATAATACGAATCGATTAGCTGACTCAAAATCAAATCTAGTTTAAGACAAAGCGCATTGAAACCAAGGATTTGACCGCTGTTCGTGGTAATTGGTTGGCTGACTAAAGCAGCATTCACACGGCAAACATAAGTTTGCCAATTCCTACGAGTTGTCAAATTTCAAGAATATTCTGAATGAGCTTATACAAAAAAGATATACCGGTAGGTGTATGCAAACTGATTTACATAAGTTGAAATGAATAATTCAAAGAAAAGTGTAGGAATTGTTTCACAGTAATTGAAATGAGGCGCAAATGAACAAGGAGAAGAAGTCGTTTCTGATTGATTTATCCACTTGATATTTGTGTTGTAATTTTTTCAACTGAATTCATCTTGTTTGTATTTCATTGGGTACGATGTATACTTTATCCTTAGAAGAAAATGTCTTTTTGTTTAGCAAAGAAGATTAACGTAGAACGTTAGTATAATGTCAACACAATAAAGTTATTTTGCAAAAGGTTTTCGAAAAAGATATAGAGGATATTTAATTAAGTTTGTCAAATACGATGTTTATCTCATCGAGTGGTGGGGTTGGAGCTGATATTTTCACGAGTGGCGCAGCCACGAGTGAAAATATCAACTTCAAGCCAACCAAGAGATGAGATAAATATTGTATTTGACAAACTTAATAAAGTATTCTATTTATTATATAATTTCATTCTAATTTTGTTGATTTTTAGTGTTTATGATGTCGATAACATTTTTTAACCCTAAAAGTAGTCCCGGCACAAAAAGGCCCTGGAAACTTCACCAGCAGTGACGATATATTATATCGCTACTGTCACCAGTGACGATATATCATATCGCTACTGTGACCACATACAAGGTTTATTTCACTGATAAATCCCAGTATTTCATTGCTTATTATATAATAAAACATTTTATCAATCATGCACATAAAATAAGCATGTTTATTCAAGATCATCTCAAAGGATTTCATCAATCACTCATTGAATCAATGGCTTGCCTCATCTAATAATTTACTAATCAGCATGAAATATAAGGATTTGATCTATCCACCAAGGCAGTGAAGCGGAAGATCGACGGTCTAATGTTATTTGCTGGACTGAGCTATCTATAAATGTCAGTAATGGGCTGAAAGAATTATACTATTGATTTAATTTCTAGACATTATTGAGAATTATTGTTGAATTGCATGAATGAACGAAACTGAAAAAAATAAAATGCCAACCAAACGCAGAATTGCAATTTTGAATTTCAATAACTGTATGATAATTGACATATATTATGCAGATGTATTCTCGACAAAAAATCACTTCTTTCACGTAAGTCAATAATCAGATAGGCAATGGAAACACTTACCTACCATTCTATACTCATTGGAGTCAAATACTGAATCAATAAAAATGCTACTGGGGTATAAGACATGTCACTATAATGTGATGTAAATACCTTTGGGCAATGTAGGAACTGGGTTAATGGTAAATGCATTTTATTCGGCCTGAGCTGCTATGTGATTGATGAGAAAAATGTTCTCTTGTTTGGACAATGCAGTTATGGACCGAAATTACATGACGATTATTCAATATTTTTTCCCAGTTCACATTTGTTGCATGAAATGTAAGGATTTGTACTTGTCTTTGTGATATTGTTTTCTTCTTAAAACTGAAAGAGAAGTTGCAACTTTAAGGTATTTTGTATCATTTAGTACAGCTGTATTTTAAATCCGTTGTCTGCCAGTGCAGTTAAGATAAAATAGTGAAGGCAATAGCTGTACTTACAATGTAATGACATCTCCATATAAATATGTTTATCGTTCCTTAACTATCACATGGATTTAGTTCTTTTGGGACGTTGAACGATTGTATATGTTCATGCACAACAATGAAAGTTTAAAAGTGTGAATGTTTAAAAGTAGCTTTTCATCATGGATATGTTATTTGGTTGTGTCATTACTTGTCAGAATTTAAGCTTGCTCGATTTGTATATGTACTATTTGTCTATTATTTTTCAAAGTAGCCCATGAAAGTGATCTTCTGACTCTTTCATCTTCAAGGTATTTATTTCTGAGGAGAAGAAGAAATAATTTGATTTTTCATAGGCTTTTTTCCCATTTTGATAGGTGTGCATTTTTGTCACGTTTCTATTCATTGAAAGGTTAAATATGTTTGTATTATTGAAAACTGTCAGTTTTACTCACGATGACAAAATTGTAAGAATGTTAAATTCTCGTTTCCCTGCTTTTTGAAACATGAACATTGGCAGTATATGGACAATTTATTCTGTGATATGATGCGGTTGGTTAATTAAATTGAACAAAATATTTGAAGTTCATGTTGTAAGGAAGATTGTAAAATGGATTTATGTGATTTTATTTGGACATTTTACATAATGAAAAGCAATTTATTGATATCGTATATCATGAATAATCCATGGGAACAGATTAATTATAACATACCTCTAGTATTTTCATTGAAAATATTCCTTTTGAAATAGAAGTACTTTATTAACTTACATGAGTTTGTTTTGATAAGATAAGAAAACATTATCAATTCTGTTTCAGTAGGAGCTCGTTCTCTGTGTTACAGTACCATATTCTAATTATCAAACACCAAGACTAAACTGACAAGACGATAAATAATTATGATAAAAATTACAATTTTAACGCCTAATATCCACTCGATGATTGCTCACTGGCGGTCCATCATTACCCTGAGGAAATTGTACTTTCGAGACTTGTGTTTTGCGTGACCATGTAGGTCTGTACAGTCCCTATTGAGGTACCCAATTGTATAGCTGGGTGGACTGAGTGCAATGTGGATTATGTGCTTTGTCCAATGACACAGTACACCTCGATTCGAACCCGGGCCTTTGACATGAGAGTCCAGGGCGTTAACCGCTACAGCATGTGCTCCACAGACATCTTTCTGTAAAATCAGTTAAATCTCAATTTAAAATCAAATGAATAACATCATTTTTGGTGAAGGCCTAATCATGTAACTTCATATTTGCAAGCTTGACTCTAACTACTGGGCAACATGACACCTGAAAATAAATTTATAGTATTATTGAAAGTTTCACAATATTAACCAGTTAGAACTGCAACATGATATTTTGTTTGGTGAAATTGTTTCAAAGTGGTTAAGACAAGCGATCGTTATTTACAGGCTTGAAAATATATTTGGAAGTGCTAGAGAAAACTATTCATTTGAAAATATATAAATATTTGTGTAAGCGATGGAAGTTTTCAGTATCAGTTTTTAAATTGACATTGATTGACACATAGGAAATACTTATCATTAATCATTACTGATAAGTATCATATACTACATTCTACAGTGTTCTTACCAAAATTAGTTATGATGGTTTTCACGATGATAAAATTGCAAGATATGCAAGATTTAAAGAGTGTCCAAAGACAATAGCCAAATGAAATATTTGCGTATTACTTATGGATGTGTCAACGCCTTACAGACTCAGTCGCATTTAACCATTTTAAGTGTATGGGGCAGAAATTACCATACATATTTTTATATAGGCGATTAAAACATCAATAACTGTATGAGTTTTGGAAGAGCAAAATTATCAAAATTACAATTTATAGACGGAATTGTTAAAATTACAAATCTATACAGAAAGACGGACTTGAATGACTTCACATCCATAGGGTCAAAAACAGACAAAAGTGATTCAGAATATAGATTCTTATTCGTGCAAAGTGCATTGCGTTGTATATTTTCTCAATGTTTAGATGGTAGGGGAATACAATGACAACACAAACAAACTGAATATTGGACACATGGTTCTATCAATTTAAAATCAGCAAATATTTTTAGTGTATCAACAAGAATTATGGACAGTTATATTTTCATAAATTTGTTGCAAAATTTGATTTGGCAGTCTTTTTTCCAATCAAGCGTCTTCCAAATAAAGGTCAAGCTGAAGGTTGCTTACTGTTTGACGGTAATTATAAACCTTGAAAATCTCAACTGTCGGACGTTGACCTGAGTCACCTTATTGTTGTTGCTGCAACATCTAAAGAGATATATTTTCATGTTACTTTGGAATATGTTTTCCCTATAGAAGTTTTTTTAAAAAGATATGTTGTGAATAAATAATTAATTTCACCTTTAGTTAAGTTTAATGCTGTAAGTTTAAAGCAATTCAGAATGAGAAAATTGGTCTATTGGTCGGAAGAATAACATAAATTTATTTTGAATGAAGACGCTGGTCGCGGAAACATTCCTTACAGAATACAGTGACCTTCCTCTAAAACATTTGGAACTTATTATTTTTGCAAAATCTATACTAAATGCAAAATAGGCTACCTTCCTTTATAAGATCGCATCATTTCTCTTAGAAAACGTGCAACAGTGCAGGTAAATAAATCGTGTTATTTGAAATCCAGTCTTTTATAAGAAGAGATTTGGTAACAGTGGCTAAAAATAATTTTCTTTCCAACATCCAAATGCCTTCTATTACTTTATTAATATTCATACAACATTTATACATCGATGGAAAGATAGATTGTTAAAAATTTGGCATTGCAGTTTTTTGTTTTGCAACAAATAGGATTAATGTATTTGTTTATTTGATATTATTGGAAGTTGCATGTCATAAGCAATATTTACTTTTTCATTAGAATGAGGAGTGATTCTATGTAAAACTTACCACCGATTGTCAAATAATTATAATATCATCATATAATGCTTCCTCTTTAAATATATTTTTCCTCTTTCAATATGTATTTCCAGACATTTTGCCCAAAAAAAATCCTTTTTGCATATAGTATCATTACCTTTGGTCAATCCAATGTAAAATATAACTGCTTATTCATTTCAATGAAATTTATATTTTCCAAACAAAACGCAAAATGCACAAATGTTAGATTCATTATTTTCTTTTGAAATACAAATCTATTGTAGACATGGCGTAATGATATTGAAATGAAATAAAATTGTATTCTAATACTTCTTGTAATATAATTTCGAAGAACATCTTATTATGGATTAAAAAATATATTACACTAACACTGAAAATTGTCATTTTTAAATTTTCATCGAAATATTACAATGGGTGCATGGGTAATGGGTGCATGTTTTACAGAAAATACTTTGCACTGCATAATGATTTTATTTGAGAGTATAAAAATGCGTATTACACATATGAAAAGTAGAAGATTGCACTTTGAGCTACTGCCACTATTTTATCATTTTATATATTGCATGACATTTCTAAAACACTGCGACTTTATTCATAAATTTACTTTTAAATACAGACAAGTAAAGGTTCAGGTCCCCTGATTGCCTTAATTATATAAAAATTAAAAAGTTCATAGAGATTATTTGGTGATATTACCTGAATTTCGAGATCAAAATAAACTATAGCTAGGAGAGCATATGTTAATCTTGTGTGAAATCCTTGATAACCAGCCAGTAATAAAGGCCTGTAATTCGATCAACGAGAATGGACACAGCTGACCACTAGAGCTGGCCATATGTCTGGCTGGAAGGAATCTATTTTGTCCGTCTGACCTAATGAACAGCTGTAAAGAACGTACAAAATTATCATAATTTGAAAAATCCAGTTATTATGATTTTTTTTTTAAATTGAAGGATAATAGATAAACTGACTAGTTACTAGGTCCCCTTACAATTTTTAATGATGAGTAGGGGTAATTGATAGAAAACATCTTGTGTGAGTAACAAGTGAAAATAAACAAATCAGAGTTTGGATACTTTCCAGCAATCTTACACTCAAATTCAAAATCAATGAGAAAATTGTTGTGCGTGGACTTGGTCAATTACCTTTTGATGTAAAACAATCCCGTGGGTCTTTGAGACCTACTTGGGCAGATGATGAAGAAAATGATTGACCTTTTTGAATGGTGGCACTACAAGCCGCAATCGTCTTGTGATTGTCAATACTTTCTCCCAGTCTACTATCAATACATGGCATGATATGCTTTCAGTACAATTAGCGCTACAATGTTTTCAATGCTATTACAGTGTCTCCCGTTGCAAACATACTTTATTACTTTCAAACAGCATGTTTAATTGTAGATATAATTTTTGTGTGAATGGTTAATCAGATTTAAAATATTATACATTAATTGTTGTGAACTCCCTTTGTTAAAGGCAATATTCCATGATGAATACGTGATGAGGACGTTAAAGGGACACTGTAACGTAGGCCTTTTGATTGGAAAAAGAATCAGAAATCCCAACCAGCGTGTACACTACACAGCGATGATTTCTTTGTGCGACCCGAGTTACGGTTAGGAATGCCGAGTATGTGTTGTTTATGTTTGCGTCTCTAACCACGAACTATCCGTTTAGTTCGAGATAGAAACAAAGTGTCTCATCATAAGTTCCATCAATTTTCCTAATTTCATTTGTCTGTTTTAAACATATAGAAAATATCACCCAATTGTTCTTTGATATCAAATATATCAACATGAGTTGATAAAATTTACAAGTAACCAAGGATTGCCTAGAAAATTTTAACAATGATATATCTGAAATTTGAAGACACAAGTGGGAGATTCTATTTATCATCAAAAGTCATCTTTCATGACGTTTTCATGAAAAATGTTTATCCTTATCACTGTGCTACTATTGCATTTCAATTTTAATGAAATCGTAGCATTGTAATGTCATAGCTTGATGATGTAAACAATTGTGACGTCATGTTTTGGATGATTGCAGGGCATTGTTTCAAATTTATTGTCAAAATAATGTCTGCTGTAAAAAACAGTGCACTTAACAGTAAATTCGTGAAAATAGAGAGAGTTAATGAAGGTAATTAGTGTCATTCTTTTGAAATATATGATAGTTTTATCGTTACATTACATTGTGTACAGTGCATACGGTTATAAAAAGCTTTTCTTATATTTGTTTGTTTTATAGTGAGTTTTAATTTCTAACAGACTAAATTCATTCGACTTGGACGATGTCTACTATGGACAAACTTACTTCCTACTTCTAGATCGATTACTCATTAGCAGTTTAGAATAAGTTGTTTCAAAATGTTGTTTTATGAAAGACATCGAATGTCAATGCTACGTAGAAGTAGCAGTACATCATGCTCTGAAGGACTTGTCCGTTATAGTCCTTATCATGTCTTGTGTGTATATCTTGGAGAACACCAGATACCAAACAATAATTGATGTTGCCATCTAATCCAAGCCCATTTCCTCATCTCCTGAAATAGTTCTCTTTTCAGTGGATCCTATGATTTGTCCAATGGCTTACCTGTCTAAAACTCACGTTTAATTTTAAGATTAACTTCATTGTTCATTTAGTATGTAACCTTCAGTTTGTAAATAGAGAATACTAAACGAATGGTAATTTGATAACATTTTTATGCAACGAGTGAATGGAAGAACGAAAGTTAGTCTGATACCTAATTCCATTCACGAGTTGCATGAAAATGTTATCAAATTATCATGAGTTTAGTATTTTATTTATTACTCATCCCCACGTATCACTATTTTTGATAAATTAATCGTCAAAACAACAGTCAGTTGATCACGATACCGGCGTAAGAATATCAATCAAACAAAACACAGAACAAAATAGTTCGCTAATTGTTGAGTGTCTACATAAGTGACTCGCCTAAAAACATGTAACAAAAAACATTTTGGTGAACAAGTATTTCATTTTTAAGAATTTCATTGATATAACAAATGCTAACAAGCAACGAAAAATGTCAAGACATTGTGCACTCGATACGTGAGTCGTGACGTCAATGGAATGTGACCTCTTTCTACGTACAGTGTCAGCAGTTGAGGACGTTTGGTTGATAACATTGACATGAATAACAGAATTGTTGATAGGACCCGCAAAGATTGAACTTAGGGAACGAGGGTTGCAAGATGTCATGTTCAGATCGTCTGCTTGTTGAAAGGAGAAGCGACAGGTTGGATGGAACAGATGATTGAAGGGCCAAGTTGTATGGCGTGGAACGGCCGGCAGAGGGGGGACGGCACAGAAGTTGGGCGAGTAATTAAAAGAACCGTGTGATTTGTGCTGTTTTTCAGCAATATGAGAGTAATTATATTGACACTTTGGATATTTTATATTTTTGGATACTCACGTCTCGTTGAGAATGCAAAATTTGAAAGTCGCAATTTTCTAACTTGCAAGTCACATGATTGGACGTCATGTGACGTTCGAAAGTAGTTCCGTTTGTTCGCACGAGATGGTATCACACATGTGTGTAACCAACTCATTGTTATCTAATGAGTGATCTCACCACGGTTGAATAATAAACACCACATGCACCACATACGTGCATTCTTTGAACGATTTATATTACGGAAGGTTTGATTAAGAGATAGAAATGCACCTATTGAAATTATCAGCTAATTATTCCTGATACAAAACAAAACATACAATTTTCAACCTTTCTTTAAAGGCTAACAATTCGGATGACGAATCATCGAAATATAGCTTTGCTGTCATTAAACAGTAATCAAATGGATTAAGTTAATTGAATTAGTCAAGTGAGCATGGTTCAGGATACTTCATGAATTAATCCTCTGAGAATATCTGCACCGACAGCCTCGTGTAGTCAGCAAAGGTGGTTAAAATAATTCAATTATGTTAGAATTTTGGGTTTTTTAAATAATAGTATACCTCAGCCAACTCCTCTGAATGTCATTTTATGTGTCGAAATTAAATAGATGTCTGTCACTCTGTCTCCGTATGTTTGTTAATACAATTCAAGCAATGAATTAGGGGGTTTCAGCTTCTGAAAGAGTCTTATGCGTGTGAGATCATTGAAGATGTTGAGTGTATACTGGGTGCAATCTATTGACTCGATAGACGAGGATCTGAGAGACGTTACAGGGGAGTGGAGCATTACTTTGATGCATACTGACTTTTTATTGATATCTTTGTATGATAAATGAGATTATTCATTTTGAAAAGGGGCAATAATGCGATCCCTTTACACGATCTATATTTGTTAAAGGTTTTTGAATGTTGACCAACTATTAGCTCAAAAAGTTGTTACAATGAAAAGCTTGATGTAAACTAAATTATTTCGTAATTCCTTTTTGGTTTTTACAACAACAAAATGTTTTCGGTGCCATGTTGGCGTGTATTTAATCAAAGCAAATTGTTAAATTGCCATATGCAAACTATTATCTTCTTAAGATTTACTATTCGATTTTCAGGGTAAGAATTTAGCAATTAAGTTCAATCTTTCAAATGTTTGACTTGTTGGTTATTGACTGGCCAATGATTCACAGTGCGATTCAAAGGGGCCTGAACTAATTTTTATTTCCAACGTTAAGCCGAATTATATTTCTTGGCAAATCAGTATTAATCGATACTTAGACAAGATTACGGTTGTAAACGGTAGAAGAGAAGTCATCCAATAAGGCCGGGAGGTGCTCATTAAATTGTTTACCGTCTTGACGAAATGAATTTGGATTGAGTGTACGTGGGAGCATCAGTTGCGTTTCGGATATTGGACGAGCAGAGACGTGAACAAATGGTCTGTGTGACCTACATGTAGGATCTCTCGTATCTGGAATGAGAGCAGCTTTAGTGGTTGAAACGACATACAGGCTACATTTCATAAGTATTTTTGTAAATATCATGTAATTTTCCTTTCGATTGGATGTCAATTTTATTTCAAACGTTGCACCATTTTGCATTTCTTCGTTTGCGCATTTCTTCAAATGTGCAGTTAAATTTCCTTTGTCCACGTGTAACATAATCATTCTGCAACCCATAATGCAATAGTCAGCTGGATTGTGTAACTTTGGTATGGAGATATAGACAGAGATTTAACAAGTTAATACGATGCAGTACGATGTGAAGGGGAAGGTTAATAGATAATGCATATTGAAACATTCATCATTTTCGCAGTTGTGAATATATTGAATGCCGGATACCTGCAATTTTATTGAGGCAGGGCAGCAGTTCGATAATTTGTTAAAGGGACAGTAGCACATTTTTAGAAATAATCATTTCTTCAAAATCGTTTCTCGATAAACATTAGTTTATGCTTGGTGTATAGTCTTCAGAGATTTAAAACATACAATTAGTCAACTCCTCATTCGTAGTCATGTAGGAAATAATCCAGCATCAAGCAAAAACAACTGGCAGCAAATTTTGTGTGAACACTTTTAAGCTTTTGAATTATGGAAATAGATTCGCGTTGATTCACTGATCATGGTACATACGTTTAAAACTGCTTCTTCTGATTAAAATCCTTTGTCTTGTAGTTGGAAGCACTTATTTTCGTTTTGTGAGTTCACTTTAATTATCTAAAAAAAGGGGGACTGGTGCCTCTTTAACGCAAAGACAAGAACTTGTTGGGAAAGAATTTGCTTAAACAACTGTTGAACATTATCAGCTTGATTTCCTTTGAACCATCTTCCACTGTTCCTCCGCCCTTAGTAACATAATAACAAAATCTTTACCTTGAAACTGAAAACGACGATAAGAAAGACAAAAAGCTAGCTATTATAGAAATCGAACGAGGAGGTGATTACTGCACAAACGGCAAGAACTCAAGACAGAATGAGAAGGTTGTGAAAAGTGAATAAGTTGTGAAAGTTGTGAAAACTGATAGAGCTGTTTGAAAAGGGGTTTGTCTTTGTCAGAATGGATGTCAAGTGTCTAAGGAAGAGATTGAACTGACTGAAAACGTCATGAACACGTGATGACATGCAAATTTAAGCCAATCTAAACGTGCTATCAACTGTCTGGAGAAGATATACACAGGATGGACGTAATGAGAACTGTGTATAAATGTAATTGCGCTTGTAATATTTAGAATTATGTTTTTGGCTGGGTAGAACGCAATAAGAACTGAGGTAATAAACTCCGGTTGACAAATTTTTCTTTTTTTAATGTATCTTTATTTCATACGTACAAAATGTCAAGTAAGATAACCTTCTTCATAAACGTTTATCAATAATAAATGCTATAACTATAAACTTGATACTTGAAAAAAATATTTGGTAATATAAGGCTTGATTTCATCACACTTGAATGACTAACTACAATCTTGATTGAAACGAGGAAAAAAAAACGATCTCTGTTTGTAGAGATATTGTGAAGTCAGGTGTAATAGGTTTATGAGCACTTAATCGTGTCAACTTGACTATTTTTGGTTTGTAAGAAAAACTCATAGATTAATCATATACACGTAGCTTATTGGTTACTTTTTTCTATGTTCCATTGTTTTCTGTTTTACAAGAGTTTAGAGAGTTTTAAAATCCTACACTAAGTATATGAGGATAAAATCTCCTTCAATGAGTATAAACGAAATAATGACATGACTATCGTTTCACAATTATAGTGTACAGAGAACATAAAAACTAGAGAAGTAATGACTCCTTGTCACGTCAACGAGATGTCAAAACTAATACAGTTTATTGTGTAATATGAGATTAGTTATCTTTATTATCGCATTTAATCATCACTTTTGTAGTGCAAACAAATCATTATGGCATTGTTTTTGTATTGCTACAAAACGTTAAAACGTAAGTAGGTGCTATCATCGTTTAGATACTTTAGAAACGGTAATATAAAATTGCGGGATGTAGCTGTATTACAATTTCATCTTTCTGCTAGGAATGATGTTTCTTTTTGTGAATTTGAATTTTTCTGTATCTGTGCCATGATGTCACTTTCTTTTAATTTTCATAAATGTTAATCCTATGCAAAAATAAGGTTGACCTTTTACAATAAAAGATACTTATCTAATACTATAGCATTGTATTTTAAATACATTTTACATGTGGCTGTTATAGCAAATAAATTGATTTGCATTTTATTTCTGTTAAAAGCCGGTAAATCACATGTACTGTTAGTACAAGAGATACTTGACATATTTTATTTATTGCTTGAAGTTTTTCCTTATTTAGATTAGTGTGTATTCTATCGAGTTTAAATTCATTGTAAGGTAAAAAGCTTCTTGTAAACTTCAAGTTACTTGAGGGGATAATATTTCAGTATGGGTGAATACTTATTTCATAACTTTGTTAATATGAAGATTGCAATATATGGTCAAATTATGATCTATTCAAATTTTAATCTGTGTTGAGATTCGGTTGATGAAACAAATTTAACAAATTGATTCATAAAATACAGTAAAATATACAATAACGTGCATACAATAGAATTGTAAAACTGTATTTTGGTGATTTTATTTGTACGTTTTACATATTGAAAACAAATTATTATTATTTTAGATCAAGAACAATTATCAAGCACATCGACTACACTGCAAGATGACAGCTTTCTCTGAATTCAGTTAAACCTCAATAAACCTACCAATCAATGAAAGAATATATCATTCTTTGTGAAAGCCTAATCATGTAATTTTAAAGTTGCCACCTTAAATCATTCGGGAATATGAGACTTGAAAATTTCTCTGTAGTATTATTGGCCTTTTCAAATCTTGCAATAACTAGAACTACAACTCGAATTAAATGAATCAAGCAATCATGACGTACAGGGGTGAAGAATCTTGTTATTATGAAATGACCTGAAAAATCTAGGAAAAAAACTCATTTAAAGAGAAACTTTTGTTGAAGCTATGAAATGGTAATGATGACGAAGCTGGTTGTGAAAGACTTCCAATGTCGTAAACGCTAAAAACAATTCCACATTTGAGTAAGGATGAAAAGAACATTATTAAATGAAGAATTTGCGTGATATTAATTGATAAATACAATGCAGTAATGTGGTAACACTTAATAACACTCCAAATTTACGATGATAAAATTGTTTCAATTACAATTTACAGTTACAGTCGAGATTATTTTTGAATGACATCATAGACAATTGTCGGAAACAAAGACAAAACTTAAATGATGTAATATCATACACTTTAATTCGAAATGTGTATTGCGTTGTATATATAGTTAATGTTGAGGTTTTTGAGAACTAAATGTACAACACACAAACTCATTTTTGAAAAAGGCTAATATTTTGTGTGTCTTAACAAGAGTCATCGACAGAACATCTTTGGCATCCGCTAAACAGAATTTTACAGTTTTTTTAAATGTTAGGCTGAAGGTTTCCTACATTTTTACGGTAATTATAATCCTTGAAAAGCTCAATTGTCAGACGATGACCTGAGTCATCTTATTGTTGTTGCTGCAACATCTCAAGAGATATATTTTCATTATACCTTTGAATATTTTTCCCTATAGAAGTTTTTAAAAAGATATTTTGTGAATAAATACTACACTTCACGTTTAATTTTTCCCCAAAATAATTATCTAAACGTCAGAATTTTTATATGGAGCTGTGTTGTCTCTGTCGGATTAAAGCAATTAGCAATGAGAAACTTAAACTATCGGTCTGAAAAATAATATAAATTTTCAATGCTTCAAAATAAATTTTATTTGGTAATAAATATTATATTAAAAAGAGAAAATATGTATTTCTCGCGTAGTATGACATTGTAATGTCAATTAATGTTCTTTAATAGGTAGGTGGATTTAAGGTCGATGTTGGGCCATAAATGACCTATACGCGCCCGCTTCTTTAATATTCTATGAGAAATTCACTCCTCTTTTAAATTATTATTACTTCTTATTGTACCGAAAAAGATGCCAGATACTGTTTTGATTATTACAACTATTTCCTCTTTGCAACATTTATCTGTTGACAAACAGACCTATGAAACAACCATTTGTATTTGTATTGTAAAAATGAGGCCCTTACTTGCTAAGACATATCTATATATCGAATTAATTATTAATTATTATTATTTTGAATGAAAAATCTCTCCAAATCGTAACTCATCTTTCAAGAGTTCCAGAAAGTGTTAAATACCCGATTCTGATTAGTTAATGTAAAAAAAATCAAAATACGTTTAATTTGGTTATACAGTGCTCTGTTCGCATTGCATAAGAAAAGACTTGTTGCCTGACAAGAATAATTCCTTGAATTTGAACATGATGGATAATTTCAAGATATAAATCATTTCGTGATTAACTTGGCAAAAAATGCTCATAAGTATGCAAAGGTCAAACGCAATCAAAACAAAACCTGACATTTTACACATGGCATAATCCATAACAAGTGGTATTTCAACTTAACACTATATCGTAAATAGTAAGTAATAATGAGTGGACTTACCTCATCCATTAAATTCATAAACCATGAAGTAAAACTGACCTTAAGTTTTAGGATGTTAAAACAATTATTCTATATGTAGACGCTGGTTGCAGAACGTACCGCTACTGAATAATGAAAATTAAGAATTAAGAAGAATATAGAGTTGAAATTTGAATTTTGTTGTGTTAAAATGGAGACAATAAACATTTATACGTATATGTATTTATCATGTGACTCTCTTCACTCTGGCAAAAACATAAAATATGAAAGTACATGGCCAAGTGTTTGAAAACGATCTTGTATCTTTTCCCCTTGTTATTAATGTGTCTCAAGATTCTAGCGAAGAGCCTTATGATGAAAGCAGTGAGTGAAGTGTTCTGTAATGTATCTTTCCTTTGGATCCCTTAGAAAATCAATTAGTATTGAACTGGTTTGTGAACATTTTGTTATTGGACTGGATAACGATGTTATGAAGAACTTATTGTAGTTTATGAGGGCAAGTTAAAGATAATATTTTTACCAGTCCCATATAATGATCAACAACATTAAATCCATGAGATGGATGGTTTTTGTTATAGAAATTGATCCATTTCATTGTTAACAGGAGACATTTAATACATTATGTTATTTATTTCATAGCGAGAATTACCGTTTTAGTTGCTGTCCAATAAACTTTTTTGTCAACATTCAAATATGTTCTATATCATTACTCCAATATACAGATTTATTACAAGATAGGAAAAGTAGAGATCTGAGGATTGCAATGTCAATATAACGAAAAATGTATTTTTCTCTCTCAATATTCTTATGATTTATTGTTTGATGGTTTCTTATTTTGTAACACTTACGGTTTATGTAGGTACTTGAGAGAACGTTATAGAAAAATATTTCATGTCATGAACAATGATTCCATTTTCATCCGTATCGACAGTAATTTGTAACATTCATCAATCAGTTATCGAATAGTAATTGCTTTATCACGTCGTGAACGCTCTGAAATATATGTTTAATGTAAATAATGAAGATGTAACTCCTATGAAGACAATTTGCTCGACATATTGATACGTTTAAAAGTAGTAATGAAATAAGTTACAATAATTATTTATTCCGAGCAACCTGGTGTATTTTTAACATGTAATTTTAATATTACCCATAACGGAATAGCTATTGCTTTTGTGTATTCTTTGATTAAATGTATCTGTAAGTCAATTGAGGAACTAAAGTTAATATTACATTTTCCAGTTTCCATTTCCAAGCACACAGTATCTAACGATCATGTTAAGGAAAATATTTTAGATTATGATTATTTATTGCCAATAGGGTTAGCGCTATACAAGCATCCTTTAGTATTATTATGACTATGGCGAAACAATCTTGCTACTCCATTCATAGACATAAGGACACTAGAACATTTGGGAAACATGATAAATAGAACATTTGACATTTCTCATCGAGTACCATGTATATCTCATCTCAGTTTATATATTTACACTTCTATCTGCGCCGTTCGTGAAAATATAAATTTCTAATTCACTCAATGAGATATACAGGTTATTCGACAAGAAATGTCCAATATCCTCTTTGTATTGTTCCATTAGTCACGTCATAAAACATTTGTTCTTGATTGTCCTAGGAGAAGCTGGTCGTTTTATGGATGTTTCACTGTGATTTAGATGAAATAAAATTCAGAATAATAACATTCAAAAGTGTGCCATATGCATTTTACAAAACTCGTTAAAATATGTGTTTCACTCTCATATCGGTATTATTAACAAGAAACTTTACCCTTAGTAGGTGTCATATGACTCACTGCCTCGGGTAATAATTTCTATATTTAAAAGCCACTTATTTAAGCTGATGATTTTCTGTGATGTTACAGATAAACAGAAAACAAAATAGATTAACTATAACTTAAATTGTTTCAATTTTCCTAGCATTTAATCAAAGCCGAATGTACAATACTTAAATTGTCAAAATCGGGTACAATAAGAGAAACCATTTTATCCATACATTGTTACACACTACGTGTACATCAATTATTGATCAGATCATTGTTGCGGCGAGTCAGTCAGTGATCTCTAACGTGCTGTTTTATGAATGAGTCTATTCCTCGATCGTTGTCGCCAACCCGGAAATGGAAATGGTATAATTATGCAAATGTGCTTTCAAATAGCCTCATTTAACTGATTTTTTGTTGATCGTTGGAAATGCAACAAGATAAATCTATGCATATATGTTCTAAGCAAGAAAATTCTCTTTCGTCTGTTAGCCATTGCTGTTTTAAATATTTAACAGTTGTCCTCTTGAGGAATTGTATTTTCTATAAACATAAAGCAAATCGAAAGATGTATTGTATATTATAATTTGATTGCTTAAAAAAATATTGTTGATCATCAAAAAAAACCATTTAAATTTCGTATCAAGTAGGCAAGAAAACTATCATTCTTATTGATGAGGTTTCCCAATGTTTATAGTTCTACAATGATAATGCACGTGTCTCAGTAAAGTTTCATGGTAATGGGATTGTATTGTCAATTAAGTACAATCATACTTGTTAGAATATGCATCCTTTAAACATTCTTTGAACATAAACCCGATTTACAAGTTCTTGCACTTCCTTATTAGCTTATACCAGTCTCCATTGCATGTTCCAATGTCACAATTAATGGTATTTAACCTTTATCCACTCTTGGAAAGCTAAGTTTCTGCGCATTGAATATGCTTTTTAATACACAATCATCGCAATATATGATTTGTTTCTAAAAGCAAGTACCATTTCTTGATCTGTGAGATTAATATGGATACAATTTAGTCCAAGCTAGTCAGATTTCTTAAGATTAAAATTTGTGATCATTGTTAATATCTTTCATCAATGATAATCACAGAAATTACACATTTGCCATACTAGATACAAGATTGATAATGTCTTCACTGCCAACCATCTTCTGTTTGTCTCTGTATCATAAAAAAAATGATGGCGTCAGACAATCATCTCTTGATAAACAGCCAGCAATAAAGGCCTGTAATTTGATCAAGGAGAATGGACACAGCTGACCACTAGTGCTGACCAACCGTCTGGCTCGGAGGAATCTATTCCTGTCCATCTGACCTAATGAACAGATGTGCAGAACGCGTGCAATTATCATAATCGAAAGACCATTTGCTCTAAAGGGGAAGAATTACATTCTTTTAAAAACCATTAGCTTTTTCAAAGGCTGAAGAATTAATTTATAACATTATGCTTAATAATAATAATTTATTGCTCAGATAAATACTGTTTCTTCAAATTTCAAGTGTTCAAAGAGCATGAATTAACTTAAGTAGATTACACAGAATTCTGTCTGCAACAAATTTTGTACTTTGTTAAAATGAGCAATCCTTTTTTCTAGGAGATGAAATAGTTGTTAAATTTGTAATACAAGATTTACTATTATTCAATCAGCATTCAAATATGAAAACTTATATGTCGCACTTGCACTATAATACCATAACATGTTTATTGCTGTCCTGAGAGTGGCTGATGAAGCTATGTATTCTTTTTCAAATTTTGAGCATTTTATTATAGAGACATGATGTAATTTAATATTTCACAAAATAAAAAATACGGCTCGGATGAATTATTCGCACTCAAATTATCTTTGCATGTTTCATCATTTTGTTTCATGTGCGGTTTTTGTTTGTGAGGGCGTGGTCTTGGGCACAATTGTTGTTTGTTATAATACTGTTTAGCCATCAAGTGATTTAATTGAAAAAACAAAGGAAATAACCATTTACCATCAAAATCATTCCTATATCAAATTCTTATCGAATTATTTTCACGCTAATCAATTTTAATAAATAGCAAAATGTAACTATTTGGTAAATTAGACTGATTGCATGGAATACAGATTCGGTTAGTTTTATCATTTGAGCACTTTATATTAAATTCCACTTTGTTGAAATAATACCATGAAAGCCAATTAGGGATGCTTCGTTTTATAATGAAGTTGACGATTCTGAAAGGTGAGGTGCATAAAAGACCAAAACTGCAGCCTGTTCCAGCCCGAATTTCCAAAGCATTAGAAGCTTTGTTTAAATACAATTAAGACAATTACAATCAATATTTACCATTCATGAGCGATAACCTATCCGGCGGTGTCACATAAATATTGCTTTCAGTGACTATACTTTCTTTTAAAAATAGCAAATCAACCTTAGCAGGAACATGGAGGATATTTTCCTATTTTAATCTTAAATGCCCCATTAAGGCGGCGTTTGATCTGTTACGAGACAATGATAGGGAATAAGTTCAAAACAGCAAAATGTCAAAAAAGACACACAAAAATTAAGATTTGAGTCATGTTATAGATACACATTTTCACTGATACACTTTCTTGCATTTGAACCATGCTAGTTCCATGACAGATGTCCAAATGAGTTTGAAAAGGCTGCAATGGAATTTATCATGGTAAAGGTTTTGTACTCATGTGGCATTGTTGTTTTGCACAATATAAATTGTACAAAAAAGCAATGACAAATCACAAGGTGTTTTTTTTACAATCAATAAATGTCTTAGGTTACAATAGCCAGTGCACATAAAACTCAAACGTGTATGTAAGTCTTTATTATTTCATGGGGTTCAAAAGTAAGTATAAGCACTCTTCTACAATAACCATTGAGAAATAGTGGTAAAAGAAATTGAGTAAAAGGGTAGATGTATTAAATCACAACTATACATATAAGAAAAATCGAAACAGTCAAAAATTTAATAAAATTTTACTGGTTTTATATTAAAATTACATTTCATGTACTTTGGCATTAGAACATCAAAAAGGATTAAATTGTTCCTTCAACTTCTATTGATGTATGGATGTTACTATAGCCAAAACACATATATTCAACATTCAAATATTAAGGAACCAAGAATTTGATTAAGGTGTATTTTGAAAGGAATAAAACGTGTGAGGAGAGTTTAGTTAATCTTGAAAGATTATAGAGATACAGACATTGAATACAACCATTGGGGGGAGTATTTTCAGACAATGTACAATTATGTGATTCAAAATAAAACGATTTTGATAATCAATTAAATGTTTCCAGGTTTTCTCTCATTTCTTCATCATCAGATATTGGTCAAATAGAAAGCGTTGTATCGAGTCAGCCAATCACATCTTCAATGCTGTTTCATAAATCATTATTTGCCACATAGGAATTGAAAATGGTTTAATCATGCAGATGAATCATATTATCATCTATTGAATTTGAATATTTTGAAAAGTGTGAATAATGCTGAACTAGAACCTTACCTAGACGTAATAATGTAATACTATCCTTGTACCTTCAAAATGGTTATAAGAACTGGTTAATAGCTTTCTCTCAAACATAATTGCAGATTCGTTTTCTTCAAGAAGATGCACGGATCCGTTT
Organism: Phorcus lineatus; assembly: GCA_921293015.1. Classification (NCBI taxonomy): domain Eukaryota; kingdom Metazoa; phylum Mollusca; class Gastropoda; order Trochida; family Trochidae; genus Phorcus; species Phorcus lineatus. The sequence continues at coordinate 27,276,412 of OV121096.1, read as the reverse complement.
GATCCAGGTTTGGATGTAAAATAAACTTTTATTAAATAAATCGCCAGTCTTTGCTATTGTGCAACAACATTTCCATTTCTACAATAACGCTGAATGTAAAGCGTATTGTGAGCTACAATATAATGCAAACCACAATAGGTTAAAACATCAACCTACAAATTACTTAGAAAAGAAACATTTGCATATAATTGCCTTGAACAGCCATACAGAATATCATACTGAAAAGATCAGACAATGCAGGATGTGCCCTACATCAATGACCCTGCAATAAAAAATACCATGAAAAATATCACCAAAACGTGTTGCTGTGTTTACAGGATCGATCTACATCCTTTCTTGTCAATCAGGAAAGAATAGAAGCATCGATCACAATTGCATAGCCATTGATCAACCAATGAACAGTTGAGTGTCATTTAATTCTCAGTGAAAAAATGTGGCCAATGTTGGGGCTAAGCATCTTCTTTTTGACATTTAACGTTATCAGTCGTTGGTTTAACAGTCGTAAGCATTAAGAGAATCTCACCCAAGTGTCTTCTGATGTCAAATATATCGACATGCCAACATGAAATTTACAATTACCCAAGGCTTGCCTTAATATTTGTTACTATAATGAACGAGTGCTGATATATCTATTATAAGAAGACACTAGGCGGAAATTCTTTCTTTCCTAAAAATAACCTCGGTTTTTAAGTGTATATGCCTTAAAACAACGTTACCATTGAACATCGTCATTACTTGGTTATGTATAAACAATTGTAATATCATTTTTTTAAGATGGCAGGATTATCAAAATGATATCTCTTTTTAAACAAAGATCGGATGGTAATTGCAGTTAACAGTAAATTCATGTAAATAAAGATCGTTTTAGTTTAAGAACTCCTTTAATATGATATGAAATACATGAAAGATTTCTCTATATATTAGATTTACAAATGACATACAGTTCTCATTAGCTTAGTTTATATTTGCATGTTTCAAAGATTGTTTTGATTTCTAACAGACTAAATTCATTGGAGTTGGATGATATCTACCATGGATAGAATGACTTCCTACTTCCAAGTGCAATCACTTTATTAGCAGTTAAGAATTACTTATTCATGAAGATTTGTATTCGTAAATGACATGGGATGCAATGTTAGAAGTAGTACAACATCATGCTCTGAAGAATGTGTCGGTCTTCAGGACTTATCACGTCTGGTTTGTATCTGTTGCAGAACACTAGATGCCAAAGAATAATTGATGTTGCCATCTAATCCAAGTCCATTTCCCTATCTCCTGAAATAGTCCTGCAATAATGTCGTGTAATTCCATCGCCAAGAGTGGTCACAGCTGACCACTTCCATTGACCAACAGTCTGAGTGCATCAGTCACACTGGTCTCTTTGGCAGAGGAAGGGACGTGGCAAAAAACAGTTGGAGAGGATTTAGATTATCCTGAAGGATTGTGCCAAGAAGTAGGCAATGACAATAGAAAGACGGTTTTAATAACATTTTAACCCTAAATTACTTAAACCAATATAGAAACAGATTTCGTAAAGTCGACAGGAATTCTAAACAATTTGAAGTTTTTAAGCATCATTATTCATTAAATGAAATCAGTGGGAAAATGTTAGCCATACATTTGTTTAATTATGTTCATTCCAGATTAAGCATATACCCTCTTTCAAGATACTGACTTTTAAATGGAAATACTTCAGCTTTCACAATTTGCCAAACGGAAGAGAGAGAAAAACTACTTCGATAACTTTTTAGATATTGCTCAATTTGTATTTACAATCATAATGCAGATAATTAGTACACAAAATGAAAGGATTCAACTTAGGTCTACACAGTTATGCAGTGCATGGATGTTTTATGTTGATATATGTGCAAATTGTATCAACGTAGGCTTAAAAATGTTGTATGCTGCAAAGATATCAGTCTAGCAGTGTGGATTTGTATAAGAAATAACATTTTTCTTTCAGGCACTCGTATGCTCATGCAGGTATGAATGGATGAAAAGTCTTTTAAAACAAAAACACTTGATTGACCATTTTTGGTTCCTTGATTATCCTGTGTTCAAATTTATTCAGAATATTTTACTAATTTGTTACATCCATATATAATAACTCTGAAAGTACGTTTTGCAAAAATTTAAAAGGCTTTTACAATTTTATGATTCCCTAGACTTGTTCTCATTCAAACTGATCGCATTAATCATTTAATAAATTTGGCTATATGTGCTACAACTTTTCATGCAGTGGATCAAATGAATTTGTTAATTGGCTAACATGTATAAACTAAGTTTAAGTTTAAGATAAACTTCATAGTTTACATTTGAAAGGAATAATAGCAAATTTAGAATGCACCCTTCAGTTTGAATGCTTCGTCACATATTTACGGTTTTGCTGGCCCTGAAAGATTTTTATTAGGGAAGGTGTGAATTATAGATGCATCTACTCAAATAAAATAGATGGAGGTATTTATTGCTAATACAAAACCAAAAATGCAACTTTAACTAAAATTCTAATCATAGATACACATGGACGTAAATATCACATGTATGCAAATACTATCAAAACTATTAGATTGTAGTTGTATATTTTACTTACAACATAAATCAAATACGTCAACTACGTAATATTCACAATTTGAAAAACAAATTAAAAATATGTTTAAAAGATTAGAATACATGACCTTTTCTTGCATGATCATATAAGAATTCGATTAAACTGACATGGTCATGTAACTCATTAATGTCCATAGAATTTGATTTGTTTATAGCACCCACAAAGATCTTTAAAAGCAAACAAGAAAGATCTCGAATTATCAAAATATAGCTCTACTGCCATTAATGAGAAATGAAATTGATTAACTAAGAAAATCTGGCCCTAGAAACTAGTTTTTGAAAGGAATAAAACAGTGACAAATTGAATTAGACAAGAGAACTTGGTTCAAAATGCTTTGTAAATCAATCCTTTGAGGATATCTGCACCAACAGGCTTATGTAGTCAGCAAGAAACGGTAAAGGTCGGACAAACAATTGAATTATTCAGATTGTTTTTCAAACAATAGTATACCTCAACCCACTCCTCTGTGTGCCACATTGTTACTTTTTGATTGAAGGTCTACCCGTCTGTCAGTCTCTCTGTCCGTTTCAAAACAATTCGAGCGTTGATTTCAGTTTCTGAAAGTGTCTTATGCGTTGGAGGTCATTGAAGATGTTGAGCGTATACTGAGTGCAATCTATTGACTCGATAGACGAAGATCTGAGAGACGTTACGGAGGATGAATGGTGCTCTATTTTGATCGATACTGATGTTTTGTTAATTAATATTTGTGTGTGGTAAATGAGATTGTTCGTTGCAAAAAGGGACATTAATGTGTTTATATCTAATGATCTATATTGTACAAACTTTTATGTTATGACCAAATATAGCTTATTTTGAAGTTAAAGCCAGGAAAATACATTGTATATGGATTTTGAAATGTGTCAATGAACAAGATGACACTATTTTGGGTATCGTAAGAGACAATTTAATTTCCTCAACCATAACCAAATGTTGATCATTCTGTGGTTATTGAGGTCTTAAACCCAATGTTGTTTACAATGAACTGTTTTAAGTAAACTCAACTATTTCTTAAGTCTATATCAAACAGTTTTTGACAAAACAATTGATGTTTACATTTTGGCGTCTAAATATTGCTATAGTATTTACTGTTTCAAAAATTTCAACGTTATACATTGACTAACAGGGTTTAACTGATTCTTAATGTCTAAGTTAAATCACATCATATTGATCAGTATATATATATATATATATATATATATATATATATATATATCAGTAGTGATCAATACTTAGAGAAGATTACAGTGTAACTGGTAGAGGAGTAGTCATCCAATAAAGCTTTGGGATGGTCATTAAACTGTTTACCGTGTTTACCGTCTTGATGAAATGAATTTGGATAGAATGTATGGGGCAGCATCAGTTGCATTTCGGATATTGGACGAGTAAAGAAGTGAACAAGTGGTCTCTGCGAGCTAGAATCGCTTATATCTTTAAAGAGGACAGATAAAGCGGTGGAAACGATATATAGGGTACATTTCTGTTATACACAGAGATGAATCCCGAAAATATGTTCATGTACATATGTGTCTTTGCAAATATTACGTTATGCGTATCTCGGTTTGCCTCCAGTTGCAATTCCTAATTAGCAATTTTGTTTCATTTCTTCATTTTCATCTGCACAATTTAAAGAGCCACTCCGTGATTTTCATAACATAGTATTTACCTTTGATACGAAATTAAATGTCATATGTGGTGATATAAAATCAAAACATCTTAACTTTTCATGTCCAAAAGACATGTATATGACAAATACTGTTTTCCATGAAATCTAAAAAAAACCTCATAAATGCACAGAGGTGTAGATATCACGTCCAATGTACATGGATACTAGTTATATAACCCTCCTGGCTGTTTTAGATAAGTCTCCAAAATTACGTTTGACTATTTGACGCGCGCCACTGTCCGGTTTTCCATCATAATTGCGACGTTCTACCTTCATATTGTCACTGTAAAAAACAATAAGCTTTAAAATGAGTCTTTTTGGTAGCAGTCGATACTTCGCGATCAAATGACACCCCTGAAGTTTGGCATATATGACTCCAACAACTCACGGAGTGGCTCTTTAACTTTCTTTGTCCACGTGTAACAAGATCACTCTGCATCTCATCTTTTACTAGCCAGACTGATGGTGTAAGTATTCAATCATTGTTATCAAGATATCGACAGTAGAAATCAGATTTTCAAAATTTCGATTAACTTTATTCTGAAGAAAAATGTCCTTATCGACTAAATGAATCAAAATTTCATCCTAATTTTCTTGATTGAGAATAAGTTAAATCACATTACTTTGGTTGACACTGTTGATGACTTATTGGAGGTGTTACTAAGAAAATAAAACTGGAGTATAAGAAATATTTACCTATGTCATTGCAATGAGCCAGTAGGGTTAACTGGGTGGTATAAAATTCTTATCTTATGGAACATAGAATTGTGACTTCTGACTTTAAAATACTATATTTCTTATTTCCTCACACTATGTGGCCACAAAGAACCCCCAAAATACATAATATTTTAACGAAGATGGGCACGTAAGTGAACAAATTTCCGGTATGCATCTGTATAAATTTCAAACAAATATATTTATCGTTTTGCTCTTGATGTATTTTTAAAGGGTGTGGAACTGTCTGTGAACAAAATGGACGTAGTTGTAACTGTTTATGAAATTTACAAATGACCAAGGTTATATACCCGGATAAATTCTTGGAACAGAGTACCAGAGTCCCATTGCACAAAAAACTAAGGTAACCTTAATTCACTCAGGTAGACTTAGTGCAATGTTAAAGAATGGCACTAAGGTTTACCTTTTGTTTATTCGCTTTGTGCAACGACCCCTGGACCGGAATTGCCGTTACGCTACCATAATAAGGTCGTGTTAGATCGTACTGCATTCTGGAATCGATTACATCACATTTGTTGACAGTTTTAATCACGTCCAAGATGTATGTTAACTCGAACACAGTCCGTCATTCTAAAATAAGGTTATCTAAACTTTGTCACACTCAGACTGCAAACTGCAGCATAAAGGTACAAGAACATATTTACAAATATACAACATACAATACAAAACAAAGATTATGTATATGTTGTACATTGAACAAAGGTGTATTTAGAGATAATATTATAATAGTATTTGTTGAAAAAGGACACAATTATTTTACAAATTTCAATCTGAATGGTATCTGAATGGGCGTTCGTTCTGTACATTTTTGGTCAAATGTAATGGGTTTGTGAATTTATTCATCTCTTTAATTCTGATTCCGGACTTGCTGAAATAAAACAATACAAATTAAGTCATTTCCTATCATTTACAGGTATTCCTAACCTTCTTGGGAGAAAATAACTAAACTTTTGGAATTTCAAGAAGTCAATTAGTGAATTTATATTTTGTTCCAATTTGAGTTATGGATTTTTGTATAAGCTATAAGCAGTGTTCCAATACATTGTGTCTTAGTTATACTTGAAACATTCGCATACATTTCTTTTTATGTTTGAAGTACGATGTGAAGGAACGGGTAAAATAACATACATTTTGAAACGCTTATCTTTTTTGCAGTTGTGAATATATTGAAAGTGGGCTGCCTGTAATACTTAAGGAAGAGCCCAGCAGCACGACGTCTTTTTAAAGGGACAGTATCACGTTTTTTTAAAGATATGTTTCTTCAATTTTCCCCAATTAACATTACTTATTGCCATCAGGGGTTAAAACATCTCATTACTCGACCTGATCATCCGTTGTCGTAAAGGAATTAATCAAGTAAAACTACTGGCGGTCATTATCGTGTGAACATGAACACGTGATGAAATGCAAATGAAAGCCATTCCAAACGTGCTATCAACTGTCTGGAGAAAGATGAACGTACTGAGATAAATGTCATTGCGTCTTTACAAATATTTAGAATTATTTTGGAAGGGGTAGAACGCAGAAGAAATTCTTTTATGTGAGGCAATAAATTCCGGTTCACAAATTTTTCATTATTAAATCCATCTGTTATTTTTTCGATACAAAATGTCATGTAAGATTACCTTCTACATAAACCTTTGGAATTTGTAAATGTTATAAACTATGAAACTTTTTTTTAAAGAAATATTTGGCAATAAAAAGCCGATTTTATCATACTAGGATGAATTACTACAAACTTAATGGAAGCTATGAAAGAAAAGACTATCTCTGTTTGTAAAGATACTTTCAATTCATCTGTTAACATTTAATGGGTTGGGAGCTGGTGTCTTGAATGACATGTGTTTTCATTTTCAGTCTTAAATTGTTTTTAATAATATCATTCTTATATATTTAAATGTGTATAGTTCACAAATTAATCTAAACGTTGCCAGGCCCATTTAGTTGGCCCAGGTGGTCAGAATGACAGCGAGAGAGAAAATCAGCCAGAAGGTTGTGTCCACTCTTGGTCAAAGAATTACAGGACGTCATTGCTGGAAGATTATTTGGAGATTGGAATTTGATCATTGTTCAAGGTTTTTATTTTAAAGTTTATTTTTCAGAAACGTCTGATTGGAAGTTTTTTAAACAAGGTTTTTCAAATGTAATGTATGCATCAGCTTAATTGCTTATATGCACATTTCACATGCACATTACGTTTCCCACTAGTTTACGGGACACGTGAGTTTACGTTGCTCATACGTTTACTTGGCTGATGATTTTACTTTGCTCATTTGCGATTAAGTTGCTCATGAGTTTATGCTGTACATGGGTTTTCTTGCTCATGAGTTTATGCTGTTCATGGGTTTACATTGCTCGAGAGTTCATGTCGCTAATGAGGTTGCGTTGCTCATGGGTTTACGTTGCTTATGAGTTGACTTGCTGATGAGTATATTTGCTGAGGAGTTTATGTTGGTTTTACATCTATGTTTCTCATTAATTTACGTTGTTCATGAGTTTACGTTGCTCAAGAGTTAATGTTGTTCATGAATTTACATAGCTTATGAGTTTACTTCGCCCATTGGTTTAAAAATGAGTTAACATTGCTCATGAGTTTATATTACTTATGAATTTATGCTCTTGAGTTTGTGTGGCTCATTTATTGATGTTGCTCCTAAGTTTATATAGATCATGAGTTTGTGTGTTTAATGAGTTTTTTTGTTCACGAGTTACCATTGCTCATGAGTTTTTTTTATTGTTCATGAATCTATGTTCCTCATGAGTTTGGGTGGCTCATCAATTCATGTTTCTCATGAGTTTATATAGAAAATGTATTTATTTTGTTCATGAATTTACCCTTCTCATGAGTTTGTTGCTTCATAGTTTCTCTTGTTCGTTAGTGTAAGTTGCCGATGTTCGTGTTCAACAGGTATATGCATATTCCAATTACATATCATTTTCGATAATGATCTGGAACATTGAGTATCACTTAAGTGAGGCAATTCCGAAATATCTTTGCATTTCCACACCATTTTAACTTTCTGGATGGCGTCAAAAGCTCCTTTTGATTTCATGAAAATTGTACCATGACCATATCAGCAAACAGAATATAGGAGAATAGGTAGGTTGCTGATTACAACAAAGTTGACATGTGTACATACATCTCAGCATGCTCAAGTTCGTATTCAGCATTTTATGCGTACTCCAACTATATATCCTATTTGAGTTCGCGTAATAAAAAGCAGTAGAATGAAGCAATTTCTAAGCCTATCTCCATAATTATACCGTTTTCCTTTCCGGTATTTGAAAACATGCATGGATTAGAGTAATTCACTAAGCAGCAAGTGTGGTATCAATAACTGACTAAACAAACACTTCCCATTTGATCAATATTTGCTTTGGAAGCGATGTGAAGGTTTTTGTTGTGAATTGCTTGTCTTTGACGGGAGTGAGCTGAGGTGATATGGGGTTTAAGGCCGCTTTCAAGATTATTTCACTTGTATCGCGGCTGCTAGTTTTATTGCAAGGGGAAAGCAACACCATTGTGGCTATGCATTGCGGTGAAACCTGCGATCATTAGCTGGATCAAGCGATGGGTGGTTCTGACTGCGTGTAGAAAAGTTCTCTACTGCAGACAAAGTTGCCTAGCCCCTGGCGGGATTCGAACCACAGACCTCTTTATACGAAGCCGAATTTGGTATTTGCATTGTAATTCGTGACATTTTGTTATTGTTATACATCAAGACTATGTTCAAATAATGTCATTCTGCGAAATCTTAGAATTTCAATTTTTAAGTGTTTTATTTCTAGTTGAGAGATACATCAAGAAATGTTTTTACTGAAAACAACAAATTTCAGAACATCCTATTGTAGGTGATGGGAGTTGTAAAATCTAAATATGATTGATTTTTCTTACGCAACTATGATAGCAATGTCGAAAAGAGAGCAGACTTCAGAAGATTTCTGATATATAAATGAACTCAGCTTGAATAGTACTTCTATTTGGAGTAAAATGTTAATGGAGGTTTCTCAGATGCAATGAATTGTTATTTGACGTTATTACAACTAAATCTAATATCCTGTAAACTGTCTTTATGGGACGAGAACTGAAAAGAAAGCTCAAGCTCAATACCAAAGGGAGATTGTTGAACTCAAGAAAGCGACTTTCAAACCAATTAATTGTGTCTCGGTGATTACCCGAGAGTTTTGACTTTCTAATTTCGCACATTTGAAATGTTTTAAGTTATCATCCATGTTGATAATGTCACACTTGTAAATTCGTCGAATCCAACAAAGTGTTAAATTCCAACACCGCATCTAAACTTGTTCACCTTGTAAGAGACACATTTACGTTTTCTCTTGTCTTTTCAGAAGATATATCATTAAAAATTGCAGCTGATATGATTTTAAGATCCACTATGAAATGATGATGTATTTAACCTCTGATAAACTGAGGGTTTTATCTTAAAAATCAGTTACACACTGATAAAAGAATTCTTTAATATAATTTTGATGAATTGCACCTATTTTTCATGTTTTCATTTCACGTTTTTTAGATAAATAAGGTGATTTCACGGGGAAATATGAGTGTTTCCATTTGAAAGACAATGTCTTTTTGAATCAAAAGAAGCACTTTTTAAACGTACGTACCTCAATCGATAAAGTTATGAGAATGAATCTACCTACATCAAATGATTAAAAGGTGTTCACACAAAAATGGCCAACAGGGGTTTTTGCTTGATGCTTGATTATATCTCTCAATGACTACAGATTATCGGGTGGAGTCATAAGATATCATTTTGCATAAACTTGTGATTATTAGGGGAAATTCCAAGATATAAATCTTCTTCTTTAAGATCTGATGTTATTTTTTCACAATCACCATGTCATGAAATATAACAAAATGATAGGACTTGCAATTGATATTGAAAGGGAAAGAAACAATTTAGGCTGTCCAACTAATAATTAGAATGTACATACAGTAGATACGATCTATAAGTATCTTTGTAGCAGTTTGCAAGATTTAGCAATCAAACAGTGACACCTTGTAGTTAACTGTACGAACGGAAATGAAACAAAAATGAGCCGAAAATATTCAAACTTTATACACCACAAGAGCAATAAAATGACGTCTTTAGACTGTAAATTTTTTCTGTAGGTAGTTGTTTTAGGTTTTAATTGTCTCTCTTCAGAGGAGTTGATACGGTCACCTATTGAACTGTACTTTACTATTCAAATAAACAGACAGTTATAGGCAATTATTCATTATTTACAAGCACTAACAGTAACAAACATAAATGTCATATATATTTTGTACTTACTTCATATCATAATTAAATTAACGAGATGCCACACAGATGTTAAGGGGTAAGATATGTTTGCTTGGTAAACTATTGCAATGGTTTTCTTAATCCAAAGACATGTAACACTGAACATATTCATTTCCACTTGTGTCATTTGTCTCTAGGTTACCAAATGGAATACTACAAATAAACACTTTAGATTTTCTAGAATAAACCCATTTCATCTCCCAATTCAAACTTATTGACCATTTAGTACACAAATGGTAACTATAAATTCTTACCACTTCCTTTCAATTAAAGGAAATAGTTAGGTTTTTATACAATGATTACCCCTCCCACAGAAACATTTGCTCAAATTAGTAAGAGATTCATTGATTATCTTTTAGATCAAAGTGCAAAGGTATATTTGAATGACTACATTTAGCTATTCATTCAAGTAATCTACAATATGAACATTCATAAAATCTATTTTCAAACAATTTGCGATGTAATTATTTGCAAGTTATTTCACACCTTAGAACAAATGTGTACTGTAACGAATATCTTCAAATAATGATAGCTTTAATATTTCACACCTTTGATTTGTTCATGATTCACACCTTTCATCTGTTTGTAAGTGTTATCTGTGGTAAATTCTCAATCCTAATATAATTTTATCCAGATTTATATATTCTGGTACACAACAATAGCATTGTCATGTTATTAAACATGTACGTTTATAAAAGTGGACATCACATGGATAATGTCATTGCTACATGAGAATCTGTTTGAATATTACAGAAATATTAATTACAATGTAGATATTCATTAACGGTATCATTAAACAAGAAAAGTCATCTTGTAGAAAGATAGCTTGCTTAAAGATTTCATATCATACCTTTTTTATGTTGACAACTTGAAATTTCAAAAAACGACCACTCAAATGCATACGTTTATCTAGGAAGGGACAAAGGGCCCATGTAACTGCCTTGAACTTGAAGTTTCAAAATCCACAACGAAAACATCAAGATGTTCATCTAATTGCTTATTAAACTAAGACCGCTAACGTCGTTCCTAACATTGGTTATACTCTTTGTGATTTAGACGATATTGGTGATGAATTTCATTTTTATTTTTATGTCCGAAATTAGAACTAGAAAGAAAAAAGTATATTCACAAATATTTTTATATCAGACCAAATATGCACAAAATGAAAATTCTGTTTAATACCAAAAAGCTAGGAACTCTCATTATTTTGTAAAATCATCATGTCGCATTTTAAGAGATAACATATTTAACCTTAGAATAGCATGTCAGCCTTTTATTGTATTGTAATGTATCATGTATCATTGTATATATATCCATGTACATCTTATGCTGCAGTTTGCAGCCTGAGTGTAATAAAGTTCAGTTCAGTTCAGGTGACTATGGAATCATTATCACAACTTCAGCCATTTTAGGAAATACAACTCTTTGTTAGTTCCCTTACACCCTGAAAGCTCTGTTCCCATACAACTGTTGATAAGTTTTAAATGCTTTTCGTCCACGTAAAGAATCACTGGATTATTACATTTCTTTACTGTAGTGAACGTCAGGAAATGATAGTTCGCGGATAAACCTCTACCCCCTAACTAACTGAAAATCCATAAAACGTTTCGGTACATATTCCACATTCAATCCCCTGCCTTTTCTATCATATTTTAACTTTATCGTGAGGCCAATTGCTTTCACTAACCATTGTTGCCTCGTTGGCGACATCAACTCCTGAACATTTATGCAAATTTATGTTTTTAATTTGTCTCAAGTGATGCATAATCGCTGTCTGGAGATAACAAATGTTTTCATTTCATGCGCTATATATTCTTATCTGATATCAGATGATTGCTTATACAGATGTCTGGATATATCATTATATCCTTTTCGACACTGCAAAAACCCCGATATCATGAACTATTCCATAGAATTGCTAGTCGCGAACAATGTGACACTGATTCTAGGGCAGACTATTTGTCGATGTCAAAGTCTATTTTTTTCAAACGATTAAGTCGTGTTTGATTGGTTACTGAGATAGAGAGCAGATCGAGAAAAGGCAGTTAATATTATTATCACATCGAACTTAGAATGTTTAGAACGTTTAACCTGGATTACCAAGGATGTCGAGTACATTGGGCGCATTTGAAAAGATGATGACACGGCAAAGCATACTTATAGCATATTTTCTAAAGATGAAAATACATTGAACAATGATGTTTCTAATTTTTAACCATTTAGTTTTCTTGTGATGTATTGAGAATAACCACTTTTCATAACTCAAGCAACTTTTTGGTGGAAAACGCTTAGATAATTCCTTATAATGATATGCTTTATTCAGAAAATGAATATTTCATTTAACCAGATAAAGTCTTTACAGAATGTAAGGTACTGATGTCAATTTAATGTGTTTTGTCGATAAATGCCTTGTTCAATGTTTAGTGTGAAACACTTGTTAACACAAAAGATTATTATACAAAAGGTTGGAACTAGTGAAAAAATAACTCTTTCATCCCACAAAATATGCAGAATATCTAAATCAGTGAATAACAACTCATTCGCATGAAAAATAATCCTCACTTTTATTCACAGTTAACCTGACATGTGATAAGAGACCGAATGTTTATACTTCACGCACACCTCTGAGCAGTGGATATTGTATATTTTGCAAATGATCTGTAAAATCCACCAATTTGTTCTTTGATCAATAAGAATTCAACTTAGTTTCATCGATTGTTTTATGTTGTCTTTGATTAAGCTAGAAATTGACATTACATCGTGTGAACCTGTCAAAGCAAAGTTTATTCAAACATGAACATGAAAAGATTATACGCTGGTTTGCAGATGTCTGTTTACCCTATCAAAAAAATGAATGGATTCAGGGAATATGATTATAAAAATCAATGGAAACAATAAAAGTGATAGTTTTACTGAATAGATCCTCTATGCAATTTGTAGAAAACCAAACCTCGATTAAAGTATTAGTAATTCCCATGCTTCATTTAAAGCTGTAAAGATTAAAAAGAGGAAACTACAATTATGAACGCCAATGTAGTCTATTGTTTGAGAATATACGTTTTAGTCCTTGCTCTTGAACATCTGACTTTGAGATCAGCTACAATATTGATTTCCACATCGCAGATTTATCAGTCCGTGATATTTTCAATGGAAATTTGATAATTCTTTGTATCTTTTAATGAAAATAACTTCATTAAGTCTGAGTATATATTTGTGGTCATCAACTAGCTTTTGTTCCCTTACAAATGATAATGAAAATAAATTAATTGGATGCTTAACATCACAGTAGAAATGTTCTTGAAAGCATAATTTTCAATGTCTTAACTAAAAACTGCAAACACACGTATATTATCAATGAGGATGGTACGATCCATAATCATCCTTACACCACGAGCTGCACCATGGAGAAGGGGAAGCCGGTGGTGTTAATTGTTCAGAAGGATTTGGTAAATCATGGTTCATGGGTCGCACATTAGTGTTTATCTTTTCGTAAATTGGTAATTGAATTGTAATTGATGATTTTGACATTGGCATTTCATTGAAGCTATCAAATTCTTCTAATAGAGAGGGGTTTATCGGGGCATTCTTAAAGAAAAGAACTTCACGTGAACATTATGTTTACATAAACATGCCTAATAAAATGATCACTTCCAATTTCAGATGGAACATGTCAATGGTGTTATCACATTGTTTGCTTAAATGTTAAACGTCATGACGCACATTATTTCAAAAAAGAAAACGACATCGGCGCTACCTGTCATTTTTGTCAGTCTAAGGAATGAATTATTTGGTAGAACTCACAATTCTCATACGTATGAATATAAGATGTTCCCATCATACTACAAACCAATAGAGGAAACACTTTGCCACTAATAATGACATCTGAGATTCCTTTGACCAAACACAAAGATGTTAGTGTTAGTTAGAATGACAATGGTTAATCGACAATGTAAAACATCAATCATTATCGTAGAAGAATGAATTGCCCATTGCAATTATATCTTTATTTCAAGTACGCATCACCTTAGTTGCTCATGAGTTTGTGTGGATGCGATTCATTTCCAATATATCAATAGCCTGTGTAAAAATTTAATTTCGAACCCAAAGGGAGATTGATGAACTTAGGAAAGCGATTGACAAGCTATTTAAGTGTAACTTTGTGAATACCAAAAACTAATAGAATTTCTCTTTTCACACATTAGAAATGTTCAAAATTATCACAGAAATTCACAAATTCACACTTGCAAGTTTGTTGATTCCAACAAAGTGTAAATTTCCATTCTACCATGCCATTTTAAAATCCTTGTTTTGACTGGTTTATTCCATTGTCGAATCTACGTTCGAAAACCATTAATAAGTCGATTAACCCCGATTGATTACATAGTCCCCAAGGCTCGACACGTTTTAACGTTGCCTCCTCTATCTTTCTACTTGAATTATTGGTTAAATATTAGTTGTTACTCAATGTACCTTCGTAAAATGGAAATGTCTATGACCGCATCATGCCACAACTTCCGCGACATTAAAGAAATGTAATTCAAAAGTTTATGAACTCGTCATAGAAGATTAGAAAAAACCTTTTGACTTTTTGTGTTTCGAACGTCAATTCACAAAATTTCAAAATTCCAAAAATTCAACTTCCATTTGAGAGAGGAAAGAAACTTTGCTTGTTCGGACATGTCGAAGGTTCTTTAAAATATAAAGACTACCAGTCAACTGTTAAAACCAATATTTTTAGGTTTTAACAGATGAGAATGTCACCTGTTTAATCTTAAATAACGATTTATTGATATATACAAATAAAGTAAAGAATTAAGAAGATGTTTTACAAATATCTGGGGTAGGATACGTTTGGTTGATGAACTATTGCAATGCTTATTTGGTCATAAATATGGAATATGTAAACATCCATTTCTTTTAATGTTAATTGTCTCTAAGTATCAAAATAAAATAATTTAAACGGATTGACATATTTATTTTCTGTAACAAACACATTTTATACCCCCATTAAAGTTTGGACTATTCAATATACAAATGGTCGTATTATTTCCTTCCAATGAAAGGAAACAGTTCTTTACACCATCATAAAACCTCCCACAGAAAAAAATGTGTTCAAATTAGTTAGAGATTCATTGATTATCCCAAAGATTAAAGGGCAAAGTTACATTTCAGTGACTACTTTAGGAGATTCATTAGAATTATCTGCAATTTAGATATCCAAAGGAATGAGAAGAATCAATTTCCAAGCGATGTCTCCTGCAATGATTTGCATGTTATGTCACACCTTTGAACAAATGTTTATTGAAACGAATATTTTTAAATCATAACATTTAATACATTTCACACCTTTCACTTCTTCGTAAGTATTCACTTTCGCCATTTTTCAATCCTTCAATTTTATATATTGTTGTGCAATCTTTATACACGTTAAAAACATGAACATTTGATTAAAGATACGTTTAGAAAAGTGGACAACGCATGGATATCGTCATCACTATATGATTATTTTTGAATATTTAAGAAAAATGAAAATGTCAATTAGATATTTACAAAAAATGGACGATGATTAATCTTAAAAAGGGTAGACGAGTAAAAGATTTATTATCGAGGTTAGAATATTTTAATCTAGTCAATGTGATATATCAAGAAACGGTGACTGAATAACTAAGTTAGTATCCAACAAAGGACACAGGACAGAGCCAACTGTCGTGAACTTGAAGTTTTAAAAAACCTATAGCGAAGATAACAAATGTCGATATTCATCTAATTTCTATTAGCCTGAGACCTCAAATTTTTAAATTGATAATGTGGCACGTAGGATCATCCTGAAAGCGCTGTCCCTGGGGTGAAAGCTCAAGCTTTGTAACTTCTCTCGTAGTGTAGCGGCATTATCAAGTAGCCAAAACCTTTGCAAAGCAACTGTGGTTAAGTTATAAATCATTCTTTTTCATGTTAAGAATCAATTTGATTATAACATTCCATTAGTGTAGTGAATGGAGAAAACGATGCTTTAAGTACGACCCTGTTCCTCTTCAAAAATGAAAATCAATAAAACGTGTCAGCATGTACTCAGGAAGATATGTATATATCGTCTAGATATACGAAACTTAAATGAGCTTTAACTCATTTTATACATTTCACTTTATCATCACAAATTCCACATTCAATCCTTTTCAAAGCATATTTTATCGTTTTCTTGAGGTCAGTTTCCTTAATCCACATTGTTGCCTTATCGGCGATATCGACTCCATGTTATACACTGGTAAACATTTCTTTAACGTAAATATGTGTTCTTCATTTGTCTCAAGTGATGCGTAATCGCTGTCTGGAGATAACAAATGTTTTCATTCCATGTGATACATGTTCCCATAAAAAAACCAGACGATTCCTTATTGCAGATGTCTGGATATTACATAATATCCATTTTTGACGATATTAACAAATGCAGTCATGAACTAGTCCATAGAATCGCCTTTGATTGAACTTTTACGTGACACCAAAAAAACAGTTTTTCTTAAATAGTTCCCTTCAAAAATAGATGTAATGTACAATCACTGCATGTGTGCCCGGCATTTGGTATATATTTTCAACGCCGTAAAGGAAATAAATACTATTAATACATGAACAAAAATACATAAATAATTGCAATTTATTGGAAACTTATGTGCATTGTCATATGCAAAGAGCAATAGTTTGCTACAACTGCAGCATCTTTCTTTGTGATGAAATTCACTAAAATAAATCGTTAACATATGATTTGTTTGGATTGTCTCACAAAAAGGTAAATTCCTCAGCTATAAGGAAAGTGTGTGAATAGATATGCATGTACAAACACGTCTTGTCGATACATACCGGGTAATAAGTCTAATGGAATACTGGTTACACTAATGATGATAAGAAAACCAAAATTTCAAGTCATTTGAACTCCTGAAAAAATACCACTTTAATCCTAGAGGTGTATAGTACCTCCGCAATCCATATAGAACATCTCTAATTCGAATGACATGTAGAATTTCCCTAATCCTCGGGATTATTCACAGATAAATTTACATGTGATAAGCTGCCAGTTTTATATTTGGCACGCAAACCTTTCAGCCTTGAATATTGTAGATTGAATATTCTTTGCAAGCGACCTGTAAAATCCACTTAATTGGTCTTTGATCGATAAGGATTTAAATTATTTTCATGCATCAACTGTTTTATGATGTATATAATCCCGCTGGAGATTGAAATGTGTACGTATTTGATAGCATTTAATCTTGTTAGATTTTCTAAAGCGAATTTACTACGACCATTATATTATAGATGCAAGGAATGGTTTTCAAAAAATGTCTGTATTGCCTTTACAAATTTCAATCGACACTAATAAATCGTTTTACTTCATTCTCTTTCTCTACAACATTTAGATTGTGCTTTAAGTATTTTAATGTTGTCCTTCACTTTAATAAAAGTGCTCTGAGTTATATTTTAATCTCTAAGAGTTCTATGATCACGTTTTTGGTCCATTATTTGGGACTTATACTTACGTTTGGGTCGTGTTTTAGTTCTTGCTGACTAAGACATCAACTACAACATTGATTCTGTATGAGTCTTTAAAGATCAAGTTATTTTGAGATATTTGAATAAGTTAGAGGTCATTACTTTTATTGGCTAATTGTTGATTAAGTAGTTCATCGGTCTACATTTTGAATTCATTGAAGAAGAACATCAACCAATCAATGACTGGTCGTGTCTATTATATCAACATACAACAATGCTCAAATGTTTACATTCAATAGAAAACACTGAAGTGCGTTATTTGAAACAATTCCATAGATATAAAAAAAAGTATATTGTGATATTCAAAAGTGATTTCTTTTTCTGTTTATCCATTTTTTAGGATGATTGTTTTCCAAAGGTTCAAAATTGTCCTTCCAGTAATGTCGCGTTGTCTTCATGTTTGCATACTGAACAATCTCTTCTCCTTCATAACATAGACAATTATTTTTTTAATTCCCGTTTTTGAAATTGAATATCAGAAGAGTTTAGATAGTTTAATGTCAATCAAGTTAAAAATCCATTCCCTATTCGGAAAGAAATCAGGGGGCAGAACTCACTCGTCAAACGTTTTTATTGATTGTATTTTTTGGTGTATTTTCTATTGTAAACGTTTTCTTTTTTGAAAGTAATTTTGAATGATTTTTTTTATGAGATGGATACGCTTTTCGATTGATTAGATGTCAAACTGTTGTGTCAAAGTGTCTGAAGCTTTTCGTTTTTAAGTTTGATTTATACCATGTGAACGGAGAGAAAAAATTAGACATACCAGTCAAAATCAATGCTTGTTTTGATTTTTTCTTAGAATCATTATCCCCTAAAAGTTCCTGTTTTGTTTAAGTGAAAGGATTATTCAAGATAAATGTAATATGTTCCTGAATACTTAACAGATTATCACAATTACTAATCATATTAACATCTTTCTTAAAATAAACTACCTGAAAAATATGACAAGAGTTCGGCAAAATATTAAAAAGGAAAGAATTGGTGACTAATTGTATCTTATATTTCCGTATTCCAGTAACGTGTAAAGGGAAATGAACAGTTTATTTTCAAAGTGTTCCAAAAACATGGACTCCATTGGAAAATGATGTTACTAATAGTCTGGTAACCAGGAAATCACATAGATGAGAATTTTTTTTAGAGTAATGTCTACTTTTATCATTGAAGATTTTCTAATGTAGCAACCTGGAAATGATATATTGTTGGAACATATAGAACATTTCAATCTGATAACCAGGAAACCACCAAGATGAGAACTTTTTTTTTAAATCATGTCTATGGGTGATTAATTGTATCTTATATTTCCGTATTCCAGTAACGTGTAAAGGGAAATGAACAGTTTATTCTTAAGAAGTTGCTTTTATGAAATAAAGATTAAGAAATATTATCAAATATAAGACGAACTTTTATTTGCTTAGTAATAATGTCTTAAGATTAGCTACATCATTTTATGCTTTTGCAATTCATTAGAATAACCTACAAGATTACACGATGCCATCAAATAAGAGTTCAAATACAAATGTCTTTAATTTCTTTTAAGAAAACACTAAACAAGCCTTTTTATTTCAAATCGTTTAGTATTGTTGTTGTCGGGATGTTGGCATCGTACTAAGTGCTTTTGTTGTTGTTATTGACATTGTTAAAAAAAAATTATTGGTGCTGTCGTTGTGATGGATGAAACACACGGACAAACGTATTCAAGTTTGAACGATATTTATATGCATTATAGTAACAAAACATAAATTAAAAACCTCTTTAAAAGATCGTCAAAAGGTAATATTGAAAGGAACGAAAAGAAATCCTTGCAAAGATACAGATATAACCACTTAGCGTTGAACGCCTTAGTAACATTATACCATTGAAGGCTCATGTGGTATAATAGCACATGTTAGTAATAAATCCTTGCTATATATATGAAATACAACCATATGGCAATGAACGTATTAGTAACAATATACCATGGAATGTTTTCGTGGTATAACAGCACATCTTAGCGTTAAATCTTTGCTAACATATCAACTATAACCATATGGCGATAAATGTTTTAGGAAAGTATACCATGGAAGGTTTTTGCGGTATAATAACACATCTTAGCAATCAATCTTTGCTAACTTTTAAACTATAACCATATGGCGGTGAAAGTCTTATGAACAGTATACCATTGAAGATTTTGGCGGTATAATAACACATCTTAGCAATAAATCTTTGCTAACGTTTAAACTATAACCATATGGCGGTGAACGTCTTATGAACAGTATACCATTGAAGATTTTGGCGTATAATAACGCATCCTAGTGTTAAATACTTGCAACCATATAAAATATTACCTTGTGGCGATGGACATCTAAGTAACAATACACCATTGAAGGTTTTGGCGTTATAATTGCACATCTTAGCAGTAAGTTATACGTTCTGTGGTGTACTCTATCTTTCTTTCATTAGATTAATACCAGTAACATCATTTTCGCGTATTTTAAAAGAATCTCTCGGATGTGTACCTAAAGTGGACAGTGGAAAAGTAGCTCTTTTTCCACATTTTACTGATGTTGAATACAACATTACTATCCCTGCAATGTTTTCATAGCGTCCGTGGGCGATCCTGATCGGTTAAACCAGCTGATATGCATGTATATGATTCAGGCATTGGTTATAAAAAGAATGCGGCTCGTACGAAACGTAACATGTAAGGAGGGTAAAACAGAAGTATGTTTTTATTACTGATAATTAGTTTTCAATCCCTCTGATAAATAATTGGAAACATCATTGTAAGAGCCATTTAAGATTCTGGTATCTAGATAAATTCATTTATCTTATCTAATTCATGTTCAAATGAAGTTATAACTTTCGAAGAAAAGTGTTCCAAAAACATGGACTCCGTTCGAAAGTCATGTTACTAATTCTCTGGTAACCAGGAAGTCACATAGATGAGTAGTTTTTTAAAGTAATGTCTACTTTTATCATTGAAGATTTTCTAATGTAGCAGCCTGGAAATTATATATTGTTGGAAATATAGAACATTTCAATCTGATAACCAGGAAACCACAAAGATGAGAACTTTTTTAAAGTAATGTCTTCTTTAATAATTGAAAATTTTCTGATGAAGCAATCTGGAAGTGATATATTGATGTAGGTAAAGAAAATTTCAAACGTGAGTTTTATTATTTATTTTACCACAAGTGATCGCATTCTTGAGAGCATTTATCACACGAAAAACCAATAATCTTAACTTCACGTCACATTTGAAAAGAGCTTCTTTTCGAAAAATCATAGAATATGATCAATGATAAAACATGAAATGTCTGCCACTATAAATTTTAAGCATAACATTTTACAACAGGAAGTTTCCTGATCATAATATTGTCAATATTTACTGCTTAATGAATGATGATTGAAACTTTATGACATTTTCCCAATTCTATAAACAAATATTACAGGATATATTCTCATTAGTTTTTTTAATTGTCTAATCAATAAGAAAGTATTTCAAAGCGATATGAAAAAAAGCCGTATTTTATACCAGACAACTTTAGATGTACATGTTTAAAAAAGCTTCTATCATGCGAGACATTACCGAAAAACTGCCATCTAGTACTATCCAAAAACAAAAAAATGAAGAAGGGAAGAAGAAACATTGATTACAGCAAAAGGAATGATATTTCTATAAAACCATTTAATAGTACTATTGATCCTAAATTAAGATGGGTAATCTTTCCAATAAATACACTTTTGTTCAAAATGCATAATGTTGGTAACAACCTTTGTGCATTTTGTGGAAGGGAGCCTACGACTATCTTCCATCGTTTTTTGAAATTGTACTTAAACAAACAATTTTGGCAACAATTTTCAAAATGGTAAGCTGTGCACACACCTATGAGGTAAAACTTCAGGTATATGTGATCCTTTTTGGCTGTTAAACAACATTTCAAATTAACTTTTAATCTTTATTGTAAACTTCTATGTATCACATTTATAAATCCGTGCATGTTTTTGATATTTTATCTTCTCTGATAAATGCTCGAGAAGTCATTAAAAGTTTTGATAATTTTGTTAAGGCAATAAAGACCTAGATTGGTTTTCTTGGTGCATTGAATTCGTGTTCAGATGAAGTGTGAATTATGGAAGAGATGAGTTCAAATGTATATGGGACTTTTGAAAATGATATCGCTTAATTGTCTGGTAGCCATGGTTACCACAAACATCAATACTTTATGGAAAGTAATTTATTCCTTTACAATTGAAGATCTACCAATTTAGCAATGTGAAAATCATATATTGCTGTAGGTATCGAACATTTCACTCGAAAAGAAATATGTTTCGTTTGAACAAAAGTGATCGACTGCTGGTCTCCTTAAGAACTTTTATTATACGAAATATCAATTTTCTAAATAGCACCTCCCCACTCGAAAGGATTTCTTTGAGATAAATCATTGAATATGGTCCAAGATAAAACGTGAATCCGTTATGAATTCTTAACGAAATCTTCGTCTTATATGCATGTGCAACTGGATCCAAAACGTTTGTTCATCCACTTTTAACTGTACATATGAATTTCAGATTTATTGCAAAATCAAAGTATGTAAAAAAAAATAACCAATTTTGTTAACGCATGCATATCCTCTATTGAGTCGAAACTGCATTTCGTATAATGAACTTTTGTTCTATGTATTTTGAACTATTATGTATGTATTATCTAATTGCCTTCTTCTTGAAAACATCAAAAAAATGCCTCTCTGTTTACTTTATGTGTAAAAGCCACGAATTTTGAAATCTTGGAAATACCCTTATTAAGCGTAACAATGTGTTTCTGTTTGTGTTACAGAACACTTGATTGGTATCAGAGATATTGTTTTTCAAAAAATCTTTTTGGGGTAATTCTCATGTGGAGGTCATACCTGCAAATCCTTAAAAAATGTTTGTTATAATTTCTCAATGTCTGTTCAGTTTTGTTCCTATTTCATTATATCCATTTAAGTTTATAAGTTGCATATCATATTCATATTCATATTCATATTATTTATGTATGTGTATATATACACATATATACACCTTTATTGTGGTTAAAGTGTCCATCTCAGGTCAAGTTTAAAGATAAACGGACCAGTTTCATATGCCTTCTATAGAAAATTGAACATAAGGATTGCCAGCCAAACCATTTAACCTAAATCTTTGCGAATGATCAAATTCGTGCCTTCGGATCAAAAGAAAGAGATCGTTTAGAAAGACCGTTAAATTTGATAAGTTCTTAATTGCGTATCAAAAACATTTAACGTAAGGGAGAATTGAATCGATAACATCTTTTCACAAGCGAACCCCCCCCCCCCCCCTTGAATCCCGCTAAGTGAATATAGTATAACGTTTCGGTGGACGGAAAAGAAAATCACATTTAACTTTTCCCCTTTCATCAAATAAAAAAATTCAACAAAAACCAAACTGATCTTAAAAGAAGAATATTTCGTTTTATGTGTGTAGTTGTTTTATTGATTAGGGTCAGGGTCAACCTATTTTGGCTACATATTTTACGTTCTTTGCTTACTTTTGGCTAAGTTACTACAAGCTCGGTTGTGGGCCTAGTACTTAAATTATCACATCAAGAAGTGGGCTTCTGTCATACATTTTACGAACGCTTCAACCTTGTCACTTTCGCGAAATTTCTGGGCAACACTTGACAAAGATACTAGTTTCCGTACACGTTCATTTATTGATAGATATGCTGACTATAGATTGTTCTCTTAAAGGTCTTTATCAACACGTGTTCATCAATCAATAGACCAACAAACAAAATTTGATTTAAAATTTTATACGTTCAATGTGATTTAACGTATCTGTAAAGTATTCAATTTTCCGTGATAGTCTGGTGATACTGAACCACTTCGATAGTTGTTAAAATCGTATTTATAAAGTAGAGGACTAGATACTAAATATATGTGTAATAGCCTATATACGCCCCATGATGTCAACACTGCAATATTTCTTCTATGACTACCCGTCTGATTTACACTTTGAAGTCTATGTTGAGACTTTTTTGTCAAAGCAGCAAATAAGAGACTCAGAAAAAAGTGAAATTTGGGTTTGGATAATTAACTTTAAACTGTCCAAATATGGGCATATTTACAACTTCCATGGCACGTGGCTAATCTACATAAAATCTCCCAGAAAGCCTTTCGAAAATGGCATGCGCAATGTAAACTTCCGGCCGTCAATAGTCAAGACGGAAACACGTTTAGAGGATGATTATAACGATTTCTACGACTCATTAATGTGTACTTATGGCGTAATTTTAGTCAAGTGGGAAATATAAGGAAAGAATTTGGCAAAATGGATGTCGACAACGATTTGGACGGCAATTTACTCCAACAATTCAGTTCAATGGGTACCACAGATCGAGATGTTCTCATTGCAGAGTTTCAAAAGCTCTTAGGAAACAAACTCAATCCATCATCGTGCGCATTCTTCTTAGATATGAATAACTGGTGTGTTTATAGATTATATATTGTGTTATGAATGTCTCAAATCACCCCCAATCTGTCTCAGTTCGCCTATAGACTACAAAATCATCCTTTATATGAGTGTGCCAGTTGAAGCAAAACAAAGCCCAAGTCGCTATTTTTAAATCTGACAAGGCTTTGTTTATTTATTTATTCAGCATTTATAACATTGTTTTGAGGCAAGAAAATTGAAATATTTTCATTGACAAAAGTCAGTCAGTAACAGTATTTATATAAAACCAACATCCACCATTCTTCAAAATAATTTCAAAATGTAATACTAAATAAACAGTCAAATTTCGTTGATTGTTGAACTAAATTTTTAGTTACAAAAAAAACAAAATGAATATAATGAATCTGTATTACTGTAAGGGTTGCAAGTTCTGTGACAATTGTGTTGTGTTTTAAAAGTGTTTAATTTTGGATCAGTCGCAGATTGTTCATTGTTAATATGATTCAGGATGTGATTCATTTCATATTTGTTGTGATGTGGCGTTGTTTACACAAATTTTCTTCAATTTGAAGCTATACTGAGAATAATATTTCATTAAAAAAAATGCTAGGGTCATCCGTCTGTAATTATTAAGACAATAATTATTTGCCTATATAAATACTTATATAAAACATCTAGAAGACCATGAATTGTACTTTGCAGGAACTTACAAGAGGCGATAGGATCATACTATGACTTTGAGCAGCCAACAATCATTTTACCCACAATGACTTTTATCAAAGATGTAACCATAGGCGAAGGAGAAGCAATACCTCCCAACACAAAGTTTGTCAAAACCTGGAGAGTGCAAAATGGAGGTAAGATATCATGTCAAAATCTTATATTTTTTAGTGATATAAATTTTATTTTTTTAAATATATATTTAACTTTTCAATTTCCAATTTTGCCACCTAAATCCTAGATTTCTAAAAGTAAAAAAACTTTAAATAATGTCCATATAGTTGCCTTGTATTGTTAACAGCGCTTACCTCTTTTATGAATGTTTTCCACTATATTAACACTTCAGTGCTGGACCAGTAAGAGGCAAATCATTTTGAATGGTCATTTTGTAAGCTTCAAAACTTTTTTAAAAAAGGAATAATTCTAGGGAGGTCGCGTCGAGCAACCTACCTCTCTCTTCGATCCTATACAAAATGATTCGACTGCGGCTGTGACGTCACAGCAAAGTTGTGACAATTTTCGTAATCTCACGTGCCTTCACGTGCAAGTCGCGAGAAATTGACATGCATTCGACTATAAAAGTTCGCTTGAAAAAATCATTTTTTCTCTTCGGATATTTTAATATTTTTGTGGGAAGATCTTCCGACAGCTTCAAGCCAAGAAATATGATTAAGTCGAATTACTCTTCTTCACATATTTACGGGAATATTGAATGCTAGCGATTTCATTGGTCAACTTTTCATGTGTTGTCAATTAGATTACCATATCCACATATTTTGCTTATATCACACTTTACTGTCCACAAGCATTCTTAAAAACCTGTACATAGATTTATGTCAATATTTTACGTATTTTGCTTCATCTAAAAATCTTGCTTGAGGCCAGTAAAAAAATTGCTTACGTTTTTTTTCTACATACAGCCATTTCCGGTCATTATAAAATGTAATGCAAACGACGGAAAGGAATTTTACAATCTGGAAAAATGTACTTTGTAAACCATATTTAATTGTTATCTTATACTTACATGTGTGTAAACTTTATACGTTGCAAATGTGTATTTATTTGTAAGATATCGTTTTTAAGTTCTTTTCCGTCATTGACATCTTCTTCTTCTCTTCAGATGTGTCAATGATTGTTATTTACGAAATATCAATGAAAACACATTGGAAATTAGTTTTGTATCTTAATAACTCGTAATCAGGAGAAGATTGTCTTTAAAATGTCAATAAAATACCTCATATGTTATTTGTATCTTTCTTTTGAAAAGGTCCTAATTAAGAGATAAATAAAATCATAATTAAGACCCATCATAATTATAATTTTTTAAATACGTGATTACGAGGCAAAATTTTGACAGTTGTACTTTTATCTTTGCAAAAAGGGGATTACCTAATTTTTTTTCTTATCAAAAATTAGTTACAACACTTTTTAAGCCACTCACTTTAAAGTTGTATTTCATCTTTGCAAAATATTTTGTACGTTACATGAACTCGTAATAACGAGGTTTTACTACCCCATTTGCAATTTGTATTGTATCTGTAAAAATATTTAATTTCCACTTGAGGAAATCTTTCCGTACAAGAAGTCTTTATAACATTAAAACTCTCTTACTATCGCATTTTCGTTTTCTACATCTCTCTATATTTCCGCTAAGAATTCTTATCTTCTTACGATAAAGCTTTCTCGGAAAAAGTGTTCTGACACTGTCAATATCCATCATCTTAATTAAGGGTTCTCGTCATAACCAGTTATTACACACAAAATTAACAATTTCCAATGTGTTACAATAGGTCTGTCGTAGTTATAATGACATACACATTTACCGTTTCATATTGAATTGGCATGCGCAATTCGTAACAATTGGCATATTCAACCTTTCAAACTGTTTACTTGTGTACTGTACAATATAGATTAACTTTGTCAAATAAGTAAAGAGTGTTTTTTATGAGGATTTGAAGGGTTTTTTTTAGGATTGTCAATTTCTGTATTTATTCAAACCATGAAATTGGCAACCGCATTCTTGGAATAACAAACGTTAAAACATTCACCCAACTCTAAGCGATTCTTTCATAGGAAACTTTATCGTATATACATTTTAACCAAAGCAATATGTTTCCAAAGATCGTTCGGTCATTTTTAAAAATAAATGACAACCGAATCGTGCCTAATATTAATTATATAAGACTTTTGGTACACACTGCTGCAGAAGACATCTTTTCCGGCGAAATTGGTCTTCGTGCGCAATGATATGTTGAAACCAGTTTGCCACTACGTACACTAGTTTCGTGATAATTGGGTGACGTTTCAGTGAAAAATTCTTGGAATTTTCAACTTTTAAAATATATTATACAGACACAAAACATAAATATGTATATTAATGAACATGACATTGTTGTTGGAGTTTTTACATGTAGGGAATGGATGATTGTTTGCCCTTGCAAGTGAATTCTGCCTAGCGTATTTTATGTTCGCTTCAAATTTATTACTTAAATCTCGGTGTGTTTGATGATCTGTACGTGTAAACTCTATTAAAAAGGCTGTTACAAATGGAAAAAGTTACAATTAATGATAAACGTTTTACCAGTAATGAGATATGTGCTTGTCATTAAATGTGATATTTGTGATAAAAAGTATTATTTGTAATTAAAGGTGTAAAACGTATTTTTTCTGTAAAATAAATTATTTATATATATTCCAATATGTTATATTGTAATGGAATGAAACACATAAACCCTGAAAATTTATTTGTTTTATTTGTGAAGTCAATGTATGAAACAAAACATAATGAAAGTTATAAGTGGATGAAAGCATGACGCATATTAATTGAAGCTCCATAAAATGCAATATTACTGTAAAGGAATACTTCGTTTCGTAAGGACGTTAAAATTTTACATAGCACAATCTATATTTAGGACTTCCGGAATAAACACGGCGGGTCAGGCAGCCATTTTGACGAAACACATTTGAAGTTGTTCGTGAGAGCGAAAGTAAATGATGGATTAAAACGTTCACTTAATGAGTACACACTCATTAAGGTATTGAAAGACTTTGTAATGATAAGCACTTTTATCCGCCACCAATTTCAAAACTGTTGGCTCAAGGGTTTGTGTTTTAGGAATTTGACGCGACCTCCCTAATAATTCAT
The DNA here is from genome assembly GCA_921293015.1 of Phorcus lineatus. Taxonomy (NCBI): domain Eukaryota; kingdom Metazoa; phylum Mollusca; class Gastropoda; order Trochida; family Trochidae; genus Phorcus; species Phorcus lineatus. The sequence goes on along the minus strand of OV121096.1, from coordinate 27,248,252 downwards.
GATTGGCACCTTCTAAAGAAATGCTATCGTAAAACATGATTGATTATAATAATGAGTAAAGGACCTAGGGCTTTAGCTCCTATAGTCCCTGAAGTTAATTCTCCATTGAACATATTTAACAAGGGAAGGACTATTATCATGGTTATGTATTTAATAATCTATCCTCATTCAGTCATGAGAAGGGATTTCTTCATTAATCCTTAATACTTCTTGCTTTTCAAGAGAATTGAGAATTGAAATGTTTTTAAACATTTGCCACTATGTTTGGTATTTGTTGTTTGTTATTTAGGTGTTTTTTTAATTAATTCAAAACCATTGTGAATGACTTATTCACAGTAATCAAACCCCTCTTTAGCATGATGAAAAAGGCACTGGCAACTAATGGCATACCGGTATCTATTAGTAATAATATTCCTGAATGGATAATGTTTTTTGTCTATTAGGTATATGATTTATGGGAAGGATATTCAAATCATAAATTGTCTCCCCCAGGTACAGACCCATGGCCACCAGGGTGTAACCTGAAGTTTGTCAGTGGAGACAATATGAGCTTGGCTGACCGGGCACTGGTGGAGCCCCTGCAGCCCGGTCAGATGACTGATATTAGCATCCAGATGACCAGTCCATCTGAGAAGGGGACGTACCATGGACAGTGGAGGATGAACACACCTACTGGGATGGGCTTCGGAGGTACAGTCTTAAGCACTGTAGACATTGATAGTTACATATTATACATTATGTTTATAAAGAGAATTTGTGTTTTCTTGACAAGACCATGTGTATCTTATTGAGTTAGGTAGGATATTACATTATCACAACTGCAATCTAGTTAAAACTAGTTGTATTGTTTACGTCACCTAACTAGATGTAATGTTTACGTACCCTAAGTCCTACAGTACATCTAGTTTTAACTAGATTGTCACTGGAGCAGCACAAGAAAATCTCTTGAAATTTTTAGTCTTTTAAAGCATCGTGCATCCATAAACCTTACACATCCAAACTTCTCCAGCATAGCTGCAACCCCTGGGAAAATACTTAGCTTGTAGATATGTAAGATTTATAGATGTCAGTGTCGGCCTTTTAGGACTGGATAAAGTATTTAATGGAATAACATCAGTCTCAGAATCAAATAATCCTAGCATAAATAATGATAGCAGCATTTGTTAATAAAAGAAAGTTATTTCTTATAAATCAAGCCACATCCACATCTGCATATTAACCCATATAATATGACCGATCTGAAATTGCAAGTTCAGCAACCTCTGACCAGTTTAGGTTATGAGAAGGCAGCATATTCAACAACTTTTAACACTTATTTCAGTTCTTTAACCTTAATCTGAGAATTAGAAGAGTGATTCATTCTCCACACTGAGTAAAGGATTGACAAGCCCGTAGACTTTAATGTAACTGTTCCTCTGTTCACCTGTATATTATAAGTGGCCACCTAGTAAAGATAGTGACCTTTGAGCATTTTGATTAGTAAATATTGGTAAATATCCTCAATAATGACCTTTACTATAAATTTTTGGTCTTTACAGAGGTGATATGGGTGATAATCAACGTGGATGAGGGGGGACTGATGGGGGTCACTCAGCAGTTGTCTCGGTTTGGAGAGGAGTTCCATATGAGTCCCGCCGCCCAGGCTCCCACAAACCCCTTTGGATCTCCGGAGAAATTTGAACATCCTAGCATGAGTATGGAACCCCTCAGTGAAGTTGTGGAATCCATTGCACCTGGTAACCAAGGTAACAACACATCAACAACAGCACTACCCATGCCCTGGCCAGGCTTTCCTGCAGGACCAGCACAGGTGAGTGATGTTCGTTACAGGTAATACAGAGTCAAAACAAAACCATGTCTGGTCACTCTTAAATACTTTATACTCTTATTTAGTGATTTCAACGATGATGTTTAGCTTAACTCATTAACGCCGAGACAGCTTCACGGCTCAACGCCTGGGCCACTGACCACAGATGCTGCTCGCTGTAGTGAGACCAATTAGCTCAAAGCACCGGTCTTTTCGCGGGGGCCTTTGTGGGCCATAGTTGAACGGACACTGTCTAGCCTTGTGCCATAAAGTCTTGATTGTTTTATAGTTTCATGAAGATAGATGCAGGTGCTGAATATTGATACTTTACAGGAATATAACATGTGATATTTCACCATTGAGTTGATATTTTGCGGTTTGTCCGATTTCAATTCATAAACATACTCAAAGAGAGGGAGTGAAATTGTTTTCATTGTCTCACCAAATAACATTGACAAATAAACTGCATTTGATATCGCACCTTTTATATTGGTCAAAATGTTATGAGAGACAATTTCTTTTACCTATATCTAAACAACAGTACTTAAAGAACAGCAAATAATAAACACAGACACACACTTACATATTATAATATGTATAGTATATTACTTATAAGCATTTGTCAATCTTCATGTCAGATTGCCTTTCTCAATCTACCACAACCGTGATTTGATGGCGGCATATTGTTCACTTCTTTGCAAGTACTAACACATAAACACGTAACGTACCTCATATTTTCACATACGTTGATTTATATGCATTTTCATTTGTAAATAAAAATACTGCATATCTACACATCATGTTGAGTAGATACGGTGTGTCGGTATTTCAACTATCTGAATAATAATTAAGAATTTATAGAGATGATATCCCGATTTAAGAGAAAGCACGTAACATTAACGAATGTAATGATTATTAATATTGACCAAGTGATTTATTCTGTTGGGATGTTGTCAACTCTAATTATAATTTAACATGTGTATGTATCCATTCAATGGCAGACAGGGTCGTGGATCTATGAAGCATATTGTAGAATTTTTAAAAAAACCCATATACATGCTAAAACTATTATTGTTACAGGACAGCTACTGACCGTGCTTGATATAGGATGCGCTCAGCTAGTTCAGTAAAGTAATATTCAAACAAACTGTTTTATTAATAATAGTATTCAAAGTAGTACCAATCAATCAATCAATCTTTATTTGCACTTATAGGCCACAGGCCTGTAGCACAATGTGCATACAATATGTTCAGGCAGGATAGAGTACATTTTTTCTGAGTAAAAAGGCATAGTATAGAAACATTGACAGATTTTCTAGATGTGCTTTGTTAGAGTAAGTTAATAGAGATATAAATTTATAAATATTAGGGTGTGTAAAGTAATATTTCTTAATGTACTTATTTCTCAAAGTGAGGTAGGCAGGGCAGACACAAAGGAAATGATATTCATCTTCAATAAGATTTAAATTACACATTTTACAAATTCTTTCTTCTCTTTTTAGTCCAATATATCTGCCGGTTTCTATTAGTAAATCATGCGATGAGCAACGGAATTTTGCAAGTGATATTCTATATTTCCGGATATTCAAATGCGATAAATAGCTTTCATCTTGTATAGATTGCTTAAACATTCTAAAATAAAAACATTTATTTGATACAGATAGATGGTCAAGCCAATTTTGTAAATAAATATCTTGTAATCTTTGTTTAAATGAGATAAGAAACTTTGTATGAGAGTCTATGTGTTGTTCCAGCCATATATAACCAAAACCAGTAGAAAATAGTAAATCTTTAACATCTGTAACCCAATTGCGTTTTCCATTTCTATCATACAAAGTCATCATATTGTAACATTTTTTGGGTAATCTATAACATGGCATATTTAATACTTTCAACCAATATTTTATTACTTTCATTTTTGCCTCTATAGATAACGGAAATCTACCACACTCACCGTAGACCATTACGTTTGAGGTTGCTGTTTTCACACCGAGAAATCTTTTAATTGCATATAAATGTACCTTTTCTATTACATGAAATGTCTGGAGTCCCCAAATTTCGGAACCATAAAGAAGCATTGGACTTATCTTAGCATCAAAAATTCTAAAAAAGGACTGATGTGACAAGTTACCTAAAATATAAATATATCTCATAATGCCAATTAATATTTTCTTTGCTTGGGTCGATGCATTTTTTGCATGTAGAGACCACGATAAGTGACTTGTAAAATAAACTCCTAAATATTTGTAAGATGTAGTTATTTGAATAAGTTCACCTTTATAATACCATTTTTCATTTGCAGCAAGTTTACCCCCATTCTTAAAGACAATTACCTTAGTTTTATCGTAATTAACTCTTAGTTTCCATTCATTACAATACTGGCGTTCAAAATATTAATTACATGCAATTATCAAATTGATAGTTCATGACATGTCATCTCCAAAGTGATGCATTCAAGAAGTAAAGTTAAAATCAAAGTGTAACTTTCAATAGCCTCAAATTCTTATCAAATGATTCATGAATACATGTACATAAATGTTTATAATAACGCTTCCTCTCGTTTCGTCTTAGATATATAAATTCAATGCGTTTAACAAATAAAATGTATCTAACAATGTTTCAAAATTGGTAACTTCACATCTGATTTAATAAACCTTCTTTTTAAAGTGTTTATTTTTCCCTTCCAAGACCAACATATGCAGAATGTTTTCATTTACCAAACGTAGTATATTCTTGCACAAAGAGCAAAGATTTTCATTTCTTATTGCTTCCCTGAGGATAGCATCCTATTTACATAACTGTTATCTACACTAATGGATGCTAAACTGATTTTAAAATAAGTTCATTGTTATACTATACGACGGACGCACATACGCGGCTCTCGCTGAATAAGAGGTGCTTTCTATTTACGCACATAAGCTGTGAGAAACTGCTAATTAACGGACGCTTATATGCGGCTCTCGCTGTGAAGATCTCATTATTTTGACGCATATACGCGGCTCTCGGCGTTAATGAGTTAAATGAAAAATTTTCTGGCCCATGTTAAAAAACCTAACTTTGGGGCCATCAGTCAATAGCAGTGTCTGATCAATGCAGTTCAGGGACAATTTTATATAAAGATCTTGATTACTGTTAGCAACAAGTGGACAATGTAAAGTGGCAAGCACCAATCACTCAAATGTAATGTTCAAATCTTATCTTAAGATATTGACCTACAAGCGAATAAGAAGCAGGTATTTGAGCTTTGCAGACACAAATACGCTGATGTCACAGAATGATCCTTGTGGACTAATACAGTGACCTTTCAAACCGTTTGTTTCAGGCATCAAATGAGAGCGAGAGAACGGGTGCATCACATGAAGAGGAGATGTCATAGCGCTACGCTTGTCAGTGTGTCAGTGAGTGAAGTGTGATTGGTTGGAATGGAAGTGTGTTCGGTCGGCGCTAGTGGTGGTGGTAGTAGACTTCACCTCTTGTATGTAATATTGAGTACCTTAATTCACACACTGTTTCTCAATTGCAAGAAATGGGTTGTGATTGTCTGAGATTTTCTTTCATTGTGTGTACCAAGTCTTCTTACATTTTCATGAAAAATTTCAGTATTATTTATGGAGAAAAAGAGCCTTAATCTCTTGTCAAAATCAAAATAAGTATGAAATTGAATTACCTCCCTTGGTTTTCACTAGCCCTAGGGCTATACTTGTTGTGAGCCCCTTGCCTCGAAACTCATAAAGGGATTTTTCAAACTAAAGGTGTAGGATAGGTGACTCTTTTTGAAACTATCTGAAAATAATTGTTGAATAATATCTCACAACCGTACGGTTCTAAACATACATAATGTAAGTATAAATATATTTATTTCAATGTAGTTGGGTGTTTGGCGTAACTGCATCTAGATAAATAGGTCCTTGAATTTGTTATTTAAGTTTTTTGAAACTAACATGCAGTTAATGACACTGAATTCTTGTTTGGAAATAGTGTGCGACTTCAGGTATTCCTTCTTGCTCATTGCAGAAGATTGATGTCTGAAAAATTAATGTATATACTGTATGATGAAAGATTGGCTTTGTTGTCGTGTATGGAGATGTACATTTCTACAAGCAGAACAAAATTAATTTATTTTGATAGTAGTATGCCACATCATTGTTTAGAAATTCATGTATTCCAGCCTCCTTACTCAAGAAGTTATTCCTGTCATCGTAAAATTTCTGTGTCGTTGATTTGAGCTTAGTGTTCATAACTGTCCGGTGCCACTGTAATAGATAACAATTCTTCTAAGAATTTAAGTTTGAAAATATATCTTGTCACTGTAATAGTTGAAATTTCTTTCAAGAATTGAAAATTGATCAAACCTTAATCAAATAAAAGTGACAAATTCCAATGGGATGTTTTTAGAGGAAAGGGCAAAAGGAACATGCAGGAAATTATACAATGACAGTAATACTCAAGAATGTTTATTGGTGCTTTTAGGAAGTACTTGATAGCTTTTGCCTCTTGATATATGCTATGCTTACAATTCAGATATGTTTTACAAGGAATGTCATAAATACAAGGATTTTTTTAAAGTTTGAAATTGAAATGTTTAATTAAAAAGGAACTTTTATCTGACACTCACATGTAGGAGATACCCAAATGATAATTTCAAATCTAAAGAAAAGTTATTTTTGAGAAATTTCTTTAGGATCTTAGTAGGAAAACTCAAGATCTTAAGTAATTGTTACATCATCTATGTTTTGTTATGTCAATTTTTTACAGGGACAATATGATATTTTTCTTCCTTCTTAATTGTCTAACATGAAACTATTTTGATAGAAAATAGTGGAAACACTGAGAAATTTTATTCTATGAAATTAATGCTTTGGATAAGTTAATAATTGATTCTTTACATATAAAAAGAATTGTAATGCATGAGAATTCAAATATTCACAAGAGATATTGGGGATTTCTTAAGGAGGGGAAGTTTATAACAACAGTAGTTAAAAATTTTAGCTGTCTTGATTACCATGTATAGTATTATTGTAACCAGTTTCAAAGAATGTCAATGATAACATAAGAACCGAATAACTATCAGTGGCAGGGGTTGGGTTTTCAGGAGGAGAATTCGAACATAAAATGGATGACCCTTGAGGGTAAGCTCAACCCCACCCCTACGATAGTTCCTGGATTTGCCACTGCATATCTAAGTATGCACCATACATACTGTTGTTATCAATACCATTAATATCAAGCAATGTTTACAGAACTAGATAATCATTTTGATACTATGCTTTTGTTGTTTTTGTTCTTTTCTTAGTAAAGTTTTGTTTAGTAAAGTATTGAAGTGATGTTATCTTAAGTGAAGGAACACTGATTTGTAAATAGTTATAAAATTTTGATTGACTTATGGACTGGCAATTCATCTGTTTGTTACTCAAAAAGCTTTTTTTACAGTGCCTATTTTATGAAATATTGATAACAGTAGCTCTGCAAAATTTCATCTTATCGTTGATAGAATCTTAGGAATAAATTGAGAAGTCGAGTGGTTGTCCCATCCAACAGCCCACAACCTAGTAGTTTCTAGTCCGTGCTGTAACACCTAATTTTATTTTTATTTTAAATTTGTCAAATAGAATGACAAAAAAAATAGATTTTAGGGTGGCTATTTCCAAGCTTATTTCAGACATTGGTGTAATCAAATTGTTGGATTCTGCTTTCTTTTTTAGAAATTTATGCAGACATACTAAAAGGGGCACAGAGTATGTTGTTGGGGTCAAATATGTCAAACTTTAAAAATTGTGTTTATATATCAAGATCTACTGGTTGTATGTGAAAATTACAATTTTAATGCTTTCCAGTATCAGTATAGTGACAAAACCCAGTTTAAAGTTGTGATTTGTGATCGAAAACCGAACAGTGACGCACGTCAATGACTCAAACGTAATTTCAGAAACTTATCTACAGTAGACAAAACGAAAAATATGGTATGGTAGTGTCAAGCATATCGCAAAAGTAGTATGCAAGCAAATGGGATGTATAATTTCAAACTCGTAACATTTATATTGCCTTTTGTCAATAATTATTAAAAATAAATCATTATCATAATTTTGGTATTTGAGTGATAAAAAATGCAATTGTTTCGACATGACGAACTTTACGCAGGACACATGGTATATTGGTTACAAATTAAGCGACATATACAATTTTGAAACATACTCTGTGTCACTTTAGGGTCAGAGGTATTAATTTAGTTATCAAAATGACTAACACATAATGTTACTAAGAAATGGCAGAAAGGTATAAGTGATGTCCAGTAATGTTTTTTTATGTTGGTTAATACTCTATGTCCTTGGATAGTTTACAAAACCAAAATGAGAAACATTTCACGTTAATTGCAATCGCCAAAATAAGACTTCGCGTATTGTTAATAGGGCTGGGCTGATAAAATGGCAAATCAACACCAAAGGAACAGAAATTGGCATGTCTCATTATCAGAGATTCAGAGAATTGGATAGATCATATCATACTCCATTGTTTGTGAACATCTTAGGAATTGTATTCTGTTTCAAAAAGGAAAGTCCATCATTGTGTTAACTTCATTGTAAGACAAAAATTTAAGAGCCTTTTGTCAAAATAAACATTCCATTGTTGTAGACGCCATTACAACCAAACATTCTGTCGTAAAACAAACCAGGTCACTTTATTTTGCTAACCAAGTCTCTGAAGTACATCTATGCATGCATATGATAAGTTAAAAAACAAGCAATCATTTAAAAATTTGCAGAGCAATAAGAGAATTCTTGCATTAGATATTAATTTTAACTAAATATTTTGAAAAACCTTTGGTCTACAACAATTTTGGTAAATCCCAGCTTGTGCTCTTCATATGATTGAGAAAAAGTTTGACTACATGGCACATTTTTATTTTTGCTTAGTAAGCAAATGAGGATTATTTGCAGAGTGTTGCTTTACAACATCTATTATCACCTTTTAGCAGTGTCGTAAGGCTCTCTTGGTGAGGTATGATACCTTTTTGAATTAGGACATATGAGATTGGCTAGCCTGTGAATGAAAAATCAAATCAATGTTACCGGTTAACTGATACATTCTAGAGGCTTTTATGAAAAAGTATTCAAGATAACCCGGTTTGCAGTATCAATGTAGTACTCATATGTGCTGAAGTAATTTTGAGTTGCCTAGTATGTGGCAGTTATTTGATTGATACTATCATGCTACAAATTACTTAACCATATATATATATATCCAAATAATTGTTTCTTACATGTGTCAAGTTTTTTTTAGATATTCTGATTTAGTTGAGAATTGTTCTTGAACTCCGATTGTTGTTACTTTACATCAGAACCTTGTTACTTGCTCTCTCAGTGTTCGGGAGATATTCCAGTTATTGCAGGAATAAAATATATTGTTGATGTGTTGTTCAAGTGTTATTTAAAAGAAAGCCATGGTTTCAAGATTCAAGTGAGATTTCACCTTGAAGAAGGCCATCAGACTTTCCATTTGACATCACATAGCCTCTGCATGCATGTACTCCACAATGCAGTACAGAAAGTCTTTTCTTCAGACGAGGATTATGGCTTCCGATCTTGGTGCCACTGTGCTTGGTGCCACTGTGAAGGGTCTTCAGGATCATGGTATAAATGTTTAGGTATTGTTTTGTGATTATATGAACATGACACCACTGTTAATGAAGTGATATGGGGTTTAATGCCGCTTTCAAGAGTATTTCACTTATATCGAGGCTGCTAGTATTATTGCAGGGAGAAAGCCCCCAACACCATTGTGGCTATGCAATGCGGTGAAACCTGCGAGCATTGGCTGGAACTAGTGAACCATGGGTGGTACCGCACTGAAATTCAGTGTAGCATTGCTCCCAAACCTGACTGTGTGTAGAACAGTTCTCTGCTGCACACAAAGTTGTCGAGCCCCTGGCGGATTCGAACCACTGATACCACTGTATATATCCTAACATTTGAGGTCCAATTAATAAAGCGGGAAAGACCGTTGTATCTCAGTGGTCAGATTTAGAATTATCTGAAGAACTATAAGATGGATTTTTAGTTTACTGAAGCCCGATGTACCACAGAACCCAAGACTTCGGGTATAAGAATTCATTGACTATGGAAGGATTGTGATACGACAAATATAGGATCAATACTTGTTCTAAAAAAAAATCTAAAAAACGGCCTCATTATGTCAAATGTGCAGAAGTTGAGATGCAGCGTCCTGTTTACAGGTATATTAGTTATATAATTTAAGGCTATGAACCCCTTATCTTTCTTTTTGTCTGCTTCAGGTAAGTTTTAAAAATTACCCATGACTGAGGCAACTTCGTTACTCATTTTTAAAATATTTCTTTCTTCATATTTTCCAATGTTTATCTTCAGTGGGTCCAAACCCATCATTAATCAATCGATCATCCAGTCAGGCAGGAAGTAATCAAGTATAAATCAAAATCCACTAGAGGACATGTTTCTGTGAACACCTTACTCATTTTAGGTATGGAAATGGATTAAAAAAGCTTCAACAATAATGGTATATTTGTTTTAAAACAGCTTCTTTTGATTAAAAGATTTTGTCTTGCAGTTTGATATATTTATTTTCGTTTTCGTGAAATCACATTTATCCAAAACCATTTATTTTGTTTTTGTGAGATCTCTTCATTTATCCAAAAACATTTTTTTTCCTGCGATCACAAAACTTATCCAAACATATATTTATTTTCGTTTTCGTGAGATCCCTTAATTTATTCAAATCACATACTATTGTCCCTTTAATGTCACTGTATAACACCAGTTACTTTTAAATAAAAACTTTTCAGCTTCGGCACTTCACAAGCATGACTTCATAAAGTTTGGCTTATGCAACTTTCACGATGTGATGTGAGGTGAGTTGGTGATACAGGGATTTTAGTATTTCACTTATATAATATTGCGACTGCAAGTGTTATTGCGGGGAGAAAGTTTGCAACACCATAGTTATGCATTGCGGTGAAACCTGCGAGCATCGAGCATCGGCTGGAACTAACAAACCATGGGTCGTACTGCGCTGAAATTCAGTGTACCCAATTGCCATTGCACACAAACCTTACTGCATGTAGAACAGTTCTCTACTGCAGACAAAGTTGCTAAGCCCCTGGCGGGATTAGAACCACAGACTTCTTGATCCCAAAGCCAAATGCGCTATCCGGCCCCCTTACATAAATGTAGAAGTTTGTTACCTGGTGATTATGGTTACGATGGCATCCCTTTCTGTGAAGTTTTTTCCCAAACTTTGATAAGCTTTAATTGTCATCTATCAGATGATCACAAAAAGTCTTTTGGAATAACATCAGAGTTTAATGTTTGGATCCAATACTATGAGACATCATTCCAACTAAGACGACACGCAACTGTTAACAAATTATTTAATCATATTGTCAAAATACATGCATAACATTTATGGTTAAATATGAATACAGTAAGCGAAAACAAGGTAAATGTGAAAGGCTGCAGACTTCTAAATGCCACATCATGTTTTGATTTCAAAACATGTAAATTTGGAATATCATGACATTGCTTACTGTCATAGCTAACTTTCATGCAAATATTCGACAACAATTTTGCTTATGCAAGTGTTGACAAGATTCCAGAAATCTTGAACCATGAAATTATAATTATAAAACCATTAGAAAATAAGTAACATTATCAAGAGTATCCCTCTTATACCATGGCAGTGTATTATAAGCTGGGAGAAAGCCTGTACCCTTACAGAGGTCACACAAAGCAGTGAAACCTAAAATCATCAACTGGAACATGTATACCCTGGGTTCAACTTCAGGAGCTCCTTTCACAAAGCAAAGGTTACTTATGATCCCTTTACTTCCCTTCTTTGTTATTGGAAAAAGGTTACCTTAGTAATTTAACAATTACCTTTGACATACAAGACGCGATGCACTGATTTTCAAAGCTCTATAAAAACAATTCACTACAGCAACAATGCAAGACCCTGGCAGGCTTTGAACCTAGACCTCTTGATCAGAGTTGAACATGCTGAAATGCTATGATCAAAAGATTTTGATGAGGAATCTTTTCCTATCAGCAGAAGCAAATTCTGACATAACATCTTAATTGTCTTTTCACTAATGCTAAAAACTCCAATAAATTTCATAAATTTATTCATTTAAATAAGAATTTATTAAACAGCCATTTCCATCTTGATCTTCGGATGAGGAGCATATCCAACTATTTCAAAGTCCTCCATCTTGAAATCGTCAATGTTTTCTACTTTCCTCTTTATCACAAATTTGGGGAACTCCTTAGGTTCTCTTCGAAGCTATAAAAGATAAGAACAGATTAGAAATCATATCCAAGTAAAACTAATAATTAAATGTACTTTTAATTTGAATAATTACCTGATATGGAAATAGCAGCAAGAAATAGCAAAACCTTGCTGTATACATAAAAAGAATTTTATCTAAAAATGCTAAAATATTTAGGAAAATATGTTTATTTAAAATTGTATGTAGCAATATTTTCTTACATAACGCTAAAAAAAATTGGAGTCTTCAATGATTTTTACAGAAACTTACAAATCTGACAAAGAATAAGAAGATCAATCATTTGATAAATTTTAGTTTTCTGATTCTAAATTTACTAACCTGTTCACGAAGAGGATCAATGTGATTAACATAGACATGGGCGTCGCCGATGGTGTGAACAAAATCTCCAGGCTGATAAGAAATGAATTAATTAATATTTATTATAATATTTATCATAAGACAAAGGACATAATTATAAATTAGTAAATAATAAAGACTTTAAGAAAATGGTAAAACTTTTTGAGATCTGAAATGTGCATCTTACAACACTAAACCAGAAATATGTGCATGTGATGCACAGTGATGTCCCCCTTCCAAACTTTTAATCCAACTTAATCATCTTATTGCCACTTATACCGATACAATCCATACCAAACATATAAGAAGTTCAATTGTGTATGAGGAAGAATTTTACATATTTGTCAACTTGTTTATTGTAGGGAATGTGACATTTGATATTCACAGTCATCAAATATCCTAATTAGTATCTACAGACCCCAATATGCACTTAGTTCAAATTGTTTCCATGGAAACCAAATAAAATGAAAAATCTAGAATAGCAAAAGTAGCAAAAGGCACCACCCAAGCACTAGATCTAACCACATACCAGGTTTAGTAAAATAATTCTCATTAGATTTTTTTAGATATAGGTTATTACCCTACCCCCATATGCACAAAGTTCAAATTGTTTACATGGAAACCAGAAAAATATAAAAATATTGAGTAACAAAAGTAGCAAATTGCACCACTTCATCACTAGATCTAACCATATACAAAGTTTTGAAAAAAAATATTGAACGTTTGTTTAGACAAGGCCCTGAAATGAAAGCATTCTCCCTGTATACACTAAGTTCAAATCGTTTCCATGGAAACCAGAAAAAATATTCAGAATAACCAAAATGGCAAAAGGCACCACCCCACCATTAGACCTAACCACATACCAAGTTTTGTAAAAACAATATTGAACGTTTTTTTAGACTGAACTGAAAATATTATAAACATATTTATGAATAAAATGATTATTATGGGAATATGAAAGAATACAGACGTAAAGACATATTGATACACATTTTCATGGTCAAGAACAGTCTAGAAAAGCACAAATATCACAAGGAATAGAATAACGACAGGTCAGAATTAGGTTCTTGGCCATATTCACTGGTGCATAGCTGAAAGTATAAGTCAAACAAATTCCAGCAAATACATCTCCATTGACATTTGGACTAAAATTGTAACCCATCCTTCAGACTACTACTTGTTATGAATAGAAAACAAATTCCATGGAACGACTTCTTCATTGCAGGATTGCCACGTTTTGGTGTCCACTAACACTGGTTCAAGCTTAAATCTCACAAGCAATTGGCCACCAGAATAATTTGGACCCTGGATTGGCATCATTTCAGTTTATCTTATGTGCAAGTACCTTTATTGCCTAAATTGACCTAATGACCTAAAATGTATAAATAGATATATTATTGAGAAAAAGATTAAGGGTCAGTTCCTTAGCTTTTTTAATTCTAAGAAATTAAATTTTCAGATTTTTCAACTCAAAAACTACCATGAGGACTCATTTCTGGGACTGAAAGTGCAGTGTTTCAAAAGTTTCGAATCTGAATTTTTGAACAAATGAAGAAGATATTTACCTTGAGATCGGTTACATGTGCAATCATGTATGTCAGCAAGGAGTAACTGGCAATGTTGAATGGAACACCCAATCCCTGACAATAAAAAATGAGACAATATGTAGCATAAATAATAGACTAAGTGTTTGCTGTAAGCAGAATCAATCTCATCAAAATCAAAGCAAGCTTGACGCTGGTATTGTGAATAACTGCTCCAAAGTGGTCATTTAAGGTGACCTTTCCCTTTGGTCAATGACTGACTAAGCATGAAAACCACAAGCTCAATTTGATTTTTAAGTGGTCTTGTAATAAGTTGAATTTTGCAAGGTCAAAGGTCAAAAGCTGATTCAATTAACAATATTAAGTCACTGTAGCACAAGTTGGGGAAATAAAGAGATCTTACGAAACGAAAAAAAATACTATCATTTGCAAGATAATATTCTTAATCAACAAAAGGAATCCTTAAATAAATGTACCAACTTTGTTTAAGCTACAAGAATCCATTTCTCTGACTCAAATGATTAAAAGGTTTTTACACTTAAACGACTACATGCAGTTTTGCCTGCAAAATAAATTTTGCTACAATTATGGGAAATCAGCTTGAGTTGAGATGTTTGAACCTTGGATACATTCTGCATAAACCATTATCTAGATCATGAAATTTGAAGAAATAATTTTTTTCAAAAAACTTGCTAGTGCCTTTAAAAATATTCACCATGTCAGCAGATCTCTGGTAGAGCTGACAGGAGAGTTCCCCTTCCGCTACGTAGAACTGGACTAGACAGTGACATGGGGGGAGAGCCATCTTTGGCAGATCTGAAAAACATTTTTCAAATATGCTGAACAAAACAAGTTCAGGAACACAAACATTCAATATCTCTACATATCAATAACATACACTATCAAATACTGCGATGCAAAAAATTTGGGACATTGTGTAATTTATTTGTAGAGCATATTATGGTAATAACTTTCTATCTCAGGATCTCAATGTTTATAAAGTCTGCAACTTCATTATGTATACATTGTGTCAACACATTATATGATGTTTCCAAAGCCGCACATATGTAATCCATCACATTCAAATGAAACCCATTCTCTCTCCAAACAAGGAGTTCACGCGACTATTGTCCTCACATAACTACAATTATACTGTATATAATATATAAGCCTTAAGTTGGGCAGTCTTGCACAACTTATGCCTTGTGATGGAAGATTCAAAGTCATTTCAAAGTATTCAAGTTTCACCTGGTGGATTCCAGGCAGACATGATAATTCGTCGGTCGTTTGGGTTGGTCTTTATCTTGTGAATGACGTCGGCCAGTTGGTCAACCCCTTGACCACTGTAATCTGTGTGCATGTCCTTGTATTCTGCCCCAAAATGGCGCCACTGAAAGCCGTAAACTGGACCAAGGTCACCTGCAAATAAAAAAGAATAACGAGTTGAAAAACTTGATTTAGAAGTAATTTTCTTACCATTTTGTGGTTTTAACTTTGACTTAATTGCCAAAAACATCACCATAAAGTCAATGACAAATTTTCTTTTAAAAACAACATCAACAAAAATCAACAACAAACATTGGATTCTTCCAGACAATTCTGTCTGTACAAAAAGCTGTTTGTTGCAAGTCCATGACATTGGGGTAAGAATATTCAACCCTTGAATCAGTAAAATTATTGAATGAATTTCTAGTTTCTTAGTCTTTTTATGACAAATAATGGAAGTTACTGTTAAAAGATAACATTCTGTAACGGCTTATAAATTTTACTTCAAATGATTGTTCTTAAAATGAAGCCAACTCATACTGAATTCTAAAACAACTCTGTTTTATCTCTATCTTTTATAATTTTGGAAAGATGGAATGTTTGACAGGTGATATTGTATTGACTGGAAATGAGCTAGTCACTGACCCAAGATAAAAACAAAGCTTAAAACTAATATTTCAACACTTTCAACTAATTTGTCTGATTCACATAATAAATTTATGAACAAACTGTATGTGCTCAAAATATGGATTGAAGAATGAGCTTAACAGTGTGATACTGCTTTTAATCTAACAAAATACTTTAAATGATCGGAATTATTTACAAATTGTAAGAAATTCGTGTTTGCTTTTAATCAGTTGAGTTTTCCTCAGATGGTTAATGACAAATCTTTTGATCATAGGCAACACTGTTCCCTGGGGAAGACACTTCATCCACATTGCACTCAGTCCACCCAGCTGTACAATTAGGTACCTGAACAAGGGAAGGTATGGACATACACGGCCGGACAAAGCGCTTCATAGGCTGCATCGAAGTACTATTTCCTCAGGCTAATAATACAGTTTGTGCTCTTTGAGCATGCTCTTTCATGGATATATATATGCACAGTACAAGAAAGCTATTATTATTATTATAACACTTATACTATTAATCAACCACAATTATTAATATGCAATGATGCATTCTCACCTTCCTCCCTGTGTGTAAGACCAAGGTTGTCCAGAAATTGTCTCGAGCCATTAGCATCCCAAATGTGTACTCCTTTGTCGCTCAACTCTTTGCCATTCGTACTTCCCCGGATAAACCAAAGCAGCTCTTCAGCAATTCCACGCCAAAACACTCGCTTGGTTGTCAACAGAGGAAAACCTGTTTAACAAGTGTCCATACAAATTTGAAATTTGCTAAAATAATTATTACAAACATCAATGAAATTAAATGTGAAGAAATATTTTCAGCACTCCAAAAGTTAATGCAAAGGTAACTGCTCAGAAGCAACCTTTGAATGGAGACAAAGATTATGTGCACGCTCCTCAGAATGATCTAAATAATAAATGAATCAAACCAAAAACTTAATAGAAAACAAAAGCTTCCAAACTGGTCACTTATTTGAGGTCTGATTGGTCTTGTTTTCAACTGTGTCAATTTGTCTGTAGGAAATAAAGACTGAGATTTGCATCGTAAACCAAACAAAAAACACTCACTTTCTCTGAGGTTGTATCTCATTTGCATTCCAAATATGGAGAGGGTGTCTGTTCCAGTTCTATTTCCGCGCCTAGTTCCATGACAGATGATCTTTTCTATTCCGTCCAGGTATTGCCTCTCATCATGTAGCCTTAATTCAGAATCAATAGTGTATGTACCCGAAAAAGGGTTATAGTCTAATCAAATGTCATCTTACAAGCCTATTGAATAAGCATATTGGCGATATAAGTTAATCTATGGGGTGCTAAATAATAGGGGTGAAACGGTTAACCGCGGTGTATTCGTATTGCGGTATTTTTTGACGGTTCGGTGCACCGAAAATTTGCTTGGAAAAAACCATACCGTACGGTTGTTGTAAATTTCATCTTTTCTCACTGTTCTCTTGTTTATTGCTGTCAAAAAAGCTAAAAAATGTCAACTCAAACTCATCGTTATCTGCTAAATGTCATTATAAATTAATCCAAAGTTCAAACGCCATTCAAACTAACTGCAGTGTTTCAGATTTATGGCGCGACTGCGACATTCTCGCATGATTTCTAAAAAAAATGGCGCATGGGTTTTCAGCCTTATGCGCCTAACTGTCGCGTGTAATTGTTTAATTGTACAATTAAATTTTTGAAAAATCTGTCAACTCATCTTCATAAAGGATACAATAATAAACTGTCGAGAAATCGCAAGTCCTCATTGTTTACATGCTGTTACTATAACCTCCCTCCAATAACTTCAATTTCCGGTTACAAAGCTCCATGCATCGACCGAGCATGATATATATCAAGCCCACAGTGTTTGGAGCTTGTGTTAAAAGGGGTGCACAAAGGAACAGCGACCTATATCATATCTGATGTGATTGTCACTGTCGGCTTTCATGACAGGGTCAAAACATTACGTGGTGTGTGTCAAGTAGTTAATATGCATCACAATTCTACTTAATCATGTTTAAAAGAACTTGAGTGCTTTTAGTTTACTCAATGTAATGTATTTTCAGTATTTTACCACGGCACGGTTACATGTCTATAAATAGATCTGTACATCGTCTGCTTTGCTGTTATAACAACATTCTAAACACCCAGTAGTGATTAACTGAATGAATGACTAGTGAAACTTGCTTATTATACATTGAAATGTTAAGCATTTAGTTAAAAACTGTTAAGAAAATTAATGAATCAGAATGGTTTGAGTGACTGAATTAAAATTAAATTTTAGACACCTAGCTGCTGCATAGTTCCCATATATGCTATTTTCAATATATATCTTTATATGACCGGCTTTAATAATGGGATTATGGAAATGGAAATGTTTATGTCACAAACATCAGAACAAAATGACGTTTCTTAAACAAGCTATTTTTTCTTGGAATTTAGTCAAAACGAAAGTACTTTTCTTCGAACTCATTGACAATGAAATCCAGTCGTGGTCGATCGATTCTAGAGCTGCATTGCTTTATTAGTGACCATAGAATATTTGATGTGTCAATGAACAGCGATTGATTATTATAAAGTAATAAAACTAAATAAAGTATTAGATTTTGAAAATAAGTTACAAAATTTTAATTTGCAAAAATCACAAGCTCCAATGGTTTTATTGAATTCTAAATAATTTTAAAAGAGTAGAGCTTCAGCTAAAAAAATATCAAATAATCAAAGTGTAATTGACTCACTAAAATAAATTCAAATAAATATTTTGACAAGTTTTACAAGTTACAACTTATTTACAAGTTCTTTGAGTGCTCTTTTCACTGTTAAGGACTACACTAGCTCCCTTTTGAGTGCTTTCTAGTCAGATATTTTAATATTTTTGAAGACTTCTTCCACAATTAAAGTTTTTGTGCATTTCATACCTCAGATCTCTATTATATTTGTTGTTGATGAATGGTTTTGAAATAGTGATGGACCGAACCGAAAATTACCGAACCGAGAGCTCTGTACCGCAATACGCACCGAACCGTGGCATAGCCGTACCGTTTCACCGACTGAAACCTTGAATTTTGATTTAAAAAAGACTTGGACACTGTTTTACAATAACTTTCATGGATTTTCCTCTAAGCTTTTTAAAGTGTTATGAATAATTCTTTGTTTTGCTGAGTCTTTCGTGTAATACTCAAACGTAGATCATCATTAAAAGTCAAAATTATCTATTTAATCAATTTTAAAAATTGATTTTGTCTATATTTTGATTGGTTGTTTAAACTCTTTCATGCAACTTCATCATGTTATTGTTAAGAAAACACATTCTTGACCACCAGTTAATTCTAGTATAGACTGCATTTTAAGTTTTTCAAATATTCATATACCTTGTATTAGTATATTCTTTGACTCCGTTGGTTACTGGGCTTGATTCTTGTTTACAAGAACCTGCATCACCCGTGCACTGTTTCGATAAAATATCATCGATCATTTCAGTACCAGCCATTTTAGACGACCATCTCCCGCCCAATAATTAAATTTTCCCGCGTCGCGTTATTCTCGAAACCAGTGTGATAGGAGAATAAACATTAGCTCCGTACCGTGAAGTAGCTCCCGTTTGCTCTTGATTATCAATTAGCAGAGCGCTGCAGTGAAGCTTATAGATTGAGGTCAACCCACGGTTGCGATCAGTGATATTTCCCCCCAAAGCTCGACTTTGCATGGAGCTCTTGTGCGAATGCTTGTTCCGTGAATATCAGTTTTAGAAACATTAGATAAAAAGTGTAAATCGCACCATCTTTTAATTTTCGTCTTAAAAAATGATACTGAAATTTATCGAACACTCTTTTATTATTATATTTGCTAATTTGGTTCGAGAGTAGGGCCCCGCTGGAAAGGAAGCTGATCGCCCTCTGAACTTCCTTTCTCAAACATGGCAGGCGAGCGTGAGCAAGAAAAGTTAGTGTCGGCTCTAGGTTTTGACCATTTGCAGTTCATTAGACTCTTAATGTCAGTATAGATATACAATTTGCTATTTTAGACTCAACCAGTATGTATATATCGTTTCAGAACGCCAGCAAAGGCGACACCGCAGTCTGTCCAAGTCTTCGGACGCAAGGTGCGTGGAACAACAGTCAACACTAAGCCAAAACACAGTTCACTGTGATTTAAGTTTCTCAGAGAAAGCAGGCTTTACCGAACCACACATATGGTCATGCTTAAATATGGTTATCTAAAACCCGATCCAGTTAAGTTATCCTTCTCCACGCTGATAATTAGTTAAATCAGTCTTAGACTATGAAATCGACATGATGATGAAAGATAGCCATCATTTTTCTATTAAAATTAAAGAAATGCCTAAAATATTGCCATCACAGTCCCAACGTAATCATGTTCATCCATACATTGGTCCAGGGTAATGTTCTTATGCACTGTTCTCTTAACCTTATACATACACATTCAATCGTCAGAGCTCCAGATAAGCTTTTGGCTATGTGGGTATGATACCCAGATTTTTAAAACTGAGTGGGTATTTCAAATATCAAATGGGTATTCATACTTTTTTATACCCACCAATTTTTTAAAATCTGGGTATTCATTTCATACGTAAAAAAACTTAAACATGTTATTGAATTCTAATTAAAAGAAAAACAAAGACAAGTTATAATCACGTGTTAACTTTTTTTCCATAACCAAGTTCTGAACATTAAGTTTCATCAACCTCAAAATTTTCTATAAAGATATATGGGAAAAGCCTACTTTCGGTTTGTAAATGATCAGTAATAACAGAATATATATTAGACGTCTGCAAAATGATGAAATTTCTTTTCAAAGGCAACTGATTGAAAACTTGTATGGCAAAACGTCAGAGTATTTATTAACTTACTGAGTCGGCATTGATATATCATTGTTACCAATAATAAATTAATCTAAATAGCTTTCAAATATCCCTGACCGGATTTATTTCTCTTTTACCAGCAGCTCTGGTTATTTTTTCTTGCATCATCTTCATACAAAATGCCATCATTACATTCTACAACTATACATATATATTGAAAATGACTATTTCTATGTGCTGGTCCTAACTAAACCTTTTTCGAGCCCTAAATCTGTATAATCCAACACTGACGATACGCCGTTGGGAAAATAAAGTAATCATGCTAGTTTCGTGTGCACATTCAAAGTGGGCAGACCCCAATCTTGGATAAATCAAATGGAGTTAAACTCCTCACACAACTGGGAATTAACAGATCAGTTAAATGAATTGGAGCGAGTTCTAAATGGTGTTGGAGTAGTAACCGAAGCCGCTTTGTACAAAGCATTGCTGGAGTAGATGTTTACGATGTAAAAAGACTGAGAATTTTTTACATAGTTATTTTGATTTTTGTTAATGACACGATACGCATTATAATTTTTATGTATACCATTGGCTCTCATTTTTGTGAATTCATTTGCTGAAAGTTCCATTGTCAGCTAATCAATGGCAGAAGAGAATAATGATGTTCAGAAGATTTTTTTAAAATTAAGTACTATTGACTTTTCAGAAAACTGCAACCGCTGTTGCCCACTGTAAACGTGGAAATGGCCTCATCAAGGTGAATGGCCGCCCACTGGATCAGATTGAGCCTCAGATTCTGAGAGCTAAGGTGCGATATTACAGTGTTTACAATTGTAATATAAGTAAACTATTAGAACTGACACAATTTACGAGTTTTAAAAACAGAACTTTCACTGTCAAAAGTTTTTGACTAACTAGCTATTACTGCCATAAAACCATTTTTGAAGGGCATGCAGTTTTGACTTAAAAAGTCCAGTCAGTAGAACTTGGGGTGGTTTATTGTTTGTTTTTTTGCTGAGTGAAAGATTAAAATGTCACAGACCTCATACTTTCTGATTTTTTAAACAAAATTATGATTAATGCTCCAGAAAATGTACAACAATTAAATTGTCAGATTTACTAATTAAAGTGACCCAAAACATGGGACCTTATTTTAACTTCATGCTACAATTTCAAGAGCAAAATGTTAGTTGAATCCTGGGCCCTCCAAGTATTTGTTTATTATGAATTTGTATATCCCTGATAAAATGTCCATGTTAAAAGTAAAAACATCATTCCAATTATGTTACAGCTTCAAGAACCTGTTTTGTTGTTGGGCAAGGAGAGGTTTGCTGGAGTTGACATCCGTGTTAGAGTCCGCGGTGGTGGTCATGTTGCCCAGATCTATGGTAGGGATCACATTCTCAGTATAAAGTTTACTTTAATAACTTCGTATCAGCTTGTTCTTTGATGAGTGTTATTGATAAAATTTGATCCATCAGATTTCATCATAATTGTAAGATGTTTCTTTTAGGGGTGAAACAGTTCACTACTACAGTAGTTGAACCGCAGTACTTTATATTCGGTTCGGTGTACTGTACATTAACATGGATTTTGTGTCCAAAATATCATTTTAATAACTTAAAAAACCAATAATATGTATTCAAAAAGTCAATGATCCAAAAAAAAATTATTTATCATTAAACATCTTTGAGTTTCGAAGTGGTATCGATACCTGTCACCATTTCCCGGAAATAAACATTTGGAACAATTTAGTTTGATTTTTAACTCTCAACAATAGTTTTTGAATGATGTGACTTTTCGAGATCTCGTTCAAAGAAATATGGCGACTTTTGGTTTCATACCAAACTAAGAAAATAGTGAACCGAGGGTCCTGTACCCCAATACACACCGAACTGAAGCTCAAGCGTACCATTTCACCCCCAGTTTCTTTAAGATAGAATGAAATGATTCATGATCTGGTAAATGTTCTTGTTCCTAGGTTTTCACGACTTTGTCTTTGTTGCAGCTATTAGACAAGCTATCTCCAAGTCTCTAGTTTCCTATTACCAGAAATGTAAGTATTTGATTATGCTATATTTGTTTTCCATGTTTCCTGTAAGAAATTAGTACCTTTTTGATTTTGTCCCATAAGTTTCTTCTCGCTTGCTCCCAGACACAATATATTTGAATAATCAATTTAAGGTCAAGAAAACAAGCTAAAAATTGATTGGATGATCAGTTGAATAAAATCCGCTCTCCAGCTCCATGCTAGACTAGATGCTAGATGTGGCGTTCTAACGAGCGAAGAGAAATACCCGAGATGAGAGTTTGATATGATTTTTCATTTCATTTCACATCACAGGTTACACTTACCTGCTCTCACCTGTTTGAAGGTATTTTGTCAAAAGTTTTGTTTAGAATGCAAAGTACTTTGACTGTCCCAGTCTAATTTTCTGTAAGGAAAGTTTTTAAGTGTGGGGGAGATAGCGCACTGGTTAGCACTTTCAGCTGTGGACCAAAATGTCCAGAGTTCGAATCCTGCCAGGGGCTCGGCAACTGCAGTAGACAACTGTTCTATATGCACTAAAGTTTAGGTGCAATACGACACTGAATTTCAGTGGAATATCACTCATGGTTTGCTAGTTCCAGCCAATGATCAGTTTTCACCGCTATGCATTGAACAAAAGTGTTGCAGCTTTCTCCCTGCAATGATATTAGCAGACGTGATATAAGTGAAATAATCTTGACAGCGGCATTACATCCCATTTCACCTCTCCTTAAAAGTTACATTTTGCCTTGTGTAATCAATGTTGTATGGTCTTTTGGACATTTAATTGATTTAATTTACGATTTCTATGCAATAATTGCTTCAAAAGTATGAAGGTTTTGGCTTGGTCTCCCTCTGAGAGAAATAGGATACACTTACAATGCTAAAGAATCCCCTTTGTGACTTTTCAAAAATGACCCTGTAAGCTGATCAACTAGGAGCACTGGTTCATTTTAACAAAACCCGCTCTCCAGCTCCATGCTAGACCTGGTGCTAAATGTGGCGTTCTAATGAGCGAAGAGAAATACCCAGGGTTGGAATTTGGAATGATAGTTCATTTCATATAACATCGCAGGTTACACTAGCTGAAAATGGTAAAGCCCAGATATTGTAGAGAACAGTAATGTGGATATTATTTTAAACAAACTACTGTGTCTTGAGTAGTTAAGTCATTTACAAAAGGGCTTGCATAATATTCAAAGTTTTGTTAGCTTGTACTCTTATAATTTCCAGTAACCATGTTGCCATAGGAACAGAAACTGGTTAATTTTTCATATTAGTTTAGATAGGGATTTATCTTAGCAACCACATTACTCTGGCATTTCATGGACCTCAAAGGCAGCTCCAAATGTCAGGGGGAAATCATCCTGATGATGCTTTATCATTTACATTGATCACCCAAATGGACAAGCCTTTTTGCTATTCATTGAAAAATAATAAAATTCAAAAATATATCATACTTACAAAATCCGCTCTCCAGCTCCATGCTAGACTAGGTGCTAGATGTGGCGTTCTAATGAGCGAAGAGAAATACCCGGGGTGAGAGTTTGGAATGATCGTTCGTTCCATATCACATCACAGGTTATAATAGTTGAAATTTTTGTATGCTAAGATATTGTAGAGAAAAGAAATGTTGATAATTTCACACCCAAAATCACATTTCTCTAATGCACTTAGTTACGAAGAGCAAGCAAAACATGCATAGTTCTGTTTATTTTTGTCTGATTTCAAACAATCTTGTTGCTGTAGAGCATAGAAATTTATTCATGTTAATTTTGTCCAGACTGATTTTTAAGAGTGCTATTGCAAATTTTATCTATTTCGGTCCATCATTAATCTAATACATTAATACGTCCTTTCTCACAACACTTTAATTTACGATGATCCCACACATGGGTTTCTTCATGTTCTTTTTTAAAAACCCATCTGAGATAGCACAAGTATCCTGGAATTCTCAATGTCAAATGAAAGAATTTGTTCAGTTGAACAAAACCCGCTCTCCAGCTCCATGCTAGACTAGGTGTTAGATGTGGCGTTCTAACGAGCGAAGAGAAATACCCGGGGTGAGAGTTTGAAATGATAGTTTGTTTCATTTCACATCACAGGTCACAACAACTAAATCTGATTGCCATATGTGTCGTCTTGAATAGCTATTAACACATTGTGTAAAAAAAAATCTTTGACTTGTCTTGTAACAATCTTTTTAACAGGGTTATTTTGAAAATGTAATTGTTGTCGCTGTTGCAGACGTTGATGAGGCATCCAAGAAGGAGATCAAGGATATCCTGATCCAGTACGACAGAACTCTGCTCGTTGCCGACCCCAGGCGCTGCGAGCCCAAGAAGTTTGGTGGACCTGGTGCCCGCGCCAGATACCAGAAGTCCTACCGTTAATCTTTGGAATTTGTCAGGAATAAATGATGGGGACGTACTTCTTTTGTTGTCATATTTCTCATTTATATGAATTAAGATAAATATTAAAGACCGAGAGTTACGAGTGCAATATACACAGAAATATCAAGGTGTGACCGTGTCAGGATATACGTTAACATGTGAATATTGGATAATATGAGAAAAATAAGTCATGAACTACTGCATTGACAACACAAAATGAGTTAAATACCTGTAACTTTTAATTCTGATAGATATAAGTTTAAAGTTTAGTTCATCAAATCATCAGAAATGGAACTCACTAGAAAAACCAGAAAGCCAAAAACAAAGCCAAAACCGTGAGCACCTTGTAGCACTAATACTAGGGTAGCTGGGTACTGACTGAGCTCAGTATTCAGTAAATAGTCTAGTTTTAACAGTTCCTGAAAGTCTAATGTAAGAATTGAATAAGGGTCATTGACTCTGTAGCTCATGTTATTTGATGATTTATTGATTGTAGATTGCAGCTTCAATATCATATGTAATGCAATGACACATTGCATGCAACAGTGTTGTAATATGCTGGGGAGGCAATGACACATTGCATGCAACAGTGTTGTAATATGCTGGGGAGGTTGTCATAATTTATGTAAAATTTCAGCATACTAGTGCTTTCTCTTCATAAGTAGAAAACTAGTCTTCTAGGAGTAGTCTTGCCCTATGCCACACACTCTTACAGTTACTTTCAAAGTCACTCATTGTTCAAATATATTCGTGAGACATTAAAATAGGCCAAATGAAAACGTTGCAATGTTAAATTCAGTTGAAATGTTGATTTCTTCAGGACAATATAATTTTTCATGCGAATCCAAAAGGTCAATATTGCATATATATCATGTATGTTGCTTGGAATGAAAGAAATCAATTACCACTTGGCTCGAGTCGTTCAAACTTCCTCTGTGACCCAGGGCTGAATGTTCAGATGCTCTTCACTATATCATTCCTGAAGCTCAGCATGATATGTTCTCAAATTTCCTGCCTTTGGTTTATGTAACCAAATAAAATTTCTATGGTCATGGATGTATGATCCTCTCAAAAGACATGCTTCAACATGCTTTAGTAGAAAAAGTAAATTGGCTTGCAAATCCGGTTCATATCTCACGCCTTTGTGTTGACAGAAACATGTTTCCACATCAACTATGTGCTATGTCATTGGGTTGTAACTGCATAACAAGATTGAAGAGCAGGTTATTTGAAACATTTCCCGATAGAAATTACCGGGGTGTGATTGGTGCATCCTGCTGCATCAGCGTAATTGAATCCGCTGATCCAGCTCCTTCCATATACCCTGACCTCTCTGAGCCAAATCCCTTTACGGCTGGCGCGGCCTGATGTTCGTGGCTGTGCTAACCTGTTATTGTTTAAAGAGCCACTCCGTGAGTTGTTGGAGTCATATATGCCAAACTTAAACAATGGTGATATTTGATCGCGAAGTAACGACTTACCAAAAAGACACATTTTAAAGCTCATTGGTTTTATAGTGACAATATGAAGGTAGAATGTCGGAATTGTGATCGAAAACCAGACAGCGGCGCGCGTCAAATAGTCAAATGTAATATTGGAGATTTATTTAAAACAGCCAGGAGGACAGGAGTTGATAGCGTTTGTTCGGTTATATGACTAATATCCATGTATATTTAACGTGATATCTACACCTCTGTGCATTTATAAGGCTGTTTTTAGATTTTCATGGAAAACCAGTATTTGTCATATTTATGTATTTTGGACATGAAAAGTTAAGATGTATTGATTTTATGTCACCACATATGACATTTAGGTTCGTATCAAAGGTAAATAATATGTTATGAAAATCACAGAGTGGCCCTTTAAGCCAATGAAATGTTGTTATCCAAGGAGCTTGAAGCTACTCTTTTGAATTTTCCATCCGGGGTTGTGCCGCTGTTGCTGGATGCGAGTAATCTCTTTGGCTGGTTAGATAGCTAGCGATACGAGGCTTTTGGCCTAAAAGATATCAGGGTATATGGAATGAGCTCGATCAGCGGATTCAATTACGCTGATGAAGCTGGATGTGATTGGTGAAGAGTATCGGAACATTAAGCCCTGGGCCCACTTTCCCAAAGGTTCTTTAGACTAAGGTGATTGTAACTCAGTGTTTTAACTTTGAGCTCAGGGTGCCCTTAGCACCCATCAGAGTATTTTATACACATTGTTGAATGTCTATTGTGCCTCTTCTTTGATGTATGTGTAAGAATTTTTGTATAGTCTGTAAATTGGCATTCTGCTACATCAGCATATTTGAAACAACAGAGCGCCTTAACGACTCTGACATCACCACATGCCTTGTATTGCTTCATATGTAACCAGCCAATGAAGACTCGGGTCCAGCAATAGTGACATTACTCTGATTCCATTGTGAAAGTTATTGCTACAAACTCCTTGCATAGAGACATTTCATTATTTGAAAATATTGGAGCCATGGGTTTTGTAGCTCATCAGGATGTAAAATTTATCAATTATTATTTATCCACATGGGGCTATAGTATGTATACATTTCAGATTTGTAAGCTTTTTGGCTTCTAGAGAAAATGATGAAAACAGTTTTTTTAGACCTGATGACCTTAATACCTAATCTATAATAATCCAAAATCAGTTGGGGAATCTGAAAATAAAATAAGCTTTAGATCTTTTGCTTTTGGAGGAGACAATAAAGATAGAGCATATCTCTTGTGAACTTTAATTTGTGCCACAGGGTCACCAAGCAATGAATTAGAAACCCTCTATACTAAAGAGTATATAGACAACATTCCAGCTTTCTTACCGTTTTGCTTTTGAATAAGAGTCAAATAGGCTTTTAAGGGCATGGTCCCTGTGACCCTTCTAAGTAAGGGTCAGAAAAACTAATCATTATAATCCTCACAAGTCAAGGAGTTTATTCACATTCATTCATTCTGGAGAAGACTAAAATAGGATTTTAGGTTGTGACCCTTATTTGTCCAGCGTCCACAAACTTTCCAATTTCTCATATTCTCTTCAAGAATTGCCATTTATTTATGGCCCTAAATGTATCATTCCATAAATCATTACAGATGAGTAAGAGTTCCATATATTTAAAAGATGTATGAAGAAAGTTTGGAAACAAGTTTTCTGTAAGGTACACATGTCGAGGACAAACATGATGCACTGTATATTGCAGTAAATACAAAACAAGCTACTGATCTGTTGGAGTATTTTTTATTAAAACTTTTACGCAGTGAAGTTCCTATCGCATAATATATATGGTTGTAAACATCATCAAGACATATACTCTCATATTCGCACATCAGCCAGAAGCATGCAATATTCAATTAAATAAACATCAATACAAAGCTAAGTTCAAATCTTAGTAAGATAAAGGAAAATAAAGCACAACACTTTGTCAATTCTTAAATAATTCCTGAACATATTTGATCCACCAAACGTTTGATCCATATTCATGATGTATCATGTGAACTTGGTCCGCCATCAGCATTTCATGAACATCTCAAACTCAAATAAATTGAAAACTTTTATTGATATTCTTCCTTTCATTATCAAATAAGTTCACAGGCAAATGGTAGCCTAAAAGAACTATGCAACTAACGAATATGACTTGCCTTTATTAGACTCTGCTTTATTCTTTGTTGCTAAATTCATTTAGACTACAATCTGCCTGGAGTTTACAGAACACAATCTCCAACTGAAAGAAAATGTTTATGTTGCAAAATGTAAACCTAGGAATGGCGTAAAGAGCAAGAGACAAAGATGATTTTAAAGACATATCATTTGTAAAAATAAAAACTTGATAGTTAGCCTATACAAGATCACACAAATATCATGAATGAATCCAAGAATATCATGTGAAAAGAAATTCCCTAAAACCATTGTCTCTGCACTTCACTGCTTTGGTTATTGGTACTTAACCACACAAAAATTCTTGAAAAATATCAATTCATAAAAAATATGATTTAATAGCACTTATTATCTCCAAAAACAAATGGCATGACATATACTATAGGTAAGTTGGGATTTATCTCGATTGACTGAAAAGGCATGAAATTCTTTTTAAAATATCAATTATTTCTATCAAATTCAATGGACAGATGAACATTAAGCACCATTGTTATTATTTTAAAAAACACATTCAAAACATTCTGTTTCCTAAGTAAATTTTTCAAAATATTTTTTTTTTTTTTCAAGCCTAAAAAAAACTCAAATTTGATCATAAGAAACATCATGGGCCCAGTTGTTCAAAGAGCTCTTAGCACTATCATAAGCTAATGATAAAGTATGGTTCTTGAGACAGTCTTAGTGGTAAGAGTTTAGAAAGTGTTGCTCTTAGTTCAAGTTTTAGATAAGATTAAACTTTAAAATCGCGAAGGAAACTTGGTTTACAAATCTTTCTCAAAGAATATGTAACAAACTGAAATAATCTTAACTGTTGTTTATATGCTGTTCTGCTGGTTAAAAAAATGTCAAATTCTTGAGTGAAATTTATTGATATTTTAGAATATTATAATATTAAATGCAATTCATAAACACTGCTGATTGTCAGAACATTGCTTTTATACAAAACCATGTCGATATATTTACAATGTTCATAACTATACTAATACAAATTGAAATAACGATTATTAATAGTTTATTCTTATATCGCTGTAATTAACCAATATTTCAGAAAATTATGAAAAAGCAACATATGGATGCTAATTGACCTTTAATGTATAACAAAATATGGGCAAAAATAGCAAACCTTTTCATAGTTCATATATCCTTAATTGGATGTTAAGTTAAATGCCATTGTAATCAAATTACTTAGGGTACGATCCATATCAGTCATAATTCTTATATTTCTTGGTTGTGACAGTTAATATGACATTTGACAGGAGCAAGTAAATAGGCCAAATCAACAATGTCTCACGAATGTTACACAAATTCAAGAATACCTTGTAATGGGTTCCTTAGACATGATTCAGGTCATAGCACTTATACATAATTATATGTAAGCCTTAAGAAGACATAAACATCATCAATATAAGTAAAGCAGTCAAAGGGGGACACCGCTCAAAATTGTTATAAGTGGTTGTACAAAAATGCTCCATTGAAAATCGCTATTGAAAACTAAAAAATGGTGCCTAGTCAGCATTGACAATTTCATTGATAATAGACTTAAAGTGACCTAAGAATGAACTTAGTGTATAACACTTTTCGTTTCATAAATTTAGATGGATACAAAAAGAAGTGAGCACTTTAAGTTGGAGACAATATTTTGGATGAGTAATTGTCATCAAAATTTCATAAACCTTTCCCAAAAGCACCAAGCCATGAACATACAAAAAGAGATGTGAAAATACAAATTCTGCAAATATTTAGACCCCGACATATTTGGAAGGAGAAGTGGGTTCAATATAGATAAGCAATCACATGAGATGTAGCAAATTGATAACATAAGCTTCATTGAGATGGATCTTAGGACACCTTCATGACTAGACTGTTGTCGATTCCACAAAGAAAATTACTAATTTCTGCTTTTTCAAAAAAATATTGTTAAAAAATCAGTGAATAATGATAATTGTTGATTAATGTTAGTACTGTAATATAAGAACATTAATGGTAACAGTTCTTCTTGATATTTGGAATTGCAAGATATTTCTCAAAAAATTAACTAGTTCAGTTTTCAAGAAAGGAAGTCTTAATTGTCATCATAGTCCCCAGTTTATTGACTGCTAAGCCAGGAAACAATGAATTTGATAGGTGTTAAGATTATACCTGTTTACGTGACGGTTCCAAAAGGTTCTACTTATTTCCTAATTCTACTTTAATCAGACATTTCAGCAATTTCTTGCTTAGGAATTGAAGACTCTTATACAGCAAGTAATACTTCAAAGAGATGGTAATTTAATGTTGAATGAGTGCATTATATGATCACATCTCTACTTAACGCACTGCGTAAATATTTGTTTGTACACTGGTGGATTGTTACATCAACAATGACAATGAATTTTATCACTTCAGCAGTGCTTTTATACCGTCAGTTTCCGCATATGTTGAATACAGTGCGTCGTTAAATTTACCATCCTTTTTCGCTCCCTGAAACAAATCAAACATTTTTCATAGATATCTATGTCAGAGATCTATATTTTTCACTAAACATCTATACAAATAAAAAAATAGGAAAAACATAACATGACCTAGTTGAAACATGTAAATGAGGGTGACAATTCGGTTGCTTGATATTTGACATGATTAATGAGAGCACACACATATTCAGCAAAAATACAAAACAATGACAAGTGAAGCCATTCGTTGGCGCTGCTAGAGAGAAAAGCCTTACATCAGCATTACAAGGCCGTGGTGATTAGTCTTATCCAAAACAGTTGGTTAATGGGTGGATATTCAATCAATGCATATAGTTTATATCTACAGTGTTGTAAAATTAGTAAGAGTACAGCACTTTTTTCTGTAATTTTCTTCAAAACAAATGGCGGACATAATAGGTCAGTCTCTTTAAATTTGCAAGCGATTGAGAGAGGCGCCACTTTACCTTGCAGGGGTAGTTATCAGAGGGTGTGCAAGTACTTTCTCCTAAACCTGTTGGCAACAATAGCTTACCTTCTTAATCAGAAGTTCTACAGTTGATTTGTGTCCCTCAAAAATTGCAGAAAGTAGAGGCGTTATTTCATGTTTGTCCATTTTCTGTAAAGAACAGAAGATTTTACATGCAACGAGTTCAATTCATCTCTAGAAAATTACAATTCAGTATTTTTATCTATCTTTTTTTACATATCCTGTCTAAGGTTAAATGTACATATACATAATGTATATATATAAATGTAATACGGTCTCACTCCACTCATATACCCTGGGATCTAACTGCACTAAAACTTACACCAATGACCATTAACTAACTAAAAAATAGTCAACCAAGCGCGAATCAACTATATGAAGACAGCACATCCTTGTTCGCAGTTTTCTGTCTGGATTCTTTTCGGTGGGTCACTGCAAAACTTCTACAGCTTCTCAAAACATTTTTACCACACCTACTTCGATTAAATGCAAATAACATTTTATTTAATCATGACACCATGTTGTATAAGAGCAAAAGCCAAGTGTTGTAAAGGAGGCTCTCTGTAGTCGGCTGAAATTTTATCTTGAACCACTGCGGTAAAACTGTTTGATAGGGTGGAACAAAGAACTGCTCACAAGTTTTACAGGGGTTATATAAAAGGGTTCATGGTGGAGAGAGTCTAAATGTATTGCCCTGAGACAGGACGCATATTAAAATTGACTGTAACATTGCAATTGAACATAACCCCAGGAGGTGGAATACTTTTCAGTCTAAGCAACATATATGATCTTATAGAACCATCTTCCGCTAAGTCTAAAAGTCAAGGCACATTAGCACAGAGTCGTTATAGAGCAAGGTGATCAACTAAATGTTGTAACTAAGGATTAAAGGTCCTCTTAGCACTACGGAGGCTAGTGAAATTAAGACATGGCTTGTAACTCCTAGTAAATTAATTACTCACAGCTTTTAATTGCTTTGTATAAAGGTCTTGCTGTAGATAATTGCTTTGGGGTAATAAATAAGTCAAACTTTTGGATTTTTTTTTTGGTATAATTTTGACAGAGACCTCAGATATGCACATATTAATTTATCTTAACATATGAACCTAAAGATTCTTTAACATAATAATAACATATCCAAAATGATTGTGTCTGTAGCTATTCCAATTACATATGTTACTACTCTTTAAATACTCTCAACCTTCCTGTTGTAACCCAGGACTGAGAGACCTATCAATCTGAGAACTTACATCAACAGACGCTCCCTTTTGGATAAGATATTCGACAACATCATCGTGACCACAATCTGCAGCGAAGTGCAGCGGGTATCGGCCCTCAACCTGGGTATCCACTAGATCCTTCTGCAAAGAGATATTTCAGTTTTACATAAACAAAATTATACTTTCAAAGAAAAAATTGCTTTCTTGATTTCTGGTTAGGCACTTAACAAATAGATCTGTACCACAAAACTCACCTACATAAAGCTGAAGTTTACCATTAACCATCAATGAAATTCAAGTCAACCCCATAGTGGCGGATTCAGGAATTTTGAAAGGGTAGGGGGTTCACCTATTGAAAAAGGGGGAGTATATCCATTTTAATGTTTGATCTTTTTCAAAATTCCAAAATGGGGGGAATCTTTAACAGAGTACAAGCAATTAGAAAGCATCATCAGTTGTGTCAATAGAAAACACTATTTTGCCGGATGTATGACAGATTATCAGTCATAGCCAGATTTCAAAAACCAGGAAGAAAAAGGATATCTCTTTGAATTGAGTCAGAAGCTTTCTCACTTGATATGAAAATGAACAGGAAACACCACTAATTAAGTATCATATCATATTTTGAAGATGCAGAGACTTTTCAACAGGATCTGAAGCTTCAATCAAATGCCATCAACACTTTTTCTAGAGAAGTTTTTAGAGCAATATTTGCCAACACCTTTTGCATCACATAAGCTTTCGTGAAGTTTGATACACTTAAAATCTAAAACTTGTACATGTCAGGGTTCATAAAAACCAATTCCTTACTATCTTAAATCATAAACACAAATCACTTATGAAAACTTCATTCTAATATTCTACCCTCTCCCTCCCCTACTCTCAACAAATATTTCATCTGTTGTTTAATCAATTATCAAAATTTATCTAATCAATGATATAGATCAATTTTAAAACAAAATATTAGAAAAATATTGAGAAAATATTATAGAAATGCAGGGTTCTAAAAAGAATGACATACAGAATCCTTTCCATTACATCATTTTTCTTAGTGAACCTTTTAAATCATTTAACACAGTTGAAAGTACAATTTCGTCAACTGCAAGAAAACCTACTAGATAAAAGAAGACGGGTACGTCTTTTAGCAAGCAACACTCAATAATTCTTGACATGTCTATCTATATCTATCTTATAAACTAAAGAGTAACAGCAAAACTCAAACTAATTTATGTAACAAACATAAGAAAACCCGATTACTATAAACAACAATATCTTTTTCCATTTTTTCACTTGAATAGAAAGAAGAAAAACAATTTTCAGATGTCAAATAGAAAAGAATGTCAGCTTCAAAAGAGAGCTTCGAAGATGCGTGTTTGAAAAAAATAATACGGTGACATGATGCATTACATAACCTTCTTTTCCACAAACTCCTTCACAATCTCTAATTCTCCATTTTTCAAACTCCACAGGAATTTCTGCATGGGATCGACTTCTTGCTTTTGATCAGCCATGTTTCTGATGGACGAAAGATTGGGAGTAGCCAACACCGGAAACGAACCAGAGTGGCAGCAAGTGCGTGTACATCTTACGCACAATTTGATTGGTCGGAATGAAAATACCGACCAATCAAGAAAGTTGTTACTTCAATGAGTCAAATAAGTACTCAGCGCCCCCTTTGGAATTTCTTTCTGAAATCGACACCGTTACTGATAATCTAAATATTTTACGACTGCTTCAAATCATTCTTAAAGTCTCAGATAAACCCTTACTTATGTTACTTCCATCTTTGTTATTTATATTAAAACGAATGTTTTTCAAAATCTGACGATTTGATATCATCTAAAGAACAAAGATATCTGTCACAGAATTATACCTTTTGGCAATTAATTAATACAAAGCACTTTGTAAACCCTTCATACACATTTTTCATCACAAATAAATGAAAAAGTGTTGGGGGTTTTTTAAAAATCAGGATTGGTATTATAAAGGTATATAAATATATTATAGCCATTCAATCAATACCATATAGGCCTTAGGTCTAATTCAAAATGAATGAAAAAAATTATGTTTTCCATATTTTTTAAAAGAATAATTATCAATTAAGGTCCTGAAATGTAGCATATATATCTTTTAAATATGAACTATAAATAATTATATAAAGATTATAATTATTTTTCAATGTTGCATCTCCAAAATTTTAGAAAAGTCCTTCATCCAGATCATATAGAGTAAAACATTATTTCCTTTTTTGCATCATTTATAGGTCCATGAAGGAAATCCATCACGAACAGAAAAATTATACATTGTAAGAAGGCTATAGATCCAAAGGTTATCACTTCTGACCCCAATGCATTTGGTGAAGCGTTTTACTAACATCTTTTAAGCAAACCTTCTGAAAACCACTTATTGTCACGTGACCCTATAGCTCATATATACTCCCGCAAAGATGTTCTCGTCGGCGACGGATCCCTGTTTTCAGTCGAGGAAGAAGTCTGAGGGTGTTAGATCTGGAGAATGGGCAGACTTGGGAAGGATGCTGCACCTTGTCCTGAACATTGTCCTGACTCAAACACCGTGCACGGTTTACCCCTTCGTTTCTATTTGGCCTTTTCTTGAATCGCAGAAAACTGATGCCATGACAGTAACTACCACCGGGGAAACATGCGGGGTGGATGACGTAACGTGTTTCCACAGCGTGCTTTGACTTTTTATCTCTTGATAATAATGATGAACAAATGTATGTTTCATTTGAAATAACATCCTCTCCCCACAGAGGTAGCTCCACCATAAATTGTTGTATAGGAATTTATGACGGAGCTACCTCTGTTGGGAGAGAATGTTTGAATAGCGACATAGACCAAAATTTATTTCGGGTCTGCGCTGTAGTCAAGACGTTGCTGACGCCCTCTGACACGTTTTCTCTTACAAGTGGTCTTCATTTAACATCCCAGGGACCCTACGTGTCGATACTTTATTACTATGTAGATGCTCATGTATAATAATTACTTACCGTATTTCCTCTAATAATTTTTTCAACATCCCTCGACCCCCGGCGCTTATTAGAGGCCCGGCGCTTATTTCTGCAATAAATATTTGATTCAAAGTATCAAGCAGCCATTTATAAATTCATGATTGGACGAGAAAATCCTTTTAAATTACTACATTTGATACAAATAGATATGATTGGTTAAGTAAAAAAATGACCCGGCGCTTATAGAGTTTTCAAACCAATTGAACCTTCTCGTGGTGTTTCGAATATCCTTCAAGAATGTACAAAATAGTTGGTTCAGACATCTATTCATGTTCACCAATAAAGTTTGGGACACCTCTCGTAGAAAATACCAAAATATACGTAACTCAACCAGTCTGTCATCCGATCATGAGATTTTAATTTATGTGAAAGACAAAAAGTTCGAAAGGAAGCTAAGGAAACACTTCAAAACAATAATTGGCAGCCCAGGCATGGTCACACATGAGCTGGTTTTCACAAATCAAATAAAGCAAAATAAATCAATTTAGATCAACAGTTTATTCTATAAGATCACACTCCTGTTAAAATGATATTGAACTTTCGATATAATTTTGTTTAGGTTGGTCTGGAAACAGGATCAGAACAGCTCGAATATATGTTAAACACGAGAGTGAGAAGACTCGTAGGAAATTCTTTCATCATTATTCACCACTGTAATAGTCACAATTATTGTATTGTTTCTAGGAGGCATTGTTTAAGGGACGGGATAGTTCATTTGTTAGCGCCTTGGATTCGGATCAAGAGTACAGTTCGAATCTAACAATTGAATTTCAGCGCAGTTACAACCTAGTTCTACCTGATGCACTCAGGTTTCACCGAAATGCAGAGCCACAATGGCTTTTTAGGCTTTCTCCCTGCAATAATACTAGCAGCCGTGTTATAAGTGAGATACTCTTGAAAGTGGCGCTAAACCCACAATCACAACCTTAATTACAAAATGTTAAGGCAATGTAGCACGTTTTTGAATAATCTATTCGTTATATTTATTCCTTAACAAATTGCAGTTTATGCCAATTTCATTGAGATTTCCCATAGAAAATGTGCAACGGCACCTTTAAAATTTATTTTTGTGGAAAGGAAATGGAACGGAATATTCTTCTCTAGCCCATGTATTTATACATCACTGCTAGTCAAATTAACATCATAAATATTTTGTTAAAATTGTTTTATACCATAAATCAGTTGCGTACATTCTAAAACGAGATTTCTCCCGAGGATCTACCTCGCTGGTCGCTATATATGCCTTATTGCTGTGTATTTGTGATAGTGACAAGTTATCACATATCACGAATGTTTCCGGGTATGCGGTCCGTGTATATAAACGTACTGCAATACATATTTACAGCATTCTCCATTGTGTTATGGTGTTCATGAAGGTTGCCCGTGAAATGTTGAATTGTGCTCTCTGTCGTTGGCGGTGAATGAAGCACTCTCTTACAATGTAAACGAGCTTTGCTTTCTTACCACGTAGAATACGGGTCACACGCTTATCTATAGCGAAGTCTCGCTTTGAGCCGGAATTAACAGTTTGCATGGCTTCAATGAAAAGATTGGCCTTAGAAGTTTATCCTACAGATCGAACTATTCACTGTCATAAGTGTTGAAGAAGTCAAGCGAAAGGAACTGTTAGGCAAAACAGACGCTGGTAAGCCAAGCAGACGACACTACCTTTTCATCCACAGGCAAACCAAGGCTAGCAGACGACACTTAGGAAATTAAGCGGGACGACTTGCAGTTTGTGTGTCACCGAATAAGACAATGTCACAAGCTGAGACAATGCCGGACACGCAGAAGACAACTGCTATGGACGCAGATGACAGTTAGGATACCCCACGTTTTGCTACAGAAGCTTTGACATGGGTGAAGGTACGCAGCAATTTGTCTTAGATCCATCGGTCTACCAAACTCGTCCTTGATTTTTAAATTTCCTCTTTTCAGAAAGCTTACATTGTAACCCTCGTTCCATGTGATATACCAGTAAGTTAACCAACTAGATAAATGTACTGTCACGATCAGCTCTAAATAATGAAGGGACTGTCTTTTCAAAACGAGTGGTCATATCGGCTTGCCTCCACCACGAGTTTGGAATGTTATCTATGTCAACCAGGCTCAGCCGTGTGTCTTCACGGTGATACTTTCATAGCTTTCATTCAATTCGGGGACTGTCTATTTCAGTGTCCTTGACTTGTGAAACTTGAATATCATTTTTATTTCATTCATCAATTCTATGACTCATAATGTGTGTGTGCTGACAGGAGCACACGATTAAAGTTTAAGAGATTTATTGAGGCCATTTAGAACGCTTATGGTACATCTGTGTTGTAGATTGACGAAGGAAATATTTGGATGGGATTTTAGTCTGGTTTAAAGCAACTGAATGTCAGCGAAGCTTAGATATTTAGCCGTAATAGGCTGTTTTAGTTAAGGTTTCAGATAACGCCCAATATTTTCTTAAAGATGCATTACTTGTGAAATATTTCAACCAACATTCACTCCGAGAGAATATTCTTATCGCGTTATAAGAGATGTTTGATGAAATTTGATATATCTATGTATACAACATCACCTAAGAAAATAAGCTTAAGTGTGTACATACAACATGCAATGTTTTGATGGGATATATAACGAAAGATATAAATAGTATATTCTTCATATGCCTGAATTACAAAAGACTGATAATGATACAAAATGGCCTTGACATATAGCTTTGAGCAAACACCTGTCGTGGTGGATGTTAAACATGATCAATTCATAATTACAAAAATATTGTATCTAGTTCGTAACAAAATCTAATCTTATCGATACAGCTTTAATTAGGATATTGTTAAAAGCTTTAAAACAACCAACCGTTCATATGACAACTGTTTTATCGACAATTTGACGGTTCCATGACAACAGTCCGAACTATTCAAACTTGTTTATCATAACCTGTTGATTTTACAACTATGCATTCATACGTCAATAGCTTCTTTTTTATTATAACAGTAAAGGGAAACGGTCATTTGAACATGTCTTGAAAACTTTTGATAAAAAAGCTCATATACATATTTTCTGTAAATATTTTTCTATACATTTATAGTGTTTGTAGTACAAACGTGTAAACTTTGAAGTTTCGAGTTAGCCGTATTTAATTTCAAGACCAGCCAGTCCGAATCATGCGGCGAGAGCTTCCTGTGTGTTGACTTTGGGGTTAGTTAATGATAGCGAGGGGAGAAAATGACCCTAGACTTTCTTAAATCTGCGAAGTCATTTGAAATAGTCAATATCGTGTTTACGAGGCACATCATTTAATTATGAAATGAGGATCGAAGAAATGTCGTTTTAAGTTTAGTTTTAGGCTTACCTAAAGGGTTATACGATATTCTAAGAGTCTGTGAGAAAGGCTATAATAACCCTGCGTATGCTTCATCATGTGTTAGTGACTACAAACCGTATCTAACTTCACTTGAACGGGGCATCATATCCCCTCTTGACACTGCGTAGACTGTGAACATGTCGTTTTACCATTTTCTGTATCATCAATAAAAAATATGTATGTAAATGTGCCAATCGGCATTTGGTTTAAGCATCATTAGAAAATTTGCTACTAGGATTTATGTTATGTTTTAATTTCTTTATTGTTGGTAGCTTTAAAGTTCGTATATAGTTTTAGAGAAGGAATAAATACGCGCTGATAAGATTTTAGTTGTGAATTTTGATTTTGTAAGGGGAACTTTGAAAAGCTTACATTTTCTTGACTTAAGAAATCTCCGTTAAAGTTTTCTTGAACGTTCTGGATGACAAACGAACTTAAGTAAATATAGGAAAGCGTATACATCACAGTCTGTCCCGGTTGTCGTGACACAAGAAGTGACCTGTGAATGAATCTCTTGGATCATGAGTAGCAGTTCATAAAGAAATACTAAAGTTACATAGATCTGCACCATGTTTTAATTTTTCATCAATGACAAAAAAGGTTGTGTTGTTTTTTGTTATTTCATTAAAGACCTAAGTCGGTTATGAAAGTATATGCGCCTCGGAGAAAAATATTTTTCGTCAAAATCTAGACTTGCTATATTTCAAGAGGTTATCGTGTTTCGGTTTAAGGTTAAGTAAAACATTACTGAAAAAGTCTGAGCGTCAGGATAGCGTCAGTACGAAGGCCATGACAATGCTATTAAGAAATAATGTTTCTGCGACCCAGAAGTAAGTCTATGTTTAAGAGGGTCACATTGTCGTGTTTAGTTTCCATAGTTTAATCATACACGATATCGCGTTCTCCTATTTGCCCGACCAACCCGGAAATTGAGCAATGTAACACTTGTTCAATTTTGTGTCACAAAATAATAGTATGTGATGCAAATTTAATATGGATTCGAATAATATTGTATTCAAGATTTTCACCTTTTCAGTGATAGTAGATGGCCATATTTCACTAAACTAAACTAAACAAAACCCAGTCTGATTAAAATCGCCCGTGTTCCGAGGAATAAAAGTTTTAAAATATTAACTTTGGCGGTATTCTAACTTATTCTATCAGGGGCTATCATCTCCACAACGGTCTGAAAGCATCCTCCTTGCTCGCACGTTCTTGCACCAGTTTAGCGCAGACACAACCTAGTTATTAGCGGACCAATCACATCATCCCGTTTAAAATAACGATAGCGGCGATAAAGGTTAACGGATGGTAAACGGGAGTTACTTCCCATAGATACTGATACCAAAAGGTTTTGCCGCTGTTATTGTGATTAGCTAGTTGAGATTGCGTCAGAACGTGCGAGCAAGGATGGTGCTTTCAGACCGTTGTGGAGAAGATAGCCCCTGATAGAATACGTTCGAATCCCGCTAGAGTTAATATTTAAACGTTAAAAGAGGCAGGATAGCACGTTTTAAAAATTGTGTTTCTTCATATTTTGCCCAATAGATATTTGTTTATGTCTTATGCATTAT
Organism: Phorcus lineatus; assembly: GCA_921293015.1. Classification (NCBI taxonomy): domain Eukaryota; kingdom Metazoa; phylum Mollusca; class Gastropoda; order Trochida; family Trochidae; genus Phorcus; species Phorcus lineatus. The sequence continues at coordinate 27,207,361 of OV121096.1, read as the reverse complement.
CGTCAGAGGGTCGAACACCTCATGACTCACATCCGATTATCCGTTGTCGTAGAAGAAAGTATCATTAATACAGATTACCTTACGATTTTTGACACTTATTTTCGTTTTCAAAAAACGTTCCACTGTCCCTTAAAATGTCTGTTCTTAATATTCAAGAAGTGGTATTCTTAATCGTTTGGACTATTACGATTTCGATTTTTTTTTAAATCGGATAATCAATAATCTATTAAATACATTGCTGCCGAAATACATTTTTGGTTCAAAGGGAAAGTAACTAAAAAAACTACACTTATGGTATATTCAAATACATTTATCTATTTGATCGCATAAACTGATTCCTCTATTTACAAATTGATGAACCTTGAAAACATCTAAAATTTCGCAGAAAAAGAAAAATTCTACTGAAAATATATGTAATATAAACAGAAACCATATTCACTAAACACAATTTCTAATTAATATCATTATGTAAAAACTCATAAGAAATATGAAACATTACCTTCTGGTCTCAAGTTCAGGCCGTTGCAGTTATTGTTTCATAATTCAGGAAGCATATATTACAGTTATAGATATTACTTCCTCAATGTTGTAATGTCACAGGGTCATAAAAAAAATTGGTCAAACTTCAGGCAAAGCACCAACATTATTTGTTTTATTTCTTGTACTTGGACTATGTAAAAAAGTTGACATCAGGAGTAAATGGAGTTATTATACTAGAGAAAAGCAACTTTGGCTTTATAATATATCCATGAAGTCTTTGTGTTTTCTTGTTATTTACCATATGAGTTAAAGGTTTCTTTAAAAATCAAGAGCAATTCTATAATAAGATAAAACGTTAGAATAAAATACCCCGCCCATCATAGTTCTTTTTCAGAAACAAAACTATTTTTTCATAAGGCCTATTAAACCTTATTTTTTCATAAGGCCTATCAAACCTTATTTTTTTCATAAGGCCTAATAAACTTTAATCGCGTGGTCTACTTTTGAGTTTCCCACGTTATGCTAACCATATGAGAAACCTGGTAAATTTGAAATAATTCCATAACTTTGTCCTTTTTTAGATATTCATAATGTTTATATATGAGGAAGTTACATGAAACTTCATATCTACTTCAGGCTTTAGATGTTTATAAAAGTTAGGACCAGGAATGTGTCGATCAGTTCGTCTGGAATCAGTTTGTTTTCAATTCACCATGCTTTGCACGTGCATAAATGGCATGTGTATTAAACGTCTTGTATATCATGTCAATCAACTGGTGACACGAATGCCGCCAACAGAAGTTCAAGAAGAAACAGATTATATTGGATAGCAGTTGTTCATTATTCTAGAAAATGTCGTTATTTCCCTGAGATCACTATTATGTATTTTGGTGTGGTCGTATGTCGTTACTGACGATGTAGCTAGTGGTTTGTTAAGGTCTCAACTCATAATCCGGGTGGGAACATAACTTTTTCTGTTTTGAAATAACATATGATTTTTAATTAATATAATTAATAATGTCTTGTTATAGAAAATTGTAGAAATAATTAATATGTATAACAAATGAATCCAGTCAGACACAGTATCCAAATGATGACCACCATGATATACAGTGAGTTTATTTACCAAAATAACCAGAAAGGACACCGGGGGACTCATCATTAAAGCTATTTTCTTCATCTTAAGAACAAAAGACAAAAAAAGGCAACGTCTTTGCCGAAGACTCTTTTGTCAATGTGAAATTAAACTGAAGAAATGTGGAACGTTTTATCAATGCATCTGATAAAATGAATTAGTTTATTTTACCTTGTAGAATATGCTGTGCAGCCACAGAGCCAATGGCTTTGTTTTAAGACATTGTCTATCATCACATCCGTCCGGTCATATTAATATTATGACATGTATTTGTCATCAACCTGTTTTAACAAAGGATGACGTGTTATGAAGCTCTAAAGTTTGAACAAGTGAACTTTATTTTTCGTTAATACTGAACCATAGGTGAAAGGGAGGCTGTACCCCCTTGTCCCCGAACTGAAATGTTATTTCATCTGATCGCAAACACACAATAGATCATTAACTCATTTAAATGGTATTCAGGTATTGTCATTTATGTCAACTAAAGTACAAGTTATGATCTAAAATGAAATGACTTTTAAAAAGTCAGCTGATGTAATGCCCCTCGAAATAATTGTTTTAGAATTGACAGTACTAGCAAAGTCAAGAACATTATGTGAAAAAGAAGATCAAATGTGTCAACTACAAATTAATTTGGTCACTCACTTTAAGTCATCGTTTAAACATAAGCTATCTGAAAATGACATTTAAGCAGACTCACGAATTGAAATCAATAACGACAAAGCGGATTTTCTTTTACTTCAAAGTTCAATTACTTTCAACAAGGAACGATATACTATAAGTCAAAGTGTCATAATTACCATTCAAACATCCACGGGGTTATACCCGTTTGCTTAGTAGGATGGAAGTCCAACACTGCATATCGCCTTACACGCTTAAGATAGACGCCCATTTCATAAGTACACATACTATGGACATGGATTTATCGCTGAAGCATAAGGCATGTATTTGAATATAACAGTTCCATTATAGGTAAATCATTTTCTATTTTATTCAGGTTGTTTTATGCTTTTGTTTATTAGTGTTGTGTTGTTCCAGATGAACGGATGTCAGATGATGGTGAGTATTTTAATCAGTTAAGCATGCAGTTGTTGTTTTCTTGCATACACATCAATTTTTGCTTCAGCATGATCTAACAGTAGTTCGTAAATTTTCATATAAGGATAAGTGCATGGACATTGATATAGTTGACACCTACTATATACAGTGTGGTTTGACGATATTTTTTAAAAGAGTTATATAAGGAAGAACGATATCTAAGGATTTATTTATAACGTCTTTGTTGCAAGAATGCCACGCTTTTGTGATGATACAAGCAATAATTTCAAGGAAATTGTCATCATTTGCTTACCAATGGTATTATTTTCTATACCAAAGCGTAGCACACCTGTAACAAGAAGTTGTAAATCCATAAATGTCCTTTCTCATTCATCTTAAGGCCCATTCTCACTATGCGACTTGTAGTAACTACTTGTAGTATTGACTCGAGATTCAGTGTTATAACAGACGGGTCGTTACAACTTTGACAAGTTCACAACCTATTTCTTGCAATGGGTCGTACGGAATTGACCAATCAAAGACTTAGAATCAGTATGGAAAGATTTCACTCCCTTTGTCAACATTAAACCAAAGAAAACTCAAGCGCCACTTAGTAAAAGAGAATTGCCTTTCCATAACAGATTTAGGTTTTATTTTATTTAATTGTTCATCTCACTTGCAAAATGCAGTGCAAGTATAGCGATTTTCTCCTCCTCATTTGATGACGCCATTTTCCTATAATAGGACGAGATAATTGCGAGATTCTAAGTCGTATCAACTCATTCATCTATACGATCTATAAATCTACACGCAGTTACTACTTGTCGCACCGTGAGAACTGGCCTTTACCACGTTCTAAATGCTTCCCGAGAACTGTATTAGAAGGACAATTTCATGTAGACGTTAGTATTATTCAACATATAATATTTTCCCTACACGGACGTTATTCAATATGTTTAACCAGCAGCTTGTTGAATACTTAAAGGCACTCCAGCACGCTGTCAGTTTGTGAATATAAAAAACGCATAGAAAAAGTATATCTCACGAAATTACTAACGATCCGCACTAAGTAAATCTGTTATGCGAGGAATTTTAAATATGAATGTAATTCTAAAAGATAGGAAGGAAATGACGATATCGATCAAGGTTTAACAGAAAAACTAATGTTAGGGGCGCAATTTCATTAGACAGTTTGTGTGATAGCTGACGCTGACTATATCAAACAGTAGTTTGTTGAATAATGATATATCAGGAGAACAACTGCATGAAACCAGAGACTGTAATAGATAACACTAACCATATTTGTTGTAGATATTTATAACAGATGTACAATTAGAACATCGTTTCATGAATACTGTGATAGTTGTTAATGTTACTTAAAATATGCCAAAGGGTGTACACGGAGTTTGGTTAGTAGAGGGGAAATTGCATTAGACAGAAGTTGAAAGTGGTCGAAAAGCTGACACTGGCTCTATATTCAACATGCTTTGTGTAATAGCAGATGGTTCAAACCTTATTTCAAAAGGAAAATTTATAATGAAGGCATTTTCTGTGATAGTTGGTAGGCGCTGGTTCACGTTTGAACAGTAATCGAATGATCAGATAAGAAGGGAATTTGCATGAAGAAAGTTACGCGGTGGTGTTTATTGCAGCAAAGCTTTCATAACAATTTATTAATAAATTGAGCTCCTCCATTGCTTTATGATTATTAATATTCAATATGAATACTAACAATATTAACATGATCATAGTCTAACGATATTTGTTTCAGACTAATATAGAGGGATTTGTTTTATTTGTGTTAATAGTTAACATAGCAGTAGAGGTTATACTTACAACTTGAAAGAAAGCAATTTATAGCCTTAGTGACAATATGGAACACTTGAATGGCATGTTGGTATTGTTATTGAGTTTCTTTATTAAATATAAGGCATTGATTTAGAAAATAAAGTCATCAGGCATTGAAGCTTGCTAATACACAATGCGTACTTTTTGCAAAGGTTTTTCTTCAAATGAAGGCTGTGTTTTGTCACAATGCGGCGTTTATATTTTGTAAACTTTAGGGTTTATTGGAGTGTATTCCAGTCACATGACCTTGATCAGTCCAATCAGAAGTGAGCGTATCACTTAAATTTCTTAATTTCTTAGCTTAAATTAAGTATCTTTATAGCAATTGTGAACATTATTTAGCGTACCCTATGATACACTATCGGATTTCCCTTAAGTACACAAATGCTTCCAAACAAACGCTGTGTGTGTATTGTACATGGTGATAAAGGTTATTGTTTGTATGTATTGACTTTCTTGACTAGTGACCTGGGCTACTGATAATAACGAACAGGTTACAGCTTGACCAGTTGGACCTGTGTTCAAGTTCAACAATATATGAAATATTAGTTTACTTAAATTAAAGCGTAGATTAAAATTATTTTTGAATTGAGAACGTGATGTCTTGATGAATATGAAACTGAGAATCTATGTGGAGATAAAGTTATCTGGCGCAGACTATAGTCAAGCTTATCTGAACAATAGCCCTTATAAAGGGAAGAGCGTATTTAGGGGTAACATGCACCCATTTTATTATCACTTACGTAAACATGGATCCTTTGAGGGGCAATAACAAAAGATAAGAGGTTAGATCTTTGAACAGTTAATTGTTCTTCTGTTTGTGTAAAGGCATACATGTCCTAAGTAACAATGGGAAATTGTGATGAGATGACATACGTCATTTTATTATCCTTATGTTAGTACTTCTATCCATTACGCAATCTCCTTTCAATTTCAAATGCGTGTCATTGATGAGTTTCTGCTACAGACACAATACTCCTGAGAATGCATGAGCTGCACGTGTTTTTCTATGACAAACCAGACTCTTTGCATCTGCACGAGATGCACGTGCAATTGAGGGATTTTCATTCCGATTCATTTGTGTTCCACGATCTGCACGTGCGATGAACTTTTTTTAATACAAAACCGTTTGATGGTTTTGCTCACCTAACTTGCGGTAAATATCATGTTTATATTTTTGAAAACTCTCTTAAATGCGACAATTCATATTTTTGCGTTTAAGACGCATTTCGTTGGCGATTCAAAGACATCGTACCCAAAGGGACAAAAGAACACGAATTTCAACGTTTTCAAGGTATTTTGTGTATGTAAGTGTAGGTCAGGAGCAGTATTGACATTAGGCTTAATTCCTCTACAACCAGTTTCCTCTCTCCTTAGATTAATATGCATATTCAGTTATTGTAATATAAATATATATGCATAAATAGTTTAATTATGTAAGCAAAAGGTCTTTGAAAGAGACTTTCAGATTTGTCTTCAAAAACAATGTCCAATAGAAGTTGCTGCCTCTATGAGTAGATATGGTTTTATACCATTTCGTGCAAAATGCTATGACGTTATCATCTGTACGGTTACGTAGTGCTATCCCGCCATTTTACATCATATACAAGGACAGTTTTGCATTCCTAACTGTACACTTTCTCATTGAAACTAATGTAATAGTATTTTTTTATAAATAGAAATCCTTGCCTCCTTGTATTTGATACCCATATGGTTAATCATAAGTAGTGACATATTTTCAATATAAGCACATGTGCAAATATCACTTTTACCCAGCAACGATTGTTTAACGCGAGTTAACGTATTTCGTCGTTTGTGACGTTGTAATACCATTGATAATGACGTTGATGTAGCGGTCCGTCGCAAGGGTTAGCAGAGCGTTTTTTGAATATTTCAATGTGTTTCGATTGAATAAACTAGGTTATAAAGAAATATTTACCCATGGAAGCGTGCCATATGCCGAAACTCGTGCGAATTTGTGTATAACCATTGCTCTCGCTCGGATAATATAAAAATTCTCACTCGTTTCGAAAAAAGTCATATGACACGCTTCCTCGGGTAATAGTGTGTATTTGTTAACTCATTTGAGACCATAACGCTACTTTCAAGAGTATTTCACTTATATACTTATAGTAATAATGCAGGGAGAAAGCCACATTTATTTTCGTTTTTGTGAGGTGAGGTGAGGTTAGGTGATATAGGGATTAATGCCACTTTCAAAGGTATTTCACTTATATCGCGACTGCTAGTATTATTGCAGGGAGAAAACCTGAAACACCATTGTGGCTACGCATTGCGGTGAAACCTGCGAGCGTCGACTAGAACTAGCGAACCATGGGTGGTACTGCACTGAAATTCAGTGTAGCATTGCACCCAAACCTGACTGCGTGTAGAACAGTTTTCTACTCAGACAAAGTTGCCGAGCCCCTGGCGGGATTCTATACGGATACTCTTGATACGGAGCCGAACGCGCCAATCTCTTCGATGTTTTTTTTCAATCAAACTAAACTATGCATATATGCTCCTTTATTGAGAAACATTTACTTCAATGTCAAAGGTATATATAGGTATATATAGGTGTATATTTGAGCACAAAACCGTTAACAGACCAATACAAAATGTACTTGTGAACATAAACTAGATGTCGCGTAGGCTAGCAAGTACATGCCAGGTTTATCACCATCAATAAAGCTTATCTTATAGAGGCAAATATTTAACAAGTGTGTGCTTTCCTATGTTACCTCAGATTCTTACTTTATTAGCAACTTAAATAATCAATGTATGTTCTTTTCTAGATATATTTATTTACAAAAAGCTTACCCGATATATTACTGATTTGTTAAACAAATAAGAGGCTGGTTTTTATTTTTTAATAATTACTTCTTCTAAATATGATGCCAGTTTCATTATCGTTTTATTTTCGATATTTGCACTTCGTTTTTTGTAATGATCATTTACATTTATTATTTTTATTACGTTTGAATATAACGATAATGACACCTGAATGATATAGATGTACAATTTTCAATAAAATTACATTAATACTATGGATTCAACCTTTCATATCAGTTCATGAAGTTTTTGTCACTTTGATACAAACATAATATTTAAAGAGCATTGGAATTGTAGTACATACAAAAGGCATTTTTTATCGTTAATAGCTTCCATATTGTGAATATCCTAACGTTGAGTATTTTCATATTGATTGTTATTCAGAAAGTCTTGCTTCTTCGTACAATATTTGTATGTAGAAGTATATCTTTGATATCTTTCCTTCGAGATCGTTCATTAACTGTTAATCTGTTGCGTTTTAATCCACATTTGACAACCTTTTGATATGGTAGATATCCCAGCATATTATTTATGTGTCCACAGAAATTCTGCGTTTTACTTTAAATATTGAATCGAATATAATTTTTTTTAATGTTCTGCCAGATGAAAACCCAATACTCAACAACTAGTTTTAAATGATTTTAGTCATCAGATACAGACCCCTGATTCTAGAGACCCTCTATCATTTAGGTTCTCTGAAGTCTATGCTCATGTAAAACACTACTGTTTATATTACACTAAGAAACCTTCCAAAGTGTTGTAATTAGGATTAAAGGTGGAAGAGAGACTTAAATGTTCGATAACGATAATACATCAAAATCCTTTAGACAAAAAGGAAATAATGCAATCTAGTTCAAATTAGCTCTAATAAACTACGTCCCGAAGTTATTATTACAACTAATTTTGATTGGATTGGTGATATTGTATTTGATGTCAACATCTTTCTCCAATTTGTAGACTTTTACATGTTTTCAGACGATTTTATAGGAAATGGGCAGCCCCTCAAAATTTTAGTCTCGCCTAATGGTATAAAATACTACGTTCAGGTCGACATGGAAACATGAGGTAATTATTACAGGCAATTCAATTGAACTCATATCATGCTCTCAAGCCTTATGTATTGCAAATGTTTTTGTTTTCATATGTATATGTATTTGCGGTTCCCATAATAATAAAAACAAATCCTATGTATATTGCACAAGCCAACGCACGTTAATACTTAACAACTTGCTATTCTCACGTGTTGTAAAGACCGAACAAATCGCTATTCTCACATGTCACAAAATACGGTATTTCATTGTGGATTTGTAGTATTGTACAGATCACGCTAGAGAAGTACTGCAACATTGTTATTGTTGTTATTATGGTAAGCGTCACGCAAAGATACATAGCGTGAAAACTAACTCGAACCAACACGAATAAATAATGGATAAATAAGCCATTGTTTGCCATTGGTCAGATTAGACTTTGGTATGAATAACCATATATCACAATATTTCCTTATACCTGGTACGTGTGTCGTGTGGGGTTTTTTTTTATCAAGATGTAAAGCTATGCATTTTATTCATTTATGGATTTTGAATCGATTCGCTCGATCTGTCCCTCATTGGGTTTTCCTCATTCCTTGCCTAGAATTGTACTTATCAGAATTAAAGGTTTTGCATTTTGTACATCTATGGTTTTGGCTAAGAGTCGGTCAATCCCTCAGGGTTTTCCTCATCCATGTGTAGTAATTTAGTTATCAAAATTAAAGGTTATGCATTTTTCACACTTATGGTTTTGGCTTCCCCTAATTGGTTGCTCTTGCATTTTTGTTGTTGTACTCTTTATATGTTTAAAAGTGGGATGTTCAGTTTTAATGAAATATTTGTCTCTGTGTATTGTTAACCTGTTTAAATGGCTTACTCTTGATTGATATTTCATGTTTAAGAGATTTTTTATTTGTAATCATTTCTATATATTCTTAGGAAAATGGATTTCAACATGCCGCTGGTCAAAATTATTTTTATTATCACTACTTTAATATTTCGATTCACTTTGATATTTTATGTTCTTTGTCAAAGATGACTTTGGGCGTATTGCATTTAAGACTTTGGTGTAAAAATGAGTATACAAGGCAGCGAATACTATCAATCAATTATTTGAATGAATGTCTTAAAGAGGCAGTAGCACGTTTGTTTGAATGAATAAAGTGATCTTACGAAAACGAAAATAAATTTTACCAGTTGTAAAACAAAATGATTTTAATCAAGGGAAGCAGTTGTAAATCGAATGCACCATGTTCAGGTAAGCTATGCTGAAGGGATTCCTTACCTCATATGTGGAAAAGGTGTTCACACAAAAATGGCCTCCAGTGTTTTTTGTTTGATACTGGACACTTCCTTCTACGACTATGGATGACCGAGTCGAGTAATGATATGTTTAATCCTCAGAAGATAATACATTTTGCATATACAAATGTTTATTGGGTAAATGTGAAGAAATGAAATTTCACAAAATCCGTGTCACTGTTCCTTTAAGACGTTATCTTAAGATTCAACACGAGCCTGGTTATACTGTAGGGGATGTGTCGTGACAGGAAAAATCATCATGTTAGGCTTCTTTGTTCATTGGTGTTGAACATTATAAAAAGTAAAAATTATATTTTGTCAGGTTTATTCAAATTCCTATTATTGAATAGGACCAAGGGCTACACATGGCCATCGAAATGCTGATAAGATGGTTCTTTGTTTAATAGTTTCGAAAGAATTTGTTTTCATCGTGTTCAATCCAAGCAAGGTCGGCTAATGGCACTTTAGAATAAATTTAACCAAACACAGGTGTTAAACTACATTAGCTTATAGTAGGTGGACCATTAAGGAGTTCCAAGGCCCAACAAAGTCGTTATATAACTATTGACGCTCAACGCACAATTCACGGCTCTCAATTGGTTTCAATACACCTGGGGTTATTACTTAACTCATACACCTGGAGGTACCTATGTACTTCTTACTCCAGTTTTCCTTGTACTTCTCCTTGAGCTAATTGAGTCATGTGACAAACAATATTGGGTCAAATGACTTTAGGGTTTTATTTTCAATAGGGTTTCGCAATGTAGTATGGTGTCAGGCAAAGTTACCGTTTAGGTTAACCGTGTATTTGTTTGAATATCAAATGAATTACGTGGATTTCGTAGTGTAGTATGTCGAGGGTTAATGTTGGTGTATGATAAAGTTACCGTTTAGGTTAACCGTGTATTTGTTTGAATATCAAATGAATTACTTGGATTTCGTAGTGTAGTATGTCGAGGGTTAATGTTGGTGTATGATAAAGTTACCGTTTAGGTTAACCGTGTATTTGTTTGAATATCAAATGTTTTACTTGAATTTCGTAGTGTAGTATGTCGAGGGTTAATGTTTGTTTATGACAAGGTTACTGTTTTGATCTACTGTAATTTGTTTTAATGTTTAAATTCCACTTTGTTTTCGCTACGTAGTATGTTGAGGTTGAGATTGATATATTACAAAGTCACTGATTAGTTTCATGTCTACTTAAAAAAATTTAAAAAGATTAATGTCAGATGTGAAGATGACATTAAAAGATCAAAAGTCCTCACCATGAAAATTAATATAACCCATTTTTTTAACGGCTGAGTCACGACTTTGTCCTCCATTTGTTTGCCGTTTATTTTTTTTAAATCACAACAGTAAACGATATCGATTGCTGACTGATTTCAAGTGGAGTGTGGCAATGCTACCTTCTATGCCTGTGCGTTTTTATACCTTGGCAGGTATATATAGCCTTGACCGAATTTTTCGTTTTGCGATAAGGTATGCAATATCTGGAACGCATTTGTTAAACTTGTTCAATGAATGGTATCGGTATACTCAGATACGTATGCGCGGGAACGTATTTTGAAGTATTTAACTTAGTGAATTTTTATTGGATATGTAAAATATCTTCAAATACGTTGTGTCAATTACAATGATCATGGTACGATTTCAGACGTCCATTACTAACATATACTTCCTGTATTGTTATGTAATCATGAAGTTAGACCTGAGTAGGAAGGACACTGGGGCAAAAATAATGAAAGATAAAGCACCCCAGACTCCATTATTATTTACGTGTAATATAGAAGTTTCCTCATTGGATTTCAGTTTATTCATGGTCAGTTTTACGATTTACCGATTGGACAACTAATACTTTAGATTTCAGTCTTCGTTTCTGTTATAATTATCTTTAAAAAATTTAAAATAGATATAAAACTTATATTCAGTTTTAAGCGTACCATCTGATAAATGTACTTTTAGAATTTTAGATATGTACTTTTGGCCTTCACAATTTGGTAATTTGCTAGTCACTTTTTCCTTTTGTAAAGTAATTGATATAAAAAATTAACGTCGAACACTAAGTTACTAACAACATTTTTTAAAACCAGTTGCAGTGTAATTTAATTTCGTATAGCGGACCTGATTTAGTTTGTAGTGAATAATTATAATTTGATTTAGGAAATATCTCAAAGACGTTTATGGCTAGTTTTATTTCATGTAAGGAAAAATTAACCCTAATCCCTAATCTTTCAAATATGTTTCAGATTGTTGCAATTTGTCTTGAAATGAATCCAGGAATCCACTTCGGCTCTTATCAAAATAAATCCTAATTTTTGTCCTGCAGTTACTTATGATATCAGCAAGTCGCCCCCTTTGTGAACCTAGACCCCAAGTGCCCGCTCGCTTTATCAACCTAGTTTACGATCTCTGAGCTGGCAGGGTCTGATGGCTTAACTACGATGATAAAGTCACTATCGCATATTTGCCCTAATGTCGTGTTTTATTTGAGAGAGTGTTCAATGTAAGGTCATGTTTTATCAACTTTGAAAAAAAAAATTCAGATCTTATATAAGATTGTAACAGTATCTTTATTTGATTTTATAGAATTTTATATAGATACTTTATTTTAGCAAACAATACAACAATCATTTATCTTCCAGTTTACAATCCAATATTGAAAAAACGTCAGAGAAAATAAAGTCTGTAAATTTGTTTTTGATTTACTGGATTTTTTTTTATTTCATAGTGCCTAACTTCAAGACAGCACAAAGTTGGTAATCGACCATTATACAGTACTTTATAAGCCTCGGAAAGTGTTACTATGATTGTATAATTGTCTAAAAAAATTATTCTCTTCGATGTTCTTTTATTTGTGATTACCTTTCGTTACAGAAATGTTAAGTAAACGATGAATTCAAGACTACATAAAAGTGTCACTAACAACAGACACATCGCAGGACTAAATGTTGCCTTGGTGTAGAACAGGCAACTCTTTCCCTGAGTTGAGTGGGAAGTGCATTTGCTCCCAGTAACTAGTTTGTAGATAATACTTTGGTTGAAGGTGAAGTGGAGACTGTATGTACACTTAAGCCCTAGTTTCCAGGTATACCTTGGTCGTCATGCTTTCAAGTAGATAATGTACCTTCAAGACTAAACAGGATCTGAGATTCGTGAACTTATCCTAGATATGATCAGTGTGGTGAGGTGTGGTGAAGACTGAGGGTAGAAGGGAAAGAGGGGTGTGAAGACTGAGGGTAGGAGGGAAAGAGGGGTGTGAAGACTGAGGGCAGGAGGGAAAGAGGGGTGTGAAGACTGAGGGCAGGAGGGAAAGAGGGGTGTGAAGACTGAGGGAAGGAGGGAAAGAAGGGTGTTGAAGACTAAGGGTAGAAGGGAAAGAAGTGTGGTGAAAACTGAGGGTAGGAGGGAAAGAGGGGGTGTGAAGACTGAGGGTAGGAGGGAAAGGGGGTTTGAAGACTGACGCTAGTAGGGAAAGAAGGGTGGTGAAGACTGAGGGAAAGAGGGGTGTGAAGACTGAGGGAAGGAGGGAAAGAAGGGCGCATAGAGAGAACAACTTTACCAACTATATCACCTCTCCTGATTCTTGGTTCAAGAGTCAATGTTAGCTGGAATGAAAACTGTTTAAACTGAGCACTATCTTTTTTTTTTTAATTTAAAATGTGTTGTTCTGCCTCATAATTTCGAGGCCTGCATATAAATTTTCATACATCACTATTACGGTCTAATGCTTAGACATTTGTGTTAAATATCTCATGACTCTAGGGTAAGTCTTCACGGCGAGTTGAGACATGTCCGTATATTTTAACAATGACATTTAAGTGCAAGATCCATCTGTGAAATTGTAGAAATGCCTTTGGCAGATAGAAAGAATCGTAATACCTGTGATTGTTTTGGTAAGCTATGCGTTTGTATCTAGAGTAGATCGCCGTTTCGCTTCAAAGCCTCACCCCCGGGGCGAACAATCATGTGTTCCCACTACCCAGGGGTATAGGTGTCGAGTTGGCGTGTGAACCCAATCCGCAGACTTATCTTTCTGGACCTTTGGTATTTTTTATAAATGCGCAAAAGCATTTTTAAAACATAAATCTGATCTTCTTAATATATTGTACATGCAAAACATTTTAGAAAAACACATCTACTATACTTCTGTTACCATTGTAAGCATTTTATAAAACATCGTAAATGATAGACACAGGCGGAGCCAAAACAACCTTGAAAGTTAAGAGTTATGATAAGATACGAAACTACTTCAAATTTCAAAAAGAGGTATCAAAATAATGAGGAAGCTTTTTTCGAATTCTATTGGGCAATCTTTCTGAAAATGTGACAGTTTAATTTAATCTTTGTCAATGGAATAATAAAACAATTACCGTCCATGTTATTTCATTTCTCTGAGCTTTCCATTTCAGTTGAATGCAGTCAAATGTAGACTTGCAATATAAGAACCTAGTCTATATTAAATGATTTTATTTTTCTACACAGTCATAAAATAGGTCTAATTGTAGATATTTGACCTTGATTGTTTTGTAGAATGTATTGTCTGTACACCAAGACGATCGTATTGTTAGGTTCACCACTGTAAACTGCCCTCGTCAGATCAACGATTTGACTTCACCATGTGTTGTCACGCTAATTCGTACTCATTACCCCCTGGCCCTGGGTTAATTAGACCATACTGATTACAATAAAGATAACTTTTCCACTTAAAGTTCACATATCACAGTCACAAGTACAAGTACAAGTTTGTGTGATGGTGTACCTCGAAGTAATGGATCTGAAAAATAGGCATGCACCCTCTCTACAATATTAATAGTTATTACGTCCCCTGACACAATGATTTACAATTTTACATAAACAGTTTCGTACCCGGTTGTATTTTCGATACCACATAACTAGAATATGCATTTTTATTAGCCTGTAGGAAATTTCTCCTCACATTTTATTTCCATACAGAACAAAACGTCTCACCTTCAGCCATCAAACTTTAATCCCAGTTAGCATGGCGATTATTTTGTTACCCTATGGTAAATCATTGTGAGATTTGATAAATAACATACAGTTTTATGTCTGAGTGCCGATGTCCAAAAAACACAAATTTCACTTCAAACGTCAAACGTAATTTGTGGAGACTTACCTAAAACAGCTAGGAGGGCAGTTAAGAGTTGATAGTGTTTGTTAGGTTATATTACTAGTATCCATGTATATTGGACGTGATATCTACACCTCTGTGCATTTATAAGGCTGTTTTTAGATTTTCATGAAAAACCAGTATTTGTCATATATATGTCTTTTGGACATGAAAAGTAATGATGTTTTGATTTTATATCACCAAGATAAATAATATGTTATGAAAATCACGGAGTGGCTCTTTAAGATAAACTGTCATAAACTAATTATAAAAACTGTAAGCATACACTGTACATGTATTTTATTACAACATAAGAAGCTTATCTATCTCTCCAACCCTCTTCACACCCCAAAAAAATGTTCAGCAACGTCTTAATTATTCTGCAAAACCCATGCTATTTATTCATTCTTAAAAAAAACTCTTCAAACTTGTAATCATCAGCCCAACTCATATTTGACAAAACTGCAATGATAAATTTAGTTTACGTCATATTTCACCTGCAGTGCATGTCGTCTTTACTTCCCTGTGTAACAACACACACTTCTCAAAGTTAGCTTCTCCTAAACCCGACCCTATATCACAAATCAACCCATCTAACCCCAAAACCCTCAAAGTACCGAGGTCCCCTTCTGAGCTATGTATAGACATTGTAAACCAATCAGACACGGCTTGACGAGAGGGTCGTGTTTACATGGTGTGCCGACTGAAGCGATAGAATGAGCGCTTATGGGGTGGTCAGTAGACCCAGGGGAGAAGCAAAGCTGTAGACGGATCCTCACCCCCATGCCTCTCTCCCTTCCTGTTCCACCAACCCCGGGATAACAGTATGAAGACCGAGGTTCAGAATGGTAGGTGTTTTAGATGCATGTTTGAATAGAAGACTATATTGTCTTTACTAGCAAATTTGCTGTTGGTAACAATAATGAGTATTCACGTGATGTATATATCACCTCCTCCGCCCATCGCCCACCTCCTCCGTCAAATGCCCGATCCTAATGGTAGGTGGTATAGATGTATTTTCAAATAGCAGGTAACAAATAGCTTTTCATTGCAAAAACTCCGTTGATGATAATAGTAAATATATTCTCTCGCCATACCTCATCCCTTTCTCCTTCATTGACCCCCAGGACAACATTATGTAGGCATATTCAAATTGGTAGATTCCATCGATGCATGTATGATTATTAAGCTTAATATTGTTTCGCTCTGCAAAACGTTGTTGGTAGTAAAATAAAGTATATTCACGTTCTCATTCCCCACCCCAATGTAACTGAATAACAGTGTGAAGACGGAGATAGAGAATGGAAGGTGCATTAGAGTTTAGAGCTTTAAAATTGATGTTGCTATTGAGAAGAAATGGTCGGATGTACGTATCATTTTCAACATAATCTAATGGCGCAAATAGTACGTAGATTAAGGTTTGAGTTGGAAATTCTATGAGTTAAAGGCTGATCTATTAGTGCGCTAGGGTAATGGTTAAATGTAAAATATATAGGGTTGTTATTTATCAGGAGGAGCTGTATTCTAAGTACCGGGAGGGTGAATTAAGGGTGCATGGAACAGGCCTTTAAATGCACTAGGCTGAGTTATCGTGTATACATCGGTTAGCATCATGGTACAATCATAAGATTATTGTTAGGAGGTTGTGTGATAGAAAGAATGCTAGCAATGGTGATAGTAGCAAAAGTATTAGGAGTATTAGTAGTAGAACTATAGTAGTACTAGCTGTAATGTTATTAGTGACAGTATTTGTGCCAATAATAGTAGTATTACTGTAGTAATAGCAGTAGAAGTAGTAGTAGCAGTGGTAGTAGTAGAACTGTCTGTAATGCTAGTAGTAGTAGTAGTGGCAATAGCACTAAAGGTAATAGCAGCAGTGGAGGTAGAAGTAGTGGGGAAAGTAAAAGAAGTAGATGTAGTAGTAGTAGTAGTAGTAGTAGTAGTAGTAGTAGTAGTAGTAGTGGCAATAGCACTAAAGGTAATAGCAGCAGTGGAGGTAGAAGTAGTGGGGAAAGTAAAAAGAAGTAGATGTAGTAGTAGTAGTAGTAGTAGTAGTAGTAGTAGTAGTAGTAGAAGTAGTAGTAGTAGAAGTAAAGAAAGTTGTAGTAGAAGTAGTTGTAGTTCTAGAAGTAGTAGAGGTAGAAGCGGTGGTAGTAGTATTAGTAGTAGCAGCAGCAGTATTAGGAGTATTAGTAGTAGAACTATAGTAGTACTAGCTGTAATGTTATTAGTGACAGTATTTGTGCCAATAATAGTAGTATTACTGTAGTAATAGCAGTAGAAGTAGCAGAAATGTCAGTAATAGTAGAAATAGTAGGAGTAGTAGTAGCAGTGGTAGTAGTAGAACTGTCTGTAATGCTAGTAGTAGTAGTAGTGGCAATAGCACTAAAGGTAATAGCAGCAGTGGAGGTAGAAGTAGTGGGGAAAGTAAAAGAAGTAGATGTAGTAGTAGTAGTAGTAGTAGTAGTAGTAGTAGTAGTAGTAGTAGTAGTAGTAGTGGCAATAGCACTAAAGGTAATAGCAGCAGTGGAGGTAGAAGTAGTGGGGAAAGTAAAAAGAAGTAGATGTAGTAGTAGTAGTAGTAGTAGTAGTAGTAGTAGTAGTAGTAGTAGTAGTAGAAGTAAAGAAAGTTGTAGTAGAAGTAGTTGTAGTTCTAGAAGTAGTAGAGGTAGAAGCGGTGGTAGTAGTATTAGTAGTAGCAGCAGCAGTATTAGGAGTATTAGTAGTAGAACTATAGTAGTACTAGCTGTAATGTTATTAGTGACAGTATTTGTGCCAATAATAGTAGTATTACTGTAGTAATAGCAGTAGAAGTAGCAGAAATGTCAGTAATAGTAGAAATAGTAGGAGTAGTAGTAGCAGTGGTAGTAGTAGAACTGTCTGTAATGCTAGTAGTAGTAGTAGTGGCAATAGCACTAAAGGTAATAGCAGCAGTGGAGGTAGAAGTAGTGGGGAAAGTAAAAGAAGTAGATGTAGTAGTAGTAGTAGTAGTAGTAGTAGTAGTAGTAGTAGTAGTAGTAGTAGTAGTAGTGGCAATAGCACTAAAGGTAATAGCAGCAGTGGAGGTAGAAGTAGTGGGGAAAGTAAAAAGAAGTAGATGTAGTAGTAGTAGTAGTAGTAGTAGTAGTAGTAGTAGTAGTAGAAGTAGTAGTAGTAGAAGTAAAGAAAGTTGTAGTAGAAGTAGTTGTAGTTCTAGAAGTAGTAGAGGTAGAAGCGGTGGTAGTAGTATTAGTAGTAGCAGCAGCAGTAGAAGTAGTAGCATCAGCAGCAGTAGTAGAAGTGGAAGTGATAGTATATATTTGTCAATAAAACAAGCCGATACCATAATGAATAGACTTTGGTTATATTTATCCATCTTTTCATTGCGTCTTTAAGTCAACTTAGTTTCTGAATTGTCAGGTTTCCTACCACAACTCCACATTAGTTGCTCAAATAAATTCATGTTGACAATGTTCCCTTGTCTAAACATGACAGTGACCTTCGCATTAATAACTCCCATTACCCTCGAAAGTATCCTGTGTAACTCGACACGTTTTCATTCGTGTCAAGTCGCCATGCATTCTGTCCAACTAGCCGTATTGACATATAATTAGGAGATATGTATAAGTATTTTATACATGCCCATACCAGTGTGCCATAAAGTTTATTTGATGTCCTCTAAACACACATTTATATGGTATCAATCAACATACGTCGTTAAACCGTGGAATGTTTTTCATCCATTAAAACACACCTTGGGTACTTCTTAATTCTTGTCTATGTGAGTGTGCAATTACGTTCCTTTCCACGACATTACACTCTAAATATCTCAAGTGGCTCCTCGCTTTTTCCGTTTGTTAAATCTACCATGTTCAGAATATCAATATCGACAATCATTCTCTTTACAATCGATAAAAGACAATACTTAAAAGAGATTTGACAAAGCTGTATTGATGAGCACATTTTTCCACAAAGGGGCTGGTAAATAACTACGTCGTTTTTGATGAAAACAAGGAAGTTGATAAGCCTTAATTTGTTATCATCTCCATTCCACCAACTGTGTGGGGTATTCCAAATCACCTTACCCTTAAAAAAACTTACGTGAAAATGGCAAACCTTTTATATTTGTTCAATAAATTATTCTTTGAACAATGTCATTTTACTCAAAGTTAAGATTGTTCTTCCACTTAAGTAGGTCCGTTCACATTATATTCGCATGATAAGAGGCAAGTTAAACTAGGTTATTTTATATTGGGCATGGATATGTATTGTCAACGGGTTAACATCTTTGATTTAAAGGCACTATAACACATTTTGTTAAGGAAGTAAATGGATCTCGCGAGAAGGAAAACATACGTTATACAAATTTCAAGAAGGTGTTTTTAATCAATAAACGGATTCTATAATGAAATACGAAGTTCGGTTAATCAGCATGAATCAATTTCCCTAATTTTAATTATTGAGAGGTGTTAACACTAAAATGGCCACGTGCAGTTTTCCTTCATACGCGACACCTTATTCAACGACTACGGATCATCTCGAATAGTGGCGAAATGTTTTACCGTATGAAGAACATGTGTTTTGTATAGATTGATTTCTAATTGGCAAATTTTAAGAAATGAAACATTCCAAAAACGTGCTGCAGTGTCTATTTCAGTGATAACGATGATAACGGTTTTCCGACTAAGCCCATGTTTTCATGATCATAAATCACATATGATTTTGGCTTTTGTTTCATAGTTCAGGATCTAGGTATTTGTTAGATGTTAATTAGATAACATAAAGTAAGCATAATTTTTTTTCAAAATTGAAATTTAGTTTGATCGATTTAATGTTAGTAAATTGGCAAAGCAACTTGAAAATGTTTTCAATAGATATGTTTTTAAATCAACATGAAATCTAAGTCTGCATTTTGATGTACATATCGAATGCTAATTTATGACAAGTTCTTATCAGTTTTTTAAAATATGCTGTCAACTTCTGTTGAAGACTGATAATCAGTCATCATTAATTTTTTATCAAACTGTCAGTCAGCGAGTCGGCAAGAGACATTTATAACAGAATATATGAAAAACATAAAATAGATATATGTTCCCTTACTTATTATTAAAAAGATGGCTACACAAAGATAAAGAATTGATTTTGATTGGTGTAGAAAGATAGAATTATACAGATTTTTAAAAACATAATACCATTAAATGAAGTTTTAAATTCATGTAAGTTTTTTGTAAATAGTGCTGTTCACATAAGACTACATATTAACAAACGTTAATTTTACAAATCTTTGGTATAAGATCGATTACGACACGTGTCATCATTTTAATAGCTAAAGGTTACTTTGAGATATACATTACATATGTATCAGTATATGAATACCTAACAAATACATGAACGTTTTATTAAGAACAAACAATCCTATTCGGATGTCCAAACACGTAATCCAAAAGTTCAAATTTCAGATGATTTATTCCATTTTGTAAATACTATCAATGTATTAATATTTATCATTCACATTTCTATAGATCATTCAAAAATAAGATCATTGATTTAAGGTCTTGACATACGCATGCAACCACGTCAAAGGACAATCACTATATCAAATAAAGGGTTAATATGGATCTACATGTATAAATTACCTATAAATGTATACATGGATACTTAACAAAGACACATAACGTCTTCAGGATACATGCCATATGTATGCGAGTGTGCGTAAATAATCCACGGATGATCTTTGAATCCATTTGCTTTATTTCCATGTCAAATGATTCTTGATATTGCTTGAGACGTCCTGTATTTGTTTTGTTTTGTTTGAGGCATAGCTATACATTTGAACACGATACAAATGATCATTATATTTATCCTGTTTATCTTATTCATTTGTAAACTACTCCTTTAAAACGTTGTCATCTTCGTGGAAGGTTGTTATCAGTTTAAACAATTGCTTTGTTCAGAGATAGAAATATAGATAATTATGTCATATTATCCGGAAACTTTTATTGAATTGATAACAGGTCGGTCACAGTGTTTTCGGTATCACCCGAGCGTCAACGAATTCATTTGGTCCTCTTATTGAATGTAATGCAATTACATAGGCAAATACATGGCTCTTGCTAGAAGGAAAACAACCGTTTCACAAATTCCATGAAAATCTGATTTAAGCAATTAAATGATTTTGAATCGAAAGTTCGCTTATCAGTATGAGTACGAGTATCAACGAATCGTTTTGATTCATGCAATTAATAAGTTTGTTTTTCTTTCTAATTCATAGCGACACCATGAACTTTCAGATCTTTTCACAACTTCGTAATTCCATCTTACTAGTTTGGAATAGAAATGGGAATACGTAAAAAAATAACAACTTTACCAAATGTAATTCAGAGATAAAATAATGATTTGTTTTACCAAGCTTTTATCCAAAAATAATCTTCAACGAAATGTTCAATACATGACAAACAACGTTATATTTTCACTTACGTACATCATGAAACAAGCTCGTAGGTTGCACGACAATTTTAAATTATGTGGCATGTTGGGAACTCAGTGTCGCGAATAAGAAACCATCAACGTAAAAGGACAAAGTAAACAATTTGGGATATCGGTACATATAAACTATCACCAAACAACCTAACAGAAGTAAACATTGTTAACTCTGGCGTAGTTTACAGATAAGATATGTTTATAGTCCAGTATTGATTGATTGACATGTATTAGACCATTAGTTCATTTGAGATTGACAAGTACTGAACCGATCTTGTGATTGTAAAGACATATGGTTGCAAACTGGGACATTCACATTATAGTTTAAGTGGCTTTGTGTTGTGATATGTTAACCTTCCGATGGTTGACGACGGCTTATTTCAATCTCTTTGTGTTGTACGTTGGCTTAGATAAACCTCATTCGGTGTACGGTAGCTAACGTGAACCTCAAAGTGTGTTCGTGAGCTACTATCATATATGATCTCAATCTTCACGAACCTCAGACTTTGTACGACATCTAACTCGAGCTGTTTACTGTTTACGTCAGCTAACATGAACATCTGCTGTAGGTCAGCTAACATGAACCTCATAATGTGTATACAAGCTAACATTAACGTCTCCTGCTGTATGGCAGCTAACATGAACATCATAATCTGTACACCAGCTAACATTAACGTCTCCTGCTGTATGTTAGCTAACATCAACCTCATAATCTGTACACCAGCTAACATTAACGTCTCCTGCTGTATGGCAGCTAACATGAACATCATAATCTGTACACCAGCTAACATTAACGTCTCCTGCTGTACGTCAGCTAACATGAACCTCATAATCTGTACACCAGCTAACATTAACATCTTTTGATGTATGTCAACTAACATAAACCTCATAATGTGTACACCAGCTAACATTAACGTCTCCTGCTGTAGGTCAGCTAACATGAACATCATAATCTGTACACCAGCTAACATTAACGTCTCCTGCTGTATGTCAGCTAACATGAACATCATAATCTGTACACCAGCTAACATTAACGTCTCCTGCTGTACGTCAGCTAACATGAACCTCATAATCTGTACACCAGCTAACATTAACATCTTTTGATGTATGTCAACTAACATAAACCTCATAATGTGTACACCAGCTAACATTAACGTCTCCTGCTGTAGGTCAGCTAACATGAACATCATAATCTGTACACCAGCTAACATTAACGTCTCCTGCTGTATGGCAGCTAACATGAACATCATAATCTGTACACCAGCTAACATTAACGTCTCCTGCTGTACGTCAGCTAACATGAACCTCATAATCTGTACACCAGCTAACATTAACATCTCCTGCTGTATGTCAGCTAACATGAACATCATAATCTGTACATCAGCTAACATTAACATCTCCTGCTGTATGTCAGCTAACATGAACATCATAATCTGTACACCAGCTAACATTAACATCTCCTGCTGTATGTCAGCTAACATGAACATCATAATCTGTACACCAGCTAACATTAACATCTTTTGATGTATGTCAACTAACATAAACCTCATAATCTGTACACCAGCTAACATTAACATCTCCTGCTGTATGTCAGCTAACATGAACCTCATAATCTGTACACCATCTAACATTAACATCTCCTGCTGTATGTCAGCTAACATGAACATCATAATCTGTACATCAGCTAACATTAACGTCTCCTGCTGTACGTCAGCTAACATGAACCTCATAATCTGTACATGAGCTAACAATAACGTCTCCTGCTGTACGTCAGCTAACATGAACCTCATAATCTGTAGTTCAGCTAACATTAACATCTCCTGCTGTATGTCAGCTAACATGAACATCATAATCTGTACACCAGCTAACATTAACATCTCCTGCTGTAGGTCAGCTAACATGAACCTCATAATCTGTACACCAGCTAACATTAACATCTCCTGCTGTAAGTCAGCTAACATGAACATCATAATGTGTACATCAGCTAACAATAACGTCTCCTGCTGTATGTCAGCTAACATGAACATCATAATCTGTACACCAGCTAACAATAACATCTCCTGCTGTAAGTCAGCTAACATGAACATCATAATGTGTACACCAGCTAACATTAACGTCTCCTGCTGTACGTCAGCTAACATGAACATCATAATCTGTACACCAGCTAACATTAACGTCTCCTGCTGTATGTCAGCTAACATGAACATCATAATCTGTACACCAGCTAACATTAACGTCTCCTGCTGTACGTCAGCTAACATGAACATCATAATCTGTACACCAGCTAACATTAACATCTCCTGCTGTATGTCAGCTAACATGAACCTCATAATCTGTAGTTCAGCTAACATTAACATCTCCTGCTGTATGTCAGCTGACATGAACATCATAATCTGTACACCAGCTAACATTAACGTCTCCTGCTGTATGTCAGCTAACATGAACCTCATAATCTGTAGTTCAGCTAACATTAACATCTCCTGCTGTATGTCAGCTAACATGAACCTCATAATCTGTAGTTCAGCTAACATTAACATCTCCTGCTGTAGGTCAGCTAACATGAACCTCATAATCTGTACACCAGCTAACATTAACATCTCCTGCTGTATGTCAGCTAACATGAACCTCATAATCTGTAGTTCAGCTAACATTAACATCTCCTGCTGTATGTCAGCTGACATGAACATCATAATCTGTACACCAGCTAACAATAACGTCTCCTGCTGTATGTCAGCTAACATGAACATCATAATCTGTACACCAGCTAACATCAACATCTCCTGCTGTATGGCAGCTAACATGAACCTCATAATCTGTACATCAGCTAACAATAACGTCTCCTGCTGTATGTCAGCTAACATGAACATCATAATGTGTACACCAGTAAACATTAACATCTCTTGCTGTATCTCAGCTAACATGAACATCATAATGTGTACACAATGTGTACCTCATATACTGTGTACGGTAGCCAACATTAGCGTCTTTTTCTGTATGCCAGATAAACGAACATCATACTGTGTACGGTAGCCAATATTAACGTCTTTTTCTGTATGCCAGATAAACGAACATCATACTGTGTACGGTAGCCAACATTAACGTCTTTTTCTGTATGCCAGATAAACGAACCTTATACTGTTTCTGTATGCTAGATAAACGAACCACACACTGTGTACGGAGCTAACATTAACGTATTTTTCTGTATGCCAGATAAACGAACATCATACTGTGTACGGTAGCCAATATTAACGTCTTTTTCTGTATGCCAGATAAACGAACATCATACTGTGTACGGTAGCCAACATTAACGTCTTTTTCTGTATGCCAGATAAACGAACCTTATACTGTTTCTGTATGCCAGATAAACGAACCACACACTGTGTACGGAGCTAACATTAACGTATTTTTCTGTATGCCAGATAAACGAACATCATACTGTGTACGGTAGCCAACATTAACGTCTTTTTCTGTATGCCAGATAAACGAACCTTATACTGTTTCTGTATGCCAGATAAACGAACCACACACTGTGTACGGAGCTAACATTAACGTATTTTTCTGTATGCCAGATAAACGAACATCATACTGTGTACGGTAGCCAACATTAACGTCTTTTTCTGTATGCCAGATAAACGAACCTTATACTGTTTCTGTATGCCAGATAAACGAACCACACACTGTGTACGGAGCTAACATTAACGTATTTTTCTGTATGCCAGATAAACGAACCTTATACTGTTTCTGTATGCCAGATAAACGAACCACATACTGTGTACGGAGCTAACATTAACGTATTTTTCTGTATGCCAGATAAACGAACCACATACTGTGTACGGAGCTAACATTAACGTATTTTCTGTATGCCAAATAAACGAACCTTATACTGTGTACGGTAGCTAACATTAACGTATTTTTCTGTATGCCAGATAAACAAACCACACACTGTGTACGGAGCTAACATTAACGTATTTTCTGTATGCCAAATATACGAACCACACACTGTGTACGGTAGCTTACATTAACGTATTTTTCTGTATGCCAAATAAACGAACCTTATACTGTGTACGGTAGCTAACATTAACGTATTTTTCTGTATGCCAGATAAACAAACCACACACTGTGTACGGAGCTAACATTAACGTATTTTTCTGTATGCCAGATAAGCGAACCACATACTGTTTACGGAGCTAACATTAACGTATTTTCTGTATGCCAAATAAACGAACCTCATACTGTGTACGGTAGCTTACATTTACTTATTTTTCTGTATGCCAGATACCACATACTGTGTACGGTAGCTAACATTAACATCTATGTAGTGTACGCTAGCCAACGTTATCCATATAGAGTGTACCACAGCTAAAATTACTTCTTCATTGTTTATGATACGTAATATTAATCTCTGTACGGTCAGTAACATCAGTTTGCCAGCTCATATGAAGCCCATGCTCTGTACGACAGCTAATATCAACGAGGCTATCGATGTTGTTTTGTTGATACGTAGGGCCATGTCAAACTTTTAGGGACGCTTCAGGAGTACGTATACCTAAGTATTTCTCTCATTAGCATACATAAGCGTATATTTTAGTTCCTGTAATGAAACTGTTCGCAGATTGAGATAATTTATTGTTAGATAAAAAAGGTTTATTCATTGAAGGAAATAAGTTTATTCATTGTAAAGTTACAACACGACAATTGTTTCGGAATACATTTTAAGAAAGGATGATCACGGGATCGAAACTAAACGTGTTTAGTATTATTAATGTACCTTACCGAAATAAACCTATTCAATGTTTTTCTTATTTATCTTCTATATTTATGATATACTCCTATAGAATAGTATTCATTTTTTCTTGCCCAAACGTAAGAATGTTTTGAATCACATCAATTTGTTTTCAAAGATTTAAAGGGGTAGAAGCAATTTTTTAACATCTTATTGAAAATTAGTTGATGCCAATTAAAATATCCTCAGAGGGTCAAACTTCTCATTACTTTAACCCGCTCACACCTAGATATAAAAGAAAGTGTCAAATATCAAGCTATAACCACAGCCAATTTTGTGTGGACACCTTTTAATTATTTGAGGTGAGGTAGTGGATTGGCAAAGCTTATCTGAACATGGTGCATTATTTCTTAAAACTGCTACTAGATATAAAAGAAAGTGTCAAATATCAAGTAAAAACCACAGCCATTTTTGTGTGGACACCTTTTAATCATTTGAGGTGAGGTAGTGAATTGGCAAAGCTTAACTGAACATGGTGCATTAGTTTTTAAAACTGCTACTAGATATAAAAGAAAGTGTCAAATATCAAGCAAAAACCACAGCTATTTTTGTGTGAACACCTTTTAATCATTTGAGGTTAGGCAGTGGATTGGCAAAGCTTAACTGAACATGGTGCATTAGTTTTTAAAACTGCCCCTTTTGATTGACTAGGTAACATTTATTTTCGTTTTCGTGAAATCACCTTATTTATCTATGCTTCTGTCCTTTTTACAAAGTTATTAATGCAATTCATACATTCAACGTCAAGGATAGATACTCCTCGTATTCAGCTGACTTTATCATTTAGTTTAACCACATATAGTTCTATTATCTCACCCGAGGCAGAATGATAACACATTAAAATATTACCTGTTATCACCTTATCAAGTCCCAACGTGTGGACCCAGTTTAACAACAATATACAAGTACCCACTGTTATCTCTGTAAGATGATAACAGAATAAATCCTCCTAACTCCTTACACTCAGTCTTAAACTAACCAGCGTGAACATCAGCATCATGGCTGCTTGGAGAAGAAAAGGTAACTGAATATGTTTATTAATGATGTTAAATACGTTAAAAGTATTTCTCAATGCCTGACAGTTGTCTCCTTAACTGATAACAGTAGGTCTTCCAAACTGTTGTACATCGATCGTATACTCCCTATCGTTATCATCAGAAATATGAATGCTTCTTAGGCAAGATTTAAGTGATGGAATGTACTTGATTTAATTTTCTGAATCAAGTGAACTGAGGCAATCTGTAAATATATATTCTCCTCGAAGTATAAATGAGCATTTGATAAATGTTTTTATTACCTACGAGGGCAAATCATATAGGGGGTAATATTTTTCATACGATGCCTTAGGGCAAAATAACACTTTTATATTGTGACCTCACGTCAAAAACAATGCTTTAACGTCACAGTTCGCCTATGACGTTGTGTACTAAATGCGCTTATTTATTTGCTTGGATGATGTATTTGATTAGTTCCTTTGCCTTCGGTAATTAACAGAGTATCATATTCGTGCCCATGACATACTATGTTTACGACACTCATGGCATAATATCAGTATGTCCCTCGCTGTCGCTCGGGAAATACAAATATTAAGCTCTCGTGTGGTAAACATAGTATGTCATTGACACTGATATAATATCCTCTATATACATAATCTTGAATCATTTATACACTCTTTACTCTATAGGTTTATCTCTGTAAGGAGAAGTTTAGTAACCAGGTTTTATTAACTGAAATTAAGTAAATTGTATAAAAGTGTCGATATATGTTTTCTTTGAAACAAGATCAGGTCTTCCAAACAGTGAAGTACTCCAAATTAACCGTTGGGCATTCGTGTACTCACCATAACTTAGATAAGACAATGTGATTTGAGAATATAAATAGAATCTATATAGCAATGGTTATTTTTTATATCAAGGTAACGTTATCAATGTCAATAACCTAATAGATATGTTCATACGATTTCATTTGATGACATCATTATGTCTTTATCTGTTATTTTGAAAACATGATAACAAATTAGGCCTTGCTTACTAACAATATTTTGGTCGTATAGTCCCTATTGCTAACATGATGAATATTTCAGCTTGGAGATAAAACGGTAATTAGCTATTAGTTTGCGATGGTGTGAAGTAATGTTATGTGAGAAATTATCTTAATCTGACTCTCTGCACATGATGAAGGAGTACTCTCCCTTAGAAACCACTGACCTCTCTTATACTCTAAAATCACTGACTTCAGCAACATAGTTTTATGGAGGAAATATGGTTACAGAATTTTTCATCTTTGCAAACATAAGGAACATATATTGAAAACTTATAGCAATTTCTATGATAACTCATTTTGAAGAATTTTTTTAAATCGCGAATTCTAAATTTTCGTAATTTCATCTTCGGCTTTGCTCAGATGGAGTTCGACAGAGAGATATTATAGGTCCTCTGATATATACTGAGTCACTTCTTAAGAACATAAGTAAAGTTAAAGAAAGTTTGTTCATTAGATGTATGTAACAGCCCAAAGAAGTGACATACTGAATTCGACTGCAAAGATAAATGATACATGTAATTGTAGGTTATGTAATTTCATACAATACTTCCAAATTGAATATGTTGTATTGAAAGTTATTATGCTCATCCTTTTAGAGACGATGATACGTGATGTTCAAATCATATTTACAGTGGGTGCACTTTGATCATTATTTTTGACAATTATTTACTAAATCCATGGAATACTCTCCCTTATGTTCAGTTTGATGATTTTTAAGGTGTATATGTTTTGCGCACAAAAGACCAAAAATACTTATTTCCATAATCTATTTTGATATTTCAATTTCTCTATTATTACGACGTTAATCAATATGAAATGTCCTCGTTTTATCGCATAATCTTCGTCCCTGCAGGCACCGCGGCCATGTCTAATGGCGGGAACCCGTCTTTCTCCTCCCTATACGGCGATCGTGATCCCGTCAGTGTGCTCATGGAGTATGGGCAGACAAGGGAGGTAACTGTGGAGTTCACGGATTTCACAAGGACAGGCCCCGACCATGCCTCCTGGTAAATATTCTAATCTAGAGGAATTTCGCTATAAAAATTGTTTTGCATTAGACCAACGTTAACACTTCATCTCAGTGACGATATACCTGACATATTCCATTGGTCTGCATGTTGGTGTGCACTCATGCGCCAGAAATGCCTTTTCATTTGAAATCAGAGCTGAGGACTTTGAGTACATCGAACATATTCAATTGTAAACCTTTACAAACGGAAGTTATAAGAGCGGATTTGAAACTTTAAAAACAGGCACCTTGAAATTGGAAAATTTTACCGCTGCTAAAGTTTCACCATTA
This sequence comes from Phorcus lineatus, assembly GCA_921293015.1. Taxonomy (NCBI): domain Eukaryota; kingdom Metazoa; phylum Mollusca; class Gastropoda; order Trochida; family Trochidae; genus Phorcus; species Phorcus lineatus. The sequence continues at coordinate 27,177,985 of OV121096.1, read as the reverse complement.
AAGTGCAAATCTTGTTTTATCCACGTCAAGTATGAGTGCACCATATTACACTGATAATAGATAATTTTGTATTCCTTCCTTGACTGTTCCTCATACTAGCTTCCACACGGCTGCTATAGTAGATGGGTTCCAGTATGCGGACGGGGTCGGGTCATCAAAGAAGGTCGCGAAGAAAGAAGCGGCTGAAAAATCACTCAAGGCCATATTTGACAAGGGACGCAAGCGATTAAAAGAAGCCAACTTCGAAATGGTCAGTATGGATATTAAATAAGTCAATCACATAATATATATAAGTAGTATATAGTTTTGTAGGTTTTTTAAATGTATAATTGTTCACACAGATATTTTATGTTAAAAAATGTATATTCTGAATTTTATTTTTTTAAAAGTTTTTTTCCATTCATTTCTTCAACCAGAACAACCTATTGGAGAATGACACTGAAATTAGCCACGCCCACAAGATAAAACTGTTAACCCGTGGAGTGCTGCAGTTGGCTGAGGAGACACAACTCGTCTACTACACTAAGGACAAGATAGCAGCAGCCATTGTTCTCGAGATGCATCATGGGAGATTTGTGGCTGTCGGGCTCGGAACGGGTACGTGATAATAAGAACTAATCTGGGGTATTTTCGTACCTGATGATGGTAAATATTGCAAGAGGAACATGATTAAGGTCTACCTGATAGACTAAGAGAATGTGTCAAATAGACGCGTCACTAATGGATACTTCTTTTCAAATGTAATATAGGTTGTATTCTTACTACAACAGACAGCGTCTTTCAGATTAAGAGAGATTTATAGATAAATTTAGTTCTGCTCAGATAATCAAAACTCTTTAAACTCAAGCTGAGAGAGGAACATCCGAGTTTGTCTCCAGGAAATACGGTATAATCTCTGGACAGTGTTATTTTGGTAACAACACTAAGCACCAATGACACACATGCTTAAAAATAAAAACGTCATTACAGAGAAACTAAGAACATTCCTGAGTAGTGTCCAACTTCCAAAATAAATCAAATCACTGTTGAACAATTTTACTGTTTATGCAACATATTTTTTATGGTAGGCTGATCAGACAACCATGTCATGGTAAAACATCAGATTGCGATATAATGTATTTTTTCTTTCTCTTATCACGTATATATAAGATGCTTAATTCTATATGATAACACGATTCACATTAAAAGTTTGAAGATACATAAATTTTATGTACGCGTTTTACGCATGAAGTTTAAATATGCCAAATACCGAAAGTTAATGAGATACAAACACAAAAACAAATACTGAGAGCCATGTAAATTAATCAAAGATGCCATTCACAAGGATTAACTATAATGGGCTTACTTTGGGTTTTTTTATAAGGCATGGGGAAAATTCAATTATATGTGTTTTTTATCAGCTTGTTTTCAGTATGGGAAGGATGCGGAAATATTTTTTCCCCAATAATATCTTCTAAAAGAGTTTGTCAGTTTGGGTATCTGTTATTTCCAATGTAGACATGTCTTCACCGTGACTTGTTGAATGGTTTATTATTGTAATGATTATCATCTCCTCACAAAGGATACAAAAGTCGAATGTATTTACATCTCTCATATTCAAATACGGAAGTTGTTTGTGCTAACGTAACATAGGAGACAGCTGTGAACCCTTGTCATATTTTACACCAAAACTTATGGAAATCATTTTTTAAACATTCCGAATCAATACACATTTTCAGGAAATTGTTGGGGGTTTCGACTAGATTTAAGTGCACAGACTGTACTTGAAATATATTATTTAAAGAAAAGCTATTTCTTTTTTTATCATTGATGTAATTTAAAGTTAACATTTTTTAGGTCAATGTGATGCACCCATGCCTTTTAGAACAGTAGTTAGATTTTATAACAAATTTTATTGGATAATGATATGGACGAGGGTGGTACATTCCTAACCTCTAACCAATGATATCGGTGGAAAGATCTAAGTATACATGGACTATGGTTCTTGAACTAAGTGTGTCGGCCATATTTTACAAAGCAGCAAACTACGATTTACTGCCACAAAATACTGTAAATAATACGGGAAAAGATCATTTGAGACAGGAAATTGATGTAGATTTGTAACCAGAATCAAAATTATTTATTTTCCAGGGAACCAAAGGGAGGTAATTTATAGAAGTGTTAGAGTTTGCACTGTTTTGAGTTCGGTGCACGTTAATGCTGATTTTGTTTGGTTTCTGCATGTCTGTCGTATTTGTTTTTGGTCTTTTTTATTTTTGATTTGGCATGATTTGGCTATTGATGTGATGGTTATACCTATCAATAGTCGCCATTATTGATTTTCTTTGCCTGATTTATTTATCTGGTTTCCCTTGAGACGCATGAATATTGTAAATAATGGTGAACGTTTTTGTTTTGTATTTTTTATTCAATTTCAATTTGGCGTTTTAAAAACTGGCAAAAATTTAATTATAAAATGACATTTTTGACAAAGTAATCATTGGATCTATTTGTAAAATCATGTCAAGCCAACAAGATATAATTATCCATTAGAAAAAATACTTTCATTTCGAATTTAAGAATCATAAAAATCTTTGCTATTCTTTTCTAAAAGGTTTAAGTTTTTCAGAAAAAAATAGAATTTTAAATTATCATTTCCTTTGTACGGAAACATTGCTATAACCAACATTCACTAGATCAGTATTAAAACTAAATTCTAACAAACAAACATATCATCACGCTACTAGGTAACCGCTGTATTCTGCATCAACACATCCCCGAGGATGGAAGTAGGATCGTCCATTCTCATGCTGAAATCATCGCCAGACGAGCCTTTATCAGGTAAAAAGGGGGTTGTACCTTCTATGTTTGAAAAGTTTGAGAGGACCGAAAGCAATTAGTCGAAGTGATTGGAATTTTAAGATTGTTCCATTCATGCACCATATTTATTTTTTCGGGAGGAGCTCATTTTGAACGTTGAACTTGTACCTTCAGAACCGGATTCCAATCATGAAGCTCTGAATATCATAACAAGCAAAGAACTCATACCCCATTTCCTCGTGTCACAGGACTTGTTGATCATGGCAATATATAAGGGCTTGTAATATCATAATTGAAATATTCACATTAAAAGAACTCATTATCTTTAAAGGAATTGTAGTAAGTTTTTTAAATTCTATTTTTTTAAATGTTTACTATGAATTATTATTTTTGCATAATATACTTTCTTCAGTGGAACAACATCTCAATAATGAATCCGTTTACCTGTAAACGAAGAAAACATTTTTGTGTGAACACCTTTATACTGTACTTATCTATGTACTGATTTAAAAGACTGTCTTGCACTTCGTAGCATTTTATTTCATTTTCATGATATTCACACATTTTCCTAAGAAAACGTTTTACAGTGTCTTTAACTATTTATTGGTTAAACATTCTGTAACATGTGTCTTCTTGCCAGATACCTCTACAAGCAACTAGAACGCTACGAGGACAGGCGAGGTCATCATCTCTTTGAGAGGAACCCAGAAACGGGGAAACTGCGGATCCGTGATGACGTTAAACTGCATCTCTACATCAGCCGTCCTCCCTGCGGGGACGCTTCCGCCTTCCCAACCATAGGGTGAGAAGGTTGCATTTATTTCCTATGTATTATTTGGTTAGAAAGTTTCAAGGACATACTGCCAGCTGCTTCACAATTTAATTGGTAAATTCAAGGAACGATTGAATGGATGTGACAGACACAATGTTTTAAAGTTTAGAAAGAAAGTTGCGTTGTTTATGCTGCTAAATGTCAATCTATTTTTACATTGTTTTAACCATCCTACCAAATATCAGAGTTTGGCTCAGATTTAGCACCCTTTTATTTTCAACCTATCTACGTTTTGTTACTCATTCAATGGCCAAAATCCAGGGTGTCCTATGTCTTATCATCTTTATTACAATACATATGAACTGAGTCTATATAAAGGTGGTTTATACCAATGGTTGATGTAATTCAGAAATGGTCCTACTAGACTGAAGGCCATCCGGAAACAAGGCCAACTTAGGACAATCATTGAAGATGGTAAGTTCAATTGAATATCAGGAATAAAATATATGTAGGTGCCAGGTTTCTCATGTTATCGCCGTCAAATATCACCTAGGTTTGCTACAGTACAACTATTCTCTACAGACGTAGCGTTAAGCTGGCAGGATGTTTAATTCCTATTGTCATTAGTAATTAGAACATGTTTATAGCGCGGAAACCTTAATCATACTCAAGTAACTAAACTTTTTATGAGTATGAAGCAGGATACTAAACTTGCTTCCGTGTAATACCATTTTCACACTCCTGAAATAGATAAATATCGATCCTCTTCGGATTTATTGATACAAAATAATTGTTAAATGAAAATGATATTTAACAAAATTCATTTAGTATGCTCTGATAATGATTAAGTGTATTATATTTTGCCAAATTTTGCCTGTCAGGTGAGGGTGCTATCCCGACTGACTCCTATATCCCGGCTGGAGAGGACGGAATGGAGAGACTCCGCATCATGACTTGCTCCGACAAGATCTGTCGCTGGAACGCTCTAGGACTCCAGGGGGCGCTACTGAGTCACTTCGTGGATCCAATGTACCTACAATCTGTCATTATAGGTAAGACAAGTCATGGTCTGTAGTCATTTGGATATTTATGGACTTCTTTTCAACTAAAAATTCTAATATGTTCTGTAGATGACAAGGGTAAGCGCCTTCAGTGAATATAAAACTGTGTGATATTCGTATGTTCTGAACAAATATTACTATTTTCTGAATGGGGAGACTTTTTTACAAATTCGAAAAATATACCTATTTTTATGTGCTAAATATTGGAAAAATTGATAGGAAATATTTAACACAAATTATTACACTTGACACATGTGTGCGAGATATATGCATGATGTTGGAAATATATACAGGAATCTGTCATAATTTTTTGTTGTCTTTTGGTCTTTTGGGTATACAATTTTCTAAATCATTTATTCATAATCAATTAACAACGATTTATTTTACTCACATAAGGTGAAATGTGAAAGCACTAACCCGAGAAGCATGAGCATGGAGCAAAGGAGCATGAATTTAATTCAAGCTATTGATCATGTATTAGGAGTTTTTGTGTCAGGTAATTTATAGCTATAGGAAATAAATGTTTATACACTACCTTCCATATAAGGATTTCTAACACAGGAGGCCCAGGGATTCCAAACATATATTTCATTTCAGTTTTCTATTTTAGCTTTAACAAAATTATTTCTTTTAAATTATCGTAATAAGATATCATATTTTTGTAAACAGGAAGTTACTCTGGAGACCAAAGAGAACACATTCCACGCGCCATGTTCGGTCGGCTGACTTCCGGTGACCTGCGCGATCGTATGCAATATCCATATCGTGTGAACACACCAGAAATATTCTACCCGCACGAGGATCTCCATGACAACTACAATATCAATAAATCCCGCCAGTATTACGTCACGTGGACCTTTGGAGACGCCGGGGTGGAGGTTATTGACGGCATGACGGGAGCCATGGTTGGAGGGTAAGTGTACAAGAAGATGACTTAATGTGATGTCAGGAGGGTTTGCTTTGAGACTTTTAAATATATTTCATGATTATATTCATCTTTGTACATTCAAAGATTGTGTCACTGTGCAAATGATTATCTTGTCAAGTCCTATATTATTATATCTTATCATTTCTTATCGTGATTTTGTTGAAGTATGAAGGTCACAGTACCCGTATGGTATTTCCACTTAACGCCTCATTTTTCTATTATCTGCATCGTCCTTATTGTAACCGTGTAAAATGAATGGTCCTTGATGACATGAAAACTAACTCACAGCCTCCAGCCCACCCCATGCATAACATGTCGGTTTAGAGAACACGTTTGAATAAAGAGGTTCCAGTTTAGACAGAGTCCAATGTATCAACTACCAAACATCACAATTCCAGATCCAACCAAGGTATGACGTCAAGGCTGACAAAACAAGCTTTTTTGACAAACTTCCGGACGCTCTGTCAGAAGTTCGAGCGCCCAGACCTCTTGAACAAGTCCTACAAGGAGGCCAAGCACCTTGCTGAGGACTACAGAGCCGCCCAAAGCCGTTTGTACCAACACTTCGAGTCCTGTGGGTACGGACCTTGGAACTCCGTCGACGACAACTACCACGTCGACAGCTTCTCTTAATCAGACGAGGTGGCCCTAAGAGTTCAAGCTTTAAAACTTCGAATAGATGCCGCGCCCCGAGTGAAAGAAAAAAACGTGTCTCCGAATGAGTGAATGAATTACAGGGGAAGGTACTACCTGAGACAAATCTCGATGAGGTTGACGTTTATGCGAACTCTGCTTGGTCTAGATAATTCGTTCGATTTACGTCAGGCACTGTCAAAAGAATTTCGACTGGTGTACTGGCTGGGTACTGGGTAAAATCGACTTGGGGCTTTTTCCGGAAAGGTCGATTTGATATTTGCAAAATATTTGATATTTATAAGTTTATCAACAATTTTATTTGTTCGGTTGCTTATCCTGCCGCTGTCTAACACAAGGGTCTTTTCCTTGAAAAATTATAAGATTTTATTATCATTACTATCAATGCTCCTTTTCGAAGTCGATGGTATTGCAGCTGTCTGTAAAACAATAGTTAATCGTTGTCTTCGTTTGAATTAATGTAACTCAAGTAATGTTAGTTTCATTTAAAAAGTAATGAGAGGAATTAACACCGAAAAAATGCCAAAGGAGGAAATTCTTAAATGGTCAAATTAAAGTTTCAACATTAAAATAGAAAGTTAAACCTCGCAAAAACGTCGTGGAAAACCGCCGTGACAAACGTTACATCGTCCACAGAGCCTTGCAAAATGTCATGCAAAACCTCGTGCAAAAAGCTAAGTACTTCCTCCAAACCTTACGTGCAATATCGCTCCAGAGCCTAGTTTGAAGGCAGCAACGCTCAGATGAGAGACTTACCTATCGGTACAAGCACTTTACATGCCGCTGTATTGGGTGTAGTGACGGGTGGCCCGGGTTGCTATTCGAAGTTTTATAGTTTCAAACCATCTTTGAAACATCATCAATCAGTATTGCCAAATGAATGAACATGTGATACCGAAATTGTATTCCATTATGGAATGAACTATATCATTATGTGTTATGATACATATGAGATTTATAAGAGGGGTTCGTTCTTCAAAGCAGTTTTAGCATTTAATCAATGAAGCACTTGTTCAACAACAAGGTTTCCTTTATTTTAGCTAACATAGCTTTAGGGAACTAGACCTTGAAAATCTTATCAGAGTCCCCTAGAAGATGATTTTCTCTGTTATACCATGGATTAAGCCTTACTGTAAGGTGATTACATGCAAAGGGGTCAGATTGAATATAGATGAAATATATTGCTTTGTACAAATGAGCCGAGATGAATTTCAAGTGGAATGTATTACATGTTATTTGGATATGAAACGATGAATAGTATGTGATTATTTGTTGATTTAGCAATTATTTATAAACTGTCTCATGTCCTGTGATATAGATAGTTCAAAATATTTTGCCATGAATGTTCAATTATTGTCCCCAGCAGCTACCAAAAGTCAAATTAGTCACTGTTTACGATTCATAAGTTTGTTTGTTTTTCTATATGTTCGTACTTTCGTATTCATTTCTCAAACAACGACCATTACTGTATGCTATGTCATGTGATATACATTCACATATTTCAAGATATTCTGCCACGAAATGTTCATTTTGAAAGTCAATAATATTTTGTGTTTTACGTAGTTTATACATATCTCAGAACTTTCTCATTGACTTTCGAAATCTACAACCTAAAGTTACGCTTCATAGATTTATTCAAAATATTATTCTAAGATATTTCATTCATTTGAGACATCGCATGGCCATTTGAGGATACTTCAAGACGACTGTGTGATACTTATTATCATACACATGTGTGGTTTTGAGTCAAATACTTGAAGAAGAATTTACGATTTTGAAGCAAACCTTGAGATGCCTGGATCACCTTAAAATTTTTTGAATATAAATGAATTATGATTGCGGTATCAGAAGTTGTAAGAGGTGTATGAATTGTTGCAACATTAGTTTTTGTCTTCCACCTTATTTGCTTATTTCAAAGATTCGGAATCAGGTTCATTAGATTGCTCAAAGCCACCCTTAAATACAGGCGAATTATAATGTTGAGTTCCTTTTTAATCTTCATTTTGGTTAAGAATAAAAAATTCCCTCCGTAAAATGCTATACAGCAGTATTTTGCTCAGGCGATTAAAAATGTTCATTACGTTTGGATCAGAATCAAGATTGTAATGTTGAGAGGTTATAAAACGTTTTTGATTTTAATACCCCGTATAAATTTTGTTATATCCGTAGGAAATTATCGACAAAATTCAGCACACAATTTTAATGTATTTTATAGTGTTATATCTATAGGACTACACCAGTACTGTGTTTTATTGAAAAAAGTAATGTTACAATTAAGTGACTTTGGACCGTTAACAATGGTTAGAAAAAATATGTTTTGATGTGTTACATATTTTGATGTTAAGCAGGCAGAGTTACGGGTAGAGGACAGATTGCCATATTAATAATTTGATTTCTGTTTAAAAATTCAAATTGTTTCAGAGATATTGCTACAAGTTTGTTCCTGTTTATAACTTCTAAACAGTTCAGGTTATCAAGATGCAATTTTCAGTTTATGAGTGTTATTATTACTGAAAGAAGTAGGTATATTGATATAGCATTAGATGCTCTTCTGTTGAATTAGTTTGTTGAATGTATCGAATGTAAATAACCTGAAAATAATATATTGTCATATCTGCTTTATGTATTACAAGTGTGATGTGATTTCAAGATATCACTTTGTCGTATTTATATAATTCTTTGACGTTAGGTTTCGTCAGTGACTTTTCCTTTTAATAATGTTAACGGCGGATAGCCTTTTTGTGAAGTTGATTTTGTATTCTTTCCTCAATTCATGTTTTTGTTGTTAAATTACATTTTATCAAGACAGACAGATTTACTTCATAGAGTGGCCATTAGGCCAATAGTACGACAGTATTTCGTATGTAACATCAGATCGCTGTCATGGTTAATACATCAATATTGTATCAAGACTTTTATACTATATCAACGACATACCCTTACTGTTTCGCTCGCTGTCGCTCGAGAAATACCAATATTTAGATTCTCGTGTCCTACACAGGATGACAAGGGGACGAATATAACATCCTCTGTTTATAAAGGTCATCTGCTCAGTATTTCAAAATTACTTTCTGTTATTAACATGTACTGTGTATCATATAAATAAATGTAGATAAGTGTGTGTTATTTGTAAAGATTCGAAAAACAAATGTTTTCATAATATATATTGTTTATAAGTGAGAATCGTATTTCTCCCCGATTAAAGTTAAAGGACTGTGCTAAGCATTTTTTCGATTGCGTTTTTAAGAAAATTGTCTTATTGTCAATTAAGACTATATTTAACCTTTTATCGACAACTAGTGTAAGCATTTAGGGCGGAATTACTTTGGAGGCTTTTATGTATTTTTTTGTTTTAGGGAACAAAGTTCTTTGAGACCGTTGAGTGTTGAACTTTTTTCTCCACCGGACTGTTTCACGTTTAAACTTTATTATTTTCCTTTTATACTTATCAGTAATATTAGCTACTTGTTCGATTATTACAGACAGTAATTATTGACATAGCTCATAAGTGCTTTTAAAATCTTCATTGGGATTTAGTCGTTTTAATGATTACATAGATTATTGTGAATAAGGTTAACGACATTCCTGTTCTTCATGGTTACTTGGTCATTCATTGTATAAAATAAACCTTAAATTTCATGGTGATTAAGACTGAATACGACAGTCGTCATTCCATTTACCAAATGGTCCCGAAATTATATTGTGTTGAATGAAGCTTGCGATAGTCCAATTTTATCATCTGAATAGTATAATGAATATAATTTTATTTTTCATAGTGTTTAAGTCATTTCTTTACCAAACGTAGCAGAATATAATGGTGAATATGATTAGCAAGAGTCAAATTATAATGTTTAAGCATTCATTTTGCCAAATGAATCTGAATTAGTATATTGAAAATCATTAAGGACAATGGAATTATTTATCATAGTTTTTATTCATTTATTTTGGCCAATTAAACTTTATTTATTATGGTGAATATGACTAAGGACAGTCGTATAATATCATAGTGTTTAAGTCATTTCTATTACCAATTGAATCTGAAATATTATGATTAGTATAACACTAGTGCTATTATTTATCACAGAACTTAAATAATTCACTTTAATTAATAACGAAGCAATAGCATGTCGAATAACATAGACTACAGTTGTATAATCACCATACCTTACTTCTACACAAAGGATTATGTTTTAATCTAGTCATAATATATAAATTCGAATCGATCACTGTTTACATAAACCCGCATTATTTTTAACATTTCAGTGTAAATGAATACCATATTTTTTGTCAATCATCCCGTTATTTTGATATTTGATTTCAAGAATATATATTACGATAATCATTAATATTTACATTGACAACATAACAATCAATGTATATTTTCCTGTTCTTTTTTAACGACATTCCAGTATTTTAGATGGAAAACATTCCACGTTTAACAGTAGTTATTTCATGCATGTCACTTAAAACTTACATGATCATTTTTGTTATGAAATATGTTATTGTAATTTTTGTAAACAATGTTGTTTTCACATTATTTACGCAAAGTATCAACGCGAAGTAATTTTGTGTTGCAATGTTGTTGTCTCTGTCGAATTTGATGTCTAGTCCGCAAATGTTGGAATAAATTGTCATTGTTATGATATAGAATTGTTATATTTTGTTGGATAAAAGACGCTGCAAAATGATGGATCAAAACTCAATCTGCAATAATAAGAATTCGCTTATTTATGAAATGTTTTATACAAATCATGAATACCGAATAATCACTAATGAGATGATTTTTTTCAAGAATCTATCATAAAAGTTACAATATCCATAAGTTGTTTTCCCTGCATATATAGGATAAAGGAACTCGAGTCTCGGAAAAACTAATAAATATCCATTATCAAGAGTACAATTTACTATATCCCCAAAGTTGTTTTTCCGGTATGTATTGGATAAAGGAACTCGAGTCTCGGGGGGAAAAACTAATAAATATCTATATCAAGAGTACAATTGACGATACCACAAAGTTGTTGATTCGGTATATATTAGATAAAGGGACTCGAGTCTCGGAAAAACTAATAAATATCCATTATCAAGAGAACAATTTACGATATCCCCAATTTGTTCTCCGGTACATATTGGATAAAGGAACTGGAGGCTGGGAATAACTAATTGATATCCATTAACAAGAGTACAATTTACGATACCCCAAAGTTGTTTTTCCGGTATATATTGGATAAAGGAACTTGAGGCCCGGAAAAACTAATAAATATACATTATCAAGAGTACAATTTACGATATCCCAAAATTGTTTCCCGGTATGCATTGGATAAAGACAGCACGCAATTTTATTTAATCTGTAATAACATTATAGATTTATAAAACAGCGGTCTCTTCAACGGGCGTTTAATATCAGAGTTAAACATACAAACTTCGATGCATTCAGTTTGGATTAATGAAAATGAAACACCAATGGCTTAAAACAATTAAATATATAACAAACATTGTTTTAAGTATAAATATTTATTCATATTTAGGAAATAATATTTTTCATATTCGTTCTTCCTGAAATCTTTCTTATCTACATTCATTTAAGTAGTTTGGAATCGTATACTGTATTGCCAAATATCAAATTTCATATATGGGAGACTTAATCAGTTGGACATTCATTCCACATGACGAGTAATGTACGTGAATATATACATATATGTACACGATATATACATTCTAAAACTCACTACAGCACTTAAAGGGGCGAGTTGATTATTCAAAAGTAGATTACAAATTAGTATATGAATTTTGGTATCATGAGACAGCAATAATAATATTTTATAATAACATTTTACTAACAATTTATTTATATCAAATAATTCAAAATGGCATTTAATATTGAAATAAATTAGCAATAACCCAATAAACGTACGAAAGAAGTAATAACATTGTTTCCGCAAAACCATCCACTGTTGTACGTTTAAATGGTAAACGGCTTTTACAATTTCCAGAAGGACCACAGAGAATTCTTCATTTTTAAGGAGAAAGATATTTTAAATGCACACAACATGTTGTCGAAAACTGAGTGATATAATCCTAATTTATTCTAGACCATCTTGCCGCGTGGTGTCCGCCATAGCATACACAGTAGACAGATTCCGGATATGATGGCAATTATCTGAAAATAAATATAAAATATTGTTAAAGTCATCACCATCATCATAATTATAATCCTCATCATCATCGTCAACATCATCATCGTCGTCGTCATCACCGCCATCGATAACATGATAAAAGACTTAATCAATTGACAAGATAAAAAAATACATAATGGAAGTAGGTTATTAATAGGATGACATATAAGTACTTTCGAAGCCTTTGCAGCTAGGATTCAATTAATCCTTTTTGCAGTCTGATCAGTAAAACATATGGGAAATGTTTCAAAGTATTTGTTATACTTGCATCCTGTTTATAAAGGAAATGACACGTACACCGCATGGTCGAGTATTTTCACAACAAAGAAGTTACCCTAAAAAAAACTTGATTTTCTTTTCTCTTTCAATGATTCTTTCCTATTTCTCGCCCATTGCAGGAACCCATGATGAACAGAAAGGTTAACTGGGGTTTCATAAGATACAACACATTCGTCTTGTATATCATTTGGAGTATACATGTATCCATGCACTAGTATGTTATATAAAATGTTGAAGCTCACTCTACCGTCTAATACGTACCTGACAGACTCCCAGGCCGATGCCAGCAGCTCCCAGGTAATAGAAGTTGTCCTTGATTCGCTGTTTAGTCTGTGTATAGCATCCCTGTCATTTGAAGATGTATTATTAGTATACATAACCTTAATGACGGAAATATTACTTTATCACCAATAGATTGAACGCATTTATTGAACCTTTGTTGTCGGCACGTTGGTAACCATTTTATCGTTGTAGGTGTGAGTCTTTTTTCAAACACAGCCATCTTGGAGCTAAATTACTACCCTTTCTTTCTAAAAAGACGTGTCACCACCCTCGGTTACCCTGGCTAAATGTTATCACCACTGGGACATTTCGTAAGGAAGGTAGGTAGGTGGATTTAAGGGCGACGTTGGGCCAAAAATGACCTATATGCGCCCGTTCGTAAGGAAAAACTGTACTGAAATTACCCGCCCTTGATTTGACTAAGATGATACGCTAAATGGACCTGTGAACATCCTGAAATATGTGTTCCAACAATCCTTAATTTATGCCTTTTGAAAGTTAATCTGATCTGAGATCATCCTTTCGTTTTCATAGGGAAAAGTCATCATTTAGGAAGTTTTTCATTTAATTTTCAAATTCCCAATCATCATGCGCTGAAAAAGACTGTTGATACTTAACGTTACCAAACTCTAATTCAAAATTTCCCATTTCAAGCTGTTTCATTTTGTTATTGTTTTACAACAAGACTCTAGACCGAGTAATTTGAGTCTAAAAATTTCTGAGGAAAATTCCTAGAGGCGGTTACAAAGGAGGTGGTATTTAGAGTCATAGGCTACAGTATGTGAAGCGTTGCGCAACGGATATCATGAACATAACTAGTTTCCCAATGTGTGAAAAGTATGGGAAATGGTTATTTTAAGTCGTTTGCGCAATGCTAAACTAAGCCTATGTTCGAGTCATATTGTCGAGTCACTGATTTCCTTGTTGTCAAAGGTGTCTCAAGCGGCGAAAACCTTATAGCACTTACTGACGATTTAAATTTAATTGTACCATCACCATTGCAGAATCCGCCACTGAAAATACTATTAAGTCGTTTCTGGTAACACTTAGTAACACTGGTAACACTTACATCTTTGTATGCCATCGTTTCGCCACTGATTCCACAGCCTTTGAATCGACAGCAGGAGTCCGGGACGGCGGTATCTATAGTGAGTCGACCATACCAGTCCTGTGGTCCGTTCACTCCACAGCACTTGAACTGAAGGAGTAGATAGTAATATGGTATATACATGTATAAATTTTAAAACCAAGCATCGGTGTTCCTTTGAGACATGTATAAAAGCCATCTGTTTTTAAAAGATTCTATATGAATTTCATTTCTTTATTTTCATACCAACAAGTGTTATCATATTCTTTCCTGTCGGTGGTACCGGTCCTCAATAAATGTTTGCAATTTAAATCCAGTGAAAATTTAATTCTATCATTCATAAAAGCCAGGGGAAAGATAATATTTTTTAAAGTTTAATTCAATTTTGTATCATATACTTTGAATATTTTGTATGACAATAAGTAAAAAAGATCCCGTATCGTTCCCTTGCTCCCTAGACATCGATAAAATAAAATTGGTATAGAAGTATAAATGGAAATTCATTTAAGTGATTCAAGCTAAATGGTGAACAGATTATGTAACAAGGGACTGCTTCACGAAGACAACCTTTGGACAGACAGTCGTTGTAACGAATAGAATTGTAAGAGGTTTATCAAAGAAGCTATGCTCTTTGCAACTTAATTCAAAAGTTACATCAAATTAATATCTTTTCTGAGCAACTGGCTCTGGTGCTCATCAGGCTTAATATGTTATACTTAGATGAATGTTAGATGAATATATAGTAAAATAAAAGTGACATTCTGTACAAAAGCCATCAGTGTTCTGTCTGAAATATCTAAGAAGAAGGCCAAATTAGATTCTAGCCGTCCCTTTCGCCCTTATATATATACTCCTCCGCCCCCAACACGGAACCCTTAATCTACAAATTTAGACCCAGAGCTTCCAACAACTTGGTGCTAGCGTCTTACAGCTAGACATTAATCACAACCAGATACTCACCTCGCTCTGGATAACGTCCCAGGAGGCCTGTGACCTCTTGTTGTTCATCCCCTCCAAGAGTTCCTCCTTCAGAGTCTGTTCTATCTGTGATGAAGGACATGTACATATAATGTTGGTAATTATCGTCTTTTGAATATAAAAAAATAATAATAATGAACTTATATAGCGCCTTTTTCCAGCAAGAGCTGCTCAACGGCGCTGGAGAGGGAAAGAAAAGAATAATATATATCAAAAAATGACGTTTAGATGACCAACTATAGACCAACACAATCCTAACCTAAATGAATTCGGGCCGGAACTTGGCGCTCGTTACTCGCTGCGTACTCGACACGTTTCGCTTTGGTTTCAATGAGATTGCTACAATCAGCTGATTGCCTTGTAACATTTAGCCTCGGCTCGGCTACCGACTGGTTATTCGTGTCTGACAATACGCTGAAGCTCGTCGTTTGGGTCATCCCAAATATATTTATTTATATATAATATATTGCTTGATTTCATTATCAGTATTCACAGTTATTTCATTAGCTGGTTATCTAAACGGATTACGGGGTAAATCATCATCTCAATATTTCCTTTAAAAGGGGAAATAGCACGTTTTTTTTAATAATGTATTCCTTCAAAGTTTCCTAATCAACATAAGCTTATGCCAAAAGTATTATCCTCATAATGTCAAAACATCTCATTACCCATCCCAATCATCCGTAGTCATAAATAATAAAAATAAATAATCTACATATCTAGCAAAAACCACTGGGCGCCACATTGTGTGAAGACATTTTAATCATATTAGGTTGGGAAATGGATTCGCATAGTTTAACCGATCAATGTAAGTTTGTTTTGAAACTTCTTTTGAAAATATTATATTGTCTTGCAAAAGGAATCATTAATTTTCGTTTCGTGAAATATTTTTATTTATCTAAAAAAAATGGTTACAACCCCTTTCAGTTATTTTTAATTGTAATTAAGAGAATGTAACCGACAAAAGGTGACGACACTTTAGGCAAAAATTATCATTGCAGTATATCTTGACACTTGTTGCAAAATTCCTTAGTCCTCTGACAATAATGATTTCTAATGTCACTGGCGAAATGGAGCGCAAATGGCTTGACAATTTTAATCATTAAATTAATTAAATCACGGTGCCTACCTCGTCCCTGTACAAGAAGGCGATAATGCCGACCGCCAGTTCCATGATGAAAACAAACAGCACACACACCACGAACTGTAAGTGAAGAATGTAATGGAATGAGTAACATATGTGGCGAGTCTTTCAAAACGCACTAAAAATATCTATTTTAAGTTTTAATCACGATTATATGGAGCGCAACTTTGTATACAAATACCTTGCACATCTGTAAATGGATAAAACCCGCTATATCAAGAGAAAGTACCTCAGAGTATCGAAGTACATTTATATGATTATGGAGTTACACCATTGGTCTGTGAAGGGAATGGTTTAATTATTCTAAAATTATTTCTATCACAATTTGTAACAAACGACGGTGAATGAAGTAACCACTCGCTAGTTCAAACCCTGCTGCATTTGCGTAACCTTTTCAGTACAACCAGAAAACTCAAGCAGTTCAATACCAATCGCCAAAGAAGAATTTTAATTCTGACGCAAAGCAGCAAGACACATACGCAATATCTACCATGAAGAAAGTTATAGAATAATTTCTGCCTTACAAAGAATAAGTTACTTACTTATGTTGGAGATTTTACAAGCGCTTCCAGAGTAGCTGATTTCGCCCTTTGGTCTGTTAGGACCTTAATGACCTTAATAAAGTTCCGAAAGCATGCACAGGGTATTTTTATGCATAGAATGAGATTCGTTGATACCATTTTAAAACGTTAGGACCTTAATGACCTTAATAAAGTTCCGAAAGCATGCACAGGGTATTTTTATGCATAGAATGAGATTCGTTGATACCATTTTAAAACGTTAGGACCTTAATGACCTTAATAAAGTTCCGAAAGCATGAAAAGGGTATTTTTATGCATAGAATGAGATTCGTTGATACCATTTTAAAACTAAGTTATTTCCACCTTACCATGATCAGACAACAGCGCTGATTCATGAGAGCTCCTATACACCCGATAATAGCGACGATAGCGACGACGACCCCAGCAGCGATCATGACGAGGGGGACGCTGATGTATTTGCTGTCAACCAGCACCCCTAGGACGTCAGCCTGTTGCAGCTGTACCCACACCCCCACCCCTATCATGCCGATACCCATCAGCTGGAACAGAAACAAAATAAGTGTGATACTGCATGTGAAAAAGTCAGGAAAAACAAAGGTAATCGGGTTGGTACGAGTTCAAGCAAAGCCTTTGGTCCAAATGGTTTGGATACAGGTACCGGTTATTTTAGATATATTTATTTGTGAACCCTGTGCTTTAGAGTTTTTTGGGTTTGTTTAGTTATGATTATGGTGCTAAAAGTATAAGTTTGAGCTTGACAATATAAAATGAAATTATTTATATAAGTCAATGAATAATGATAGCATCATGTTGGTAGCAAGTTGTCAAATTCCATTATTACGTCATTGGGTCGGTTTCACTGAACGATCTTTGCCCTAAGGTCACCGTAAGGTCAACTTTTAACATTGATTTAGGTTTTTCAAAAGCTGATATCAGTTGTGAAAAGGCCCCGAGGGTCCTAATAGAATTAAGATAAATCTAACTGTTAACATTTAAAGTGACCCTAGGGCTTGCTGAAGGGCAGTTAGCACCTTTAAGATACAAGCTACAGATACACGATTACATCTGGTTATCTTCCACCTGACAGACAGGCAGCTGACAGACAGCCCATCTCGCAGACACTCAGTTGAAGATTAATTAGGTAATCCCCTACAGAGGTAATGGGACAGTCCACATACATAGCAGAGGGCGACGTCTCATCAGATTAAGGCAAATTAGAGCAAGCTTCGTTAACGAACGGTGAAAACAACATAGGTTTTTCTTTCTTTTTTATTATTTATTAGTTTTTTGTGGTACATGGACATTACAATTACATATATAAACAATACATCGTAAACAAGAAGAACACTATGCACATTTGGCAGAAATTGATAACATCGTGCAATACAAGATGTATAACATATTTATAATTCATCCAATTAAAGGCATCAATTTTAGTTTGAATTTAAGAATTTTCCAAATACACTTGTACAAAGCTATAGTACTACGAAATTAATCTTGGTTAGTCTTTTAAAAGTAAGTGGCGGGTTGACCAAAAAGTCATTGAATTTGTCAATAATGTATGTTTTCTTCAAGTAGATGATAAAGAAACCATAAGTCATCTTTTCTTTTTTTTATAATATGACAATCGAAGAAGAGGTGACTTATGGTCTCTTTATCTTCCTCTCAAAAGCTGCATTTATTTTCATCTTTAATTTTCATCTAAAGTAAAAGGTCATTTGTTGGGAGAATTCTATGTGGAGTCGAGTATTGAAACCATATTGATTTTGAATTTAGAGTAGAAATTATAAAAGACACTTTATTTATTTGATTATAGGTTTTTCTTGTGATCAGAGGATCAAATAATAATCTGTCGTCTAATCTCACAATTGTTTTTACAGGCTATTTAATTTTCAAATTGAATTTATACTGTGTTTTTATAAAATGTTGTTGCTGTTAAATGGCGTCTTCTCACTTTGATTTGAATGTTAACTAGTGATGTATTCATCTTGGTACTATTTAATTATATGTTTTAATAAACTTCTATACAAGGGAACATGGACTGCATCTCACTACCAAAATGGCTGGATTGCGCAAAGTGGAGTATCTGCTGTCGGTGAGAGGGGCACCTCAAATTCTTCCGGATGGAAATATCTACACAAGAAACAAGATTCGACAGAGCTGCACTCACTTGAGGTGATGTTCCACCCTCGGTGATTTTTTTAAGAACAAGGACAGAGCACAACCATGCACCTGATTAAATGTGAGAAGTGCATAAATATTGTGAAATGCACTAAAAGGAACTGAAATGTTAATATATGTACATTAAATAAATATGTATGTGAAATGTGTCAAATGTGCTGCTGCATTGAAAGGTGCTTTATAATGATATTTGAATAAATACTCTTTCTCTTCTTCTTACTCTTTCAAAAACGATGTTTTGTCTTTTATTTGGACTAGTCCATTATTATGAATCGGTAACAAGTAGTAACCAAGCTGTGCACCAAATCGTAAATGTTGTTGTTTTAGTGCGTCTGTCAGCTGCCTGTCTGTCAGGTGGGAGATTACCTTACATCTAGCAAGCTGTTGCTTGATAAGATCACCTATAAGCAACTGGCGACTTAAAAAAAATCACATGGTTTGCAGTTTTAAAAAAGCGTTAGAAAAACATTTTGACATATACATCCTATCCTTCAAAGGAGGATAGTAAACATATAATCTTACACTGACATACAGTCAACTCGCGATAGTCCGGCCACCGATAATTCGAAACGGAAGTGCTCGGATTATCGAGGTCTGACTGTATATTTGTAATTTTTATTTTCAAGCAATATTTGCAACTAGGGATAAAATTGTCAATAGTTGAAAGGAATTTGGATATACAGGAACCTATAGAACGCATCTGAATACTATTGATGAGAAATGAAAGCCCCCCCCCCCCCCCCCCCCCCAGGCATATGATATCGATTACAGTTATTGAATATGTCTTCCAATTGACCAGGAAAACGATATCGATTATCGATCACGATGATAGGATATTCCTCCTACAACTTAACAGGAATATGATACCCATCACAGTGAATGAATATACATGTATCCTCCGAATTACCAGGCATATGATATATATTACAATGATTGAATATGTCTTCTAATTGACCAGGAATACGATATCGATCATCGGTCACTATGATATCCTCCGACTTACCAGGCATATGATATATATTTCAGTGATTGAATATGTCTTCTAATTGACCAGGAATACGATATCGATGATCGATCACCATGATATCCTCCGACTTACCAGGCATATGATATCTATTTCAGTGATTGAATATGTCTTCTAATTGACCAGGAATACGATATCGATGATCGGTCACCATGATATCCTCCGACTTACCAGGAATATGATATCTATCACCATGAAGAAGAACTTCGTCACTTTTAGCGAGCAGCACATCTTGGTAGTTAGGCTGTCTCCCTTCTTTCTGAAAAAAGTAAATAAGTAATCAGTCGATGTTTTATGACAAGGTCACGATCGAATATAAGCTTTCTAAGCGCTAAACAAAGTATACTTAACAAATTTAGTTATGGGCCAATACGATTTTCAGTATTAGGTTATTTTTATAGTCATATAATGATCAATGATGCATAGATATTTAATAGTGGGGTGTTCCTTTATTTTTGTGGGTAAGTATTAAAGTATGATTGAAACAATCTATAAGACGGTTACATCGAGTGAAATTATCTTTCAATTTACCAATAACATCAATATTAAAGAGATAGTAAGATCGCGTGTATACTATAATCAATTCACCAATACATACTATCGATATAATGACATCATGTACACGGTAAAGGGTAGAATCAAAGAAGAGCTAGTTGGTCTTTTAAAAAATGTACGCTTATCATTAAAATGTTTAAAGAGACAGTATTATCGAGGTACCTGAATAGAGGTGAAATTTACATGGTAATTTCTTTTTTTTATTTATAACATTTAGAATTTGAATGGATGAAAAAGGAGAATTTGTGTAGGATGTGCAAATTATCCGTACAACACAATGTAGTTTTATATCAATAAACAAATCTCCATTTTTGCTGCTAAATATGTTCATGATAAAAACATTTAATGTGTTTGATCATGAAATATCATAACTTATCAACACCCTTGAAGTATTCCTCGAAATTATCATTAACATAAGATACCCTGATACTTCAATTTACAGGTAAATAGCAACATAAGAACTACAATTGATTGATTTGCATTTATAACCCCCTTATTTACATAAACACTAGAATCGAATATTTCCCCCTTTATTCCATCGAGCACGAAGGAGGTTATAAGTAAGGGGGACACCTTGAATAATGGAACTAAGTTTCAGCTTGGTGGAAGTTTCTTTGTGAAAGGACCAAAAACCAAAATAAAGTTTCATGTCCAAATTCATTTCTTTTGATGTATGTGAATAATTAGTTATATCACATACCTTAGATTCATGCTCGTTAAACGGTGTTACATTATACCGTCGACCGAAGGTGAACAAATAACATTTTTTCAATAATGGATAAAGTCAAAAGGTAACGAGGACGATAAATCGCTTTTAGACAGGTAAATCATTAATGGGGCGTTCAATCTTGGTGAAAGGTAGCTACAGAAACAATCATCTACCGTGACAAAACATCGTTGCAGTTGTTTAATTGTTTGATTTCTTTACCCAAGCCATTTATATTGGCAGTGAATTAGAATTAATCAAAAAATGTTGATGACGCAGTTACAATGTTCGATTTTCGATAAGATGAATAACTTGAGTATTTGAATGAAAACAATATAAACGGGTAATATAAGGCATATACAACCA
This sequence comes from Phorcus lineatus, assembly GCA_921293015.1. Lineage (NCBI taxonomy): Eukaryota > Metazoa > Mollusca > Gastropoda > Trochida > Trochidae > Phorcus > Phorcus lineatus. The sequence goes on along the minus strand of OV121096.1, from coordinate 27,156,454 downwards.
AGCCCGCAAGTAAAGACATTATATCGAAGATTATTAATTTTTGCCTTAGTTTCTCATACAGTAACTATAGACTTACGAAACTGCCTTAGTCATAAGATCTATAACATTAACAGTAAAGTAACATTTTAGATTCAACTTGAATTACAGGGGAAATAATGACACGTTTTTTCTAGATGCTGAAAATAAAGTTTCAGATAAAACAAGGGAATTAAATCTCATATTACTGTAAGATTATTTAGGGCGCATATAGGTCATTTTGGTCCAACGTCGCCCTTAAATCCACCTACCTACCTAAGATTATTTATATTACACGTCTTTTTATAAAATGCTCAAATTGAAGCTGAATTTCACTTATAATTGTACTTGACGTCATTTCTAACATCATGTTCGTCGTTGTTAAACAACATTACTAAACACAACACTAGGTCAAATAGACATTGAATAATCTCTTCCTTCAAAAACATCTTCCCCTTTAAGTTTTGTGACATATACTAATTTGTTTTCAAGATTGAAATTCAGCTTTTGGTATCTAACATTCAAGTTTCAAATTCACGAGTTTATAAAATATTAGTTACGTTTTTGGATGTCAACAAAGGGGGTGTGAACATGTGATATGCGAATATGTTTGCTCTTGAATAATGTTATATGCCAACATTCTATTTAAGATTATGACGTCACGTAATCGTAATCTGCCGTTACGAAAACATTTTTATGCTGATGACAACCTATTTAGACCGATTAGGTTAAGTAGATAGGTGGTTTAGTAGTTTTCTCTTTATATGTTGTTACTACTTATTCCGTTATTTGTTTACGTCATATTACCTATGTTTTATGTATCTTTCAAGCATGTTATGTCAGATATAGAATGCACATATAAATGACACGGTGATAGAAGATCGCTTCCTTCATATTATAAACTTACTAAAAAATATATTTAATATAAAACATAAATATTTCACAAATATATGTTTGTATTTGTATTTTGATTATTGTAATTTTATATAATCATACCTTTAATGATTATGTAATTAAATATGGTAAACCATCGAAGCACTGTGTTGACCTTGCCGTCATTGAGATAACTTATTCCTGTGTTAGAATATGTAAAAACATCTACAACGTAACGCCCCTTTAAAACTGTCAATCGATTACATAAAAGAGGAATGACGTCATAGGGTTTTACTTACTAGTTCAGTAATTTATATGTACACACTTTTGTGATAAATTATTATCATTGTGATATGAAATAACCTTTTTTATCCTCTTTCGTTGATTGACAGTTGAATTATGTCAACGCAAACCTATAAATGTACACATTTACATGTTCAGTCAACTTTATTAAATATACACCCTTATGAATATACGATAGCAAAGCAAGTATTAATGGCATAATTGGGTGTGTTCCAAAAGGTATACAATTTAAAAGGGTGCGTTCATATATATACGTATTTACGTCACTCGTAAACACCTTTTGAGCTCGCAAACGTGTCTTCATTTTTTTAAAGAACATATCTCCCAAAACTGTGGAGATATCAGGAGATATCGCTTGTGGGTGATAAAGCTATTTTGACAGTCAATTTTGAACAAATCAAATATATCGACACTCGCTGATAAATGTAAACATATACTCGTCAAGCCTATGATATTTGTAACTATTATCAACTCGTGCTGAAATATTTAATATCAGAATACACTTTGGTAAGATTTGCTATGAATACGGTTTGAAACAAACTGTTCCACGACAAAATGATTTTAGTTTATTCAAAATTTCGATTATATTTCTGTCTTAATATCAATAGGGTTAGGTTTTAATGTGGCCGATATAACGGTTCTATCATATTCGGATTGTAACATTTATAAACAAATATCTGTCATAATCATATCAAGTAAATTAAGGGATTTTCATAAAGCTTACATGGTTTGTCTTATCGATAATAGTATAGGCCTATTGTATCGGTACATTTCCCCCAATGCTAACATATGATGTCAATCATTTAAAATTTACTACATACCACTTCAACAATACATTTGAAATTTTCATTTGAATAATGTCTTATACATATTTGCTTGTCGTAATTTTGAATAATCGCCATCATTTTGAGTAACGACATAAAATTAGATGCTCGTGTTAACATATCTCAACCATATATAACTATGCAATTTACAATATGAAATAACCCTTATAACCAACATATTCATAAACAAAATGTATATACAAACTCTCACCTGTAATCACGTGCAGTTACGTTCAGGTAAAACTGTTCTTATGGGAGTAAGGTGTGTAAACTCGCGTATAGTCTCGCGAATCTCTGTAAACTATAAATATCTCTCCATTCTTTCCGCTCGGAAAACCCGTCCTGCAAGTTAGTTCGAGTGGCCGCCATGTCTAGACTTGCTTGGGCTATACAAGGCCCCTTGCTCAAAATTATAACGGTGTTTTTTGGCGTAAAAATTGATGTGCTATTGTTTTGGAATCATGTTTTGCACTTTGCAATAACATTTTTATCAATATGTTTTAATAGACTGTTGTGTGCATGCATACATCGATTAAACTCACAATAAATATTCAAATTATGCGTGAGTCTGCTGACCCATTGCCTAATTATTCCGAGCTGACGTTTAGAGGTTGAAACTATTTTACATTTTGTATTTATTCGAAGTTTAATCAATGTATATATTCTTTGCTAGAAAAGCTTTTCATCACTTGAAACCCCCCAAAGACAAAATGGTATTTTACACGCATTTTACAATTGACTATTTATAGTTCCACTCTGGTTTTTCACTTTAAATTTAGTTCACGTTATCAAAAATCACAATAACTTTTTATCAACAGTTTGTAATAAGATAATGTAGGACTGTCAATCGGAATTTATAAAGATTGAGTGGGCGAGTTGGTTAGCTGTTTATACAGTCAGTAGCATAAGAATTTGTGCAATGATATTGATTGATCACAAATACAACTATGTTACAACACAGCCGTAAAAAACCATGAAGTCAGCAAAACTTTGCAAAGTAGTGGACTGAATTTGGTAATGAATTTGTGACGTCGCACCTAGATCTATTTTGAGTACCACAGTTGTATCACACTTAATTAGTACATTATTACTTGTAACTGTCCCGCTGTAATATTACGCTATAATATTTCTCACAAACTATAATTCTTAGGGGTGTCCTGATTTCTTCAACTACACCACAGAACAACGCCTTATTCGAGTACAGGACTCCTAATATTGTAAAGTGATTTGCAGTCATAGTTATTATGTGGTGTTATGTCGGAAGACAAAAGTTCTGAGTTACGAGACGAAATTTGTTTTGGTGAAATTAGAACGATTATTTCAATACATCCCTTTTTGATAACTAACAAAATTGTACTTATTAACGTATTACGCTACGGTGACGTGAATTAACCACTAAGTCATTTGGTTTGGACTACGTCATTCATAAACATTATACATTTACAAACTGTTTAGCCTTATGAAACAGTATTGACTGTTAGTAGCAGGTCAAAAGAGAAATGATTTACGATAATTACTTAAAATAACATAATAAACTTACGTTGTTATGTGGAGGATATGAATGGAATTTACATCAACTGGAATGTTATCGATAGTTGTTCATGGACTCTATTCACGGAAAAGTTACAGAATGAGCAAGTTTCATGAGATAGACATATAACCCGGCCTCCATTTATTTGCAAAATTTATATGAATGGCACCCCTTCCGAGAAATTGGAGGTAAAAAAGAAACTTACAAAAATGCATAAAGTAACTGGATCAAAAAATTTTATATCAGTAAAAAAGGAGATTAATAAAAATAAAGCGAATAAAATTAAAACGTATTTCAAAATCGTGCACCATGTACATTTAAAAGTTATTTGATAACGCTGATGTTTGGACGAAACTCCGAGCTTTTTCGCATGTCAAGTCTATGTCGCGTTCCAGTCGTGTGTTACGCGTGATGTTTTGACATTTTGCACGTGCCGCACGTGCCGCACGAGCTTTTTGAGATTCTCGCAATGAAAAAGGAATCGTTTTGTATTCGAAACATTTGTTAGGGTCAAAATGATTTCACACGTGTACCGATTTCATATTGCCCGATATTATAATATGATAAAAAACATGAAATAATGATAATTACTAAAATATATAAACAGTTTTCAATGATATTCAAAATCTATTTCATTTCACTATAAGAAGATATTTTCAGTTTTGTTTACTAACTTTTTAAAAAATATTTTCCAGAAATGTTTTGTCTGGTACCAATATTAAATATCACAAATATTTTAACAATTTCCAAGAAATATGGAAACATAAATTACTATACATTACTAATTTGTCTTCATGAATCATTTGGTTAATGATATAAACTTATCTAACCCTAATTTTTTCCAAACAACGACGTTTTTCGGCGGTTATTTCAAATGAGAATTACGTTCATAAATATTTCATTTATTGCCATGAAAACATAATAATCAAATTTGCCAGAAACGAGGATAAAAAATTTCAATCAGATATGCCACGTGGCCAATCAACAGAAGAAGACACGAAAAGCACGTGCATTTCGTGCTTTGTGTGACAGTACTGTGTACATAATCACGCGCATCACTTTCTTTCAATCAGAATCTACAAAACGTCGTCAGTTTAAGTGTGTCGATTCGTATCGCACAAGACGAAGATTTTGACTTTATTATTATCTTTTTCATCGGATTGTTACTAAATGGATGTAAATGCATTATCGGGTTGGTGTCTTTCTCAAACCCAAGGCGAAGAGGAAAGTATCGAAGGATATTTGAAAGCATGGGACGCTATTAAAGATCTTGATATCGGACCTTCGCATGTGAATCTTGCTGCGGAAATCGCGAATAGATTCATGACTGGGGGACACTATGCCAATATGGTGCATTTCGTAAATAATCTTAATGAAACTGTCATGGAGAAATTAAAAGAAAATGAGAAGTTTGTTCGGGCTCTGATTGCCCTACGAATGACTCAGCGAAAGTATGAAGAAGTTTTCACGTTATTAGAGGTAAGTTTGAATAAATGGGTTCTATCAAGTTCCTAGCATTTTTAAAGCTAATATTGTTGTAAACAATACTTAATTGTTAGGTCCGTTTTTTTGTGATGTAAAGTATACAAGTCATGTAATATGGCTGATTTTCTAACCTTACTGCTAAAAAATTGTGTACAGTCTCCCGAAATAATTCTTTGTAGAAGAGCGAACTGAATATTTCTGTTTAAAAAGAAAACAATTTCAATCAGATCTATCTTAGGTCTTGGCCTTTACACTTCATCCCATCAGCGGCGAGGCTGTAGTCATTTGATATTTTAGCGGGCCTTTTGATTGCTTGAATTAATCGGAGGCGAAAGGTTACGGACACGCCGTCCATGGAGTACAAGTCAGATTAGTAATAAAGGGACTTTCGAGTAATAGGTTCGAACTGATTTTAATGAGTTTGCTTACCGACTTAAACTTTAAGTGTTAATGAAACATTTCATTTGGCTTTTTTACATGACTAATACCAAAATATTATGATATAATTTCACGTTATCTCACAATTTCACCTTAATACGCCAAATATATTTCAAATAGTGTTTAAAATATGAAAACATTTTAAATAAATGCAAGAGCCGAAATTGACTTATATGTACATGACTATAATAGTTAAATAACTTATAAATTGCCATCGCTATAATTATTACAATCACACACTGCCTGCTTTTTTATAAGTTTATAGACTCAAAATCGCGGCGTTTAACCTTTAGTTTGCCATTCTTAACCGATAAGCGTGTGATTTTATTTTTTCAGCAACAGTCGGACTAAACGACATCATTGAGATTAAATATTTTCACCTCCGTCCGTTATTCCTTGATTCCAATAATGCTTTCGTTTCCTGGCCAAATCACAAAAATCGCTCGGTATTTTTTCCCAAGCTTGATGCATGGTTCGACCTGTAGTAGAACGGTGCCTTTTGCTTCTTTGTTTATTCTGGTTTTCATATTTTTTATAGTTTCCGTAGAAACAATTTGAACTTAGAGCCAATTAGGGTAAGGACTTTTTCCGGCCTCTATATCGAAACCTATTTAGTATTCTGTTACTTAATGTGGTACATGGTTAGGCCCTGTGCCAAATGGTTGATATTGTTACATATTGTTATTCTTATTTTTATATTTCTTCATGGAAACAATTATAACTTACTGCTTTATTTGGGGAGGCACCTTTTCCGGCCTCTATCTGAATATATATGCAGTATTAAATGATTGAGATTTGGTATGTGACTAGACCTAGTGCTGGATTGGTGGTTTTGGTCATTCTGACATTTTGTTCTTGTTTTAGTGGAACAATTCTAACCTAAGGATTGGATTGAGAGATGGGGTGAGGGACATCAGAGCATCACATGCAGATATGTTTAGTTTGTTTTCTGCGAGCTAAGTGTACCAAAAAAGTTTTTATGAATTCGAAAATTTATATTCAAAGGAGTTTTGCTTTCATTTGCATCATAGCTATACACCTCCTCCAAGCAAGTTGGACTTATATCGACTTTCCATGTTGTTTTTATGTTGTGGCGAACGAATTTGAGTAAAAAACTATCTTGTGTTGGAATGTCCCTCCAAAACCGGCGACATCAGATCATTATGACCGATAGGAACTGAATGGGAAATTAACAAATTTAAATGACTTCACATACCTTTCGACAATTTAGTGTGACGGAATCATGTTAGGAACTCTAGCGAACACTTAGCAATGTTGTTGTAACATTTATTGTTAAAATATATATGAGGAACATTTCATACTTTTAAAGTTGTGAATGTTTACACAGCAATCGCTCAAAACCAGAATGTATTCATTTGGCATTTCTACCATTTCGAAAACAAATGTCTGAAAAGAACTGCTTAACCCAAACCCTGACCCACCTATCTTTTGGTGATAGGTGCTTGATCGTCGTCGTCGCAGTTTTTAAGACATTTATTGTATTATTTCAATACACGTCAGAGCGCTAACCACATTGCAGACTCAATTGCTTTGGACACAGGCTCCTTTAATATCTTGAAATCAGAACTCTATTTTCAAACGTTTTAGTCATTTGTAGCAAGTCTCAAACCAGTGCTCCCTGCAATAATACTAGCAGCCGTTATATAAGTGAAATAACCTTCAAAGTGGCCAATTAACCTCATCTAATCTGTCTGAGTGTTTTTCTATCTTCTTTTTAATCTCCTCTCTAATTCTCCAGAACGGACGGTTCAGCAACAAGGAGGGTCTGCTAGAGATGTGGGACGAGGCGCATTATAGAGAGTGGGAGGAGCGTATGGGCAAACCTCTCAACGCGCTGCTCAGATACCGCATCAGACAGAGGTAGGTCCTAAGACTTATGCCACAGAATAGTTAGTAATTGCAATTTGAGGAAATACATTGTCCTTTATTTGAGGTTATCTTATGCATAGGTTAAAAAAAAGTATGCTGGTCCTATCAAAATTTCATTTCTGTTGATTTCCTTCCAAACATGAAAGCTTTTGTAGTACGTTTTCTTTTAAAAGTAAATGGTAACTTTGAACAAAAATAGCATGCGAAACACTAGATTTCCATTTTGTACTGAGACAAAATGAGGTCAACTTCTTGATGGCCATTCTACCAAATTTTCTTTAAAATAAGTTTGACCAGATTCTCTAGACATTTTAACCATTAATGGTCTTTAGTATGTCAGCAATATAAAAATCATATATCAAATCTAATGCTTGAATGAAAAGAAAATTCTCTCATATGAATATTTTGTAAATTGTCCGTCACAAATCTCAATGTACTAACAGCGGTTCACACTTGTTCTTCAGATTCCTGCCCCCACAACACATATGTCCAAACGGCTCCCGCCCTACCACCCGTCTGCCTGACCAAGCCCTGAAGATCCTCAAGGAGTGGCTAATGCAGCACCCCAAGGACCCTTACCCCACCAAACTAGACAAGGAACTTCTCATGAAGACATCAGGATTATCCCTCAGCCAGGTTAAGACATGGTTCGCCAACGCCAGACGACGACTCCGTCTGAAGAAGGAGAAAGGAGAAGAAGCCACTCTTTCAGAGCATGAAGCTTCCTCAGATTCCCCGGAGGATCCTTTCTCTGGCGAAGATGGTGGTCACGTGAAAGAGGAAGACAGTGAGAAGATTTATCACAAGACTGAGCATGAGGGACATCATCTCGGTGAATCTGGTCAAGGGAGTAGTCGTGGACCATATCCCTACCCCCATACACGCTATGGACACTTCGCTTTCCCAGTAAATCCTGATCCCAGAGGCAAACCAGAACCCTGGTCTGATTTCAAAGAAGGCGTGTACCCAGTTTCTAGCTCGGCCAGCCATATCCAGCTTGTTCCCGTTGGCAGAGCATCAAGTTCTTACATCCCATGCCCACCACCGCATACGTCACAATACCTAAAAGCAATGGCTGGTATGTGTGAGGAGATGAGCCCGGCTACCTATCACCTGGGAGCTCCAAGACAGAGCAGATCAGTTTGTTCCTCCCTGTCTGAGCTACATTCTCTCCAGCACCCGAGATCATCAGCCTGTTCAGTAGTTCAGGACGAAGCCTATCCCTACCTCTATGAGAAACACGCCCAATCTGAACCAGCATCAACATATCCAAGGACGTACTACCCTGATTTTCCCCAGCGGCAGAGCAAGTGGTACCCAGGACATGAAAGTCCTCACGACCAGCGGATGATGAGATCCTACTCAGTGTCTGCTCCCCCGGCGCTACAGACAGCGAACGGGCACCTGCCTGGACTGACCAGCAGCGTAACTACTGGACATCAGGGACATGGTGATGAGACGTGGTCAAGCTATCCTCGCACGTCCTACAGTGAATACCCTTACGTGTCCTGCAACCGTTCGTGTTCTCGTGAGTTTCAAACTGCATTACCCACATGAATGTTGTTGTCCAACGTTCCGCGTAAAGGTTTAGCTAAGCAAATATCAAGGCTGATCACTCTATATGCGAGGATTTTGGTAGAGATGTTTTCGTCATTACCAATATTGATGTACATGTACTTAATTTCAAGGTACTGTAAGTTAATAATAGGTTATTGGGGATTGTTTCTTGCCGCGGTAGTGGCTGAAAGTGGATAACGTATCCGTTGAATGTTGATAGTTCGCGTTAATATATCCTATGTATCTTGAATTATAAACAGTTTCTTCAATCAGTTCATCAAACATGAAAAACTTTGTTTAGTTTAAATTAGTCTCCAATTGTTTGTATTTAAAGAAATTCGATTCAACCTGCAATTCTCGATGGTAAATAAAATCTACAGATGATAAAGGCTTTATCAAAGAAAGTAAGGGAATCTGATTTTAAAAGCCGTGGAATCCTCATCAATATTGAAATCCATCCAAAGGTATAAAGTTTAATTATATTAAATGGATTTTGGTTCCTTCAAAGGTTGCAAACCTTCGGCGACATGTCCACATGGGAGCGAAGGTGGGCACAGTTCGGTGACATCAATACAACGTCCTGTAGCTAGTCAAACTCTACCAATGATGCGTCACGACCAAATGTCCTCTTCACTTCCGGAACAAAATGCCTACCTGCATTGGAAACCAGGCGCGGAATCCCAGAGGTATATTCCCAAGTATCTTATATTAGCATTGAGTGTTGTCTTATCAGCCACTTCCCTCGACAAATTGCCTACATTGAACGTTGGTGTATTGTTGCATGCAACTGAGGAGATCGTTTAATGTCTCCTCTAAAGTACAAATGTGTTGAAGCAGTCATTCCAACATACTAACCCAGATATATTTACACTCCCTTTAAAGCCCTCCTTCTATCATGTGTTATACATGCACTCCTTTCTATGCATGTATAACTAAACTGGCACTTTGCTCGGTGGATGTAATTTTAGAGGATGCGCACATCGTATGATAATTACTGAAGCCCACAGTGTTGATGAGCTACAATGATTATCATGAGTGTTCAAAGATGAAAATGTTATAAATTGCAAATAACAACCTGTTTGATTTATGGAAATCAATTTGTTGGACAGACAAAAAGCGTTGTTGAAACTAGCCTTGTCTATAACATCTTTTAAAATGCCTTTTATTACATCTAAATGGAGTTAGGTCAATGACATAACATAACATGGCTATTTCAGGGGCCCTCTTCCCGCCTTCCACACCTCATTCGACCTTCACAAGCTGCCCCTTCCCATGGCCCTCAGCTATCAGCTTCCTCATCACGGTCAAGGTCATGATCTGGGCAGATTTCCCAACGAACATCTGACAAACCATTCAATGGCGTCACTGAGAAGACGACACAATAGTCAACCCGCGATGACGTCATCGGCATCATCTTTTCGAGCGCCAGCTCCTAATACAACGTTTCCTTCAGTAGTCTTCAAACAGTCGCTTGGGAAGAGGTCAACTAGTTTTGACTGTCTTGAAGGGAACATCAAGATCAGTAAAACAGAAAGTCCTAACACTGGATTGTCAACTGCGTCTACTTCCAACTTGACCAATGAGTGCCCTGCCCATCAAAGGCCGCTGATGATTCCAACGGTCCAAACAACGCCCCCGAATGCGCATGTCCACGAGAAACCTCCCCCTTTAAGGTATTTATTTAAGATTATTATTTTCTCGATAACATACATTACCTTAAATTCTGGTGATTGTTCATTAGCTGATGCTCCGACACGTCATATGACATCCTGTCTCAGGGTAAGACGTATAGTGACGCTCCACTCTTCTTGGAGCGTCAGCTATACGTCTTACCCTGAGACAGGGAAGAGTGGAGCGTCACTATACGTCTCATGTGACAATATCAGTAAATGTTGTCTTTTGTATTCTAGACAACTTCACTTAGACACATCATTCAATATGTATTCTATAAGAACAAAAAGCTTTGAAATCTTTTAATCACACATTGTAAAATTTGGTTAAAGTGTTCATCAAATCCAGATGCTCTTTTTCTCGGCACTATTTAATAGAACAATATCAACCCCTATTTTACAAAAGAGTGTGTTTCTTATTCCACAAAAATTAACTCATTAATTCAGATCATTAAATTAAGTGTTCTCTTAAATTTCGTTTTAACTTTAATTGGCCATCAACCTCATTAAAATCAGTTCGAACTATCACCCGTACCACGCTGCGTTTCGCAAAGAGATGTACGAGTTATAGGTTTGTGCGTTTTCTATGAAACTGAAATTTACGCCAATCATGATCGGTTTTGTCAAACTATTGAAAAGAAAAAGTTGATGGTATGCGCTTAATTATTAATACCATGCGTTCATTTGACAACGGTTTATTTTCACAGAACCCACGTTTAGCCTAGGCTGCCGATACCAACGATACTGTGCTTAGATTAGAGAAAAGAGAGCAAAGTGTTCCCTAAACAATACTGCCATACAAACCCCTTTGCATTTATATATCATTCCCCGTAAAATCCCTCTGTCGCCCCTTGCAAACACGGCCCCTACTAACTCTGGTGTTTCTGGTTGCAGTTCTCCGCCTGTCGACCCCAGTCTCTCACCTCACGCACCAGCTAACTGTAGCACTGTCGAGGTAGGTCGTCATCTTCCGCAACACTCACTAACTGTCCCCCTTTTATGGAAAAGTTATTAACTTTGAGACGTATATTCTCAGTATCGATATTTCATATAGACATTATCACCTTTTCTATGTATGCCGCTTCTAAATGCTTTTTAAAGACACGATTCAAACCAATTGTTTGATCATCAACAACTTAAGTGTCGCTATTGAAGTTATATTTCAATATTTTGAATCTCTGTATTATAACTTTGAGACATGTATTTTCAGCATCGATATTTTATTTAGACATTGTCACCTTTCCTATGTATGCCGCTTCTAAATGCTCTTTTAAGACACGATTCAAACCATTTGTTTGATCATAATCAACCTGATTGTCACTATTGAAGTTATATTTCAATATTTTGAGTCTCTATTATAACCTATAAGGTAGTGTACTAAGTACACCATTCCCATCCGTTATGTAGGATGGTGTACATTATTTTGATAACATGAATATGTTTCATTTGCATGCAGTCACGAGACGGAATGAAAGAAGTGGCTCTGGTTTTGCTGGACTTGTCCAACAAGTGCCCGGTTGGCGAGTCAAGGGAGTGAACTCTATATCAATTCATATGGTCGATTTTACTGTCACTGGCTGATTGCCAAACAAGTCATCACACAAAGAAATGATGCGACCTTTTCCGAATTTCATTGTGCGAGATATCATCAAAATGACGTTATTGAAATTGTCAACAGTTGTTGATATTCATTGTCATCTTGGTCGAAAAGTGTCGCCACTTCAACGAGGAATTCTTTAAAGGATACGGCTAAAATGATGATATGAAGAAATTGTCTTGAAAGCTACAGAATTTGAAATGCATATTTTTATTTTCAGACACAATTCTGACATTTTTTTTACAATGCCAATTGTCACAAACTTGATAGAATGTTGGAACGAATAGCTTGTTTTGAATCTAGTTTCTTTTAGAGGGTCTTCAAAGGAAGAAACTTTTTCAATTGAATGCGAAGTAGCAGAAACTTTGAGTAGCCGAAACTTGTTGCTCTTTTTTCATAGAATCTTTGCTAGAATTTGACACAATCTGTATTTTTTAAATGACACCACGTGATTATAATTTCGGATGTTTTGTTCAAATGTTCTATTATTTTTGCAAGTTATCAGTGTTACTGTTTATTTATCCCTGACACGACAATGTCCATTTCGTTAAAACATTGTTATTGTTATTCATTTCTTATGTATTTTCGCAAATCAGGAAAATGTTTTTGTTTTATTGAAATTTAAATTTGTTAAAAATTGTAAATTGACAGTTTGTTGTTTGTTGTTGATATAATATACGCAAAAAGCTTGACTAAGAACACTACAAACGTAGGCACTCATTGAACAATTTTGATGTATGTTGGATATATGATTTCGACAGGGATTTATTGACTGTCATCCCCACGCATAATTAAGTTTTACGAGGATATATAAATGACCTCTGTCCGTCCGTGCAAACATGTTTCCGGTCGACAACTTAATACCATTGGAATGAACTCATTGAAACTTAATATATTGAACAGTATATCGAGTATGGAATATGTTTAGGGGTAGCTACAGTTGCTTCGCCAAAATAGGCTCTTTGATACCCTGACGTGGCCTTTTAATAAACTCGATGATACTGGTGAAGAGCTGCAGCTAGTTTTTGGTTGCATTTTGGGGGTTCTATTTCTTCGTACCTTTATTTTTGGCCGTTTCCATGCAAACGCAACACAGAATTTCGTTACCGGTCCAGCACTGAAAAACCACTAGGCCTATAACACTAAAACCTGGTATATGGGAAAATCATCATGTATACAATAGCTCATTGGAATTTGGCTATAATATTTCCCAAGCGGCGCTAAACAATAAATCACTTAGTTTTTGTGTGTGCTAATCAGCCACATGATCTTGTGTTAGAAATAGCAAAACACAAAATATATATTTATAATGGGAAAAAAACAAATACATATATTGAATATTTCGAAGAAGCATGTATACATAGTCCAGAGAGCTAAATTTTGGGCAGCTTTATACATTCATATCAACACATTTAAGGACTCCTTCGATGTGAAGTAAGAATAGCAGTTTGGAACTAGCGAACCATGGTCAGTAGAAGTATTGCACCCAAACCTGACTGCGTGTAGAGAACGGTAACGGTAACGATAAACATTTCAGATATTGAAATAGTAAAACACTGGCATGACACTTTAAAACATTGCCTTATTGACAACCGAACATCAAATAAATTAGAAATGATATTTTTATTCACAACTTTAGTTGGCATCTGGTTTACAAGTTATTTACAGCAGGTGGCACAATTGTTTACATCAATTTCAACCAACACAAACAATATACAGCTGGAAGATACAAAATGATAGGATGTACAGATATTCAATATTTCCTTCCTAAAATCTTTAACATGCAAAATGAGTTTATTTTTACATGAAAATGCTAAGATAATATTTACGTCAAACAATGTATGTTGTTTATTAATCAAATAAGATTTTTGATTATTCAAATGATTTTAACAATGATTTACATACATCATAATGCAATTCATATTAAAAAATAAAGTTATGTACAGTATCATATTATTGTGTTATTATCTGTATGTTCATAAAAGCCAAATATTTCTTACATATCTCGTGTCTTATTTCTGATTATATCTTTACAAAGTTGAAATCTGATTGGGCATGGAAAAAAATAAAATTTGGTTATAATCATCAGATTTAGTTTGTGACACATCTCTAACCTCAATTAAAACTAAAATGGAAGCTTAGTTTAAAAATCATGGATGTAAAGCATAAAAAGCATTGTTTCCTTTCAGTGAAGTGATAGAAGTTAGCATATAAGCAAAATCACACTGAGGATCTACATCTTGGTTCAATGGCATAAACACAGAGAATGAACCATAAAACAATTGTTACTGATCAAATACTTTCTACTCAAGCACACATGATGAAGTGACTAGAAATGAATGTTAAAAGACATTGAGAGTATGAAATAGACACAAGTATTTTCAAAGGGGTGGGGTTACCTAAAAAAACAAAGACCACTGCTTAAAATCATATACAAGAGACTTGTGGGATTGTCTTCTTCATTGCTCACCTAGGGCTGATGCTCTTTATAACCTCCATTCTTTCCCCACAAATATAGCTCTGTCATAAATTCCTATACTAACCTCTGTTCCATTATGAGCTCTTCTAAGGTTTACGGCAGTTTCCCTAGAGGCAAAATTTTGCAACACAAACTATCTGCAAAATTTAAGCAATGCATGGATAGCATATAAGCTGTCCTTGTGAAATATGCAATGATGGAGTCGTTATATAAAGCATCTGTGTTCTGTAAACAAGACTCAAGTGCAAAATACACATTTGAATAAAGTTAGCTTTCCCAAAGAATACCAAAATAAAAGGCTTTTTAATTGATATTTGTAACAATGACATGGTTGATTGCACAACTGAGTTTGATGCATCAAATATGCTAGACCGAGAAACCCTAATTTAAGGACAGAGGTTATTGGGAATTTATGATGGAACTACCTTTATCAGACCCCTGTCATAACCCCTTCTACATAGAAACACACATTTCAATCTTCTCTTAACAAGTAACGGTAGATTAATTGTTTCATAACAGGAAAAGAAGGCAGCTAATTTGAGTACAAATTTTCATCATAAAATGTCCCAGGGATGTTTTGTTAAGAACAAGAGTGACCAAAGGATAGATTGGGTAGTGTTTGTAAAACCAATAATGATGGTTGTCTTCCCTTCTTAACGCATTGAAATATTTCACAAATGTTTTCAAGACAAGGAAGAAGTTGATCTGGATGCAGATGACATACAAGTACTCAATATCATTTTGGTTCTCTTCATTACAGCTCTACATGATAATTCATGCAGAAGAAGTATAAAAAACATCTTGCGTAGTACTTTAAGACATTTGCAATTTAACTATAAACTATTGAGGAATTAAACATATTGAGCCACTCTGAAAAACACTTTTTTGAGCAACATTCACTGCTGTTATCATCATATTGTGTTAATTCAAAGGTAAATAACAAAATTAATCTATGAAATGTGTATTTATATTCCAGATATTCCTCTGGTAATAATATTATCATTCTCAAAACATATACACGAGAAGCATAATAAAAATGTAGACATTTTGTAAATGAAAATACATGAGAAATCAAAACAATTTACATGAATGCACTCACCCACTTTCACAATCAATAATCTCATTTTCAACTTTGACTACCAGTAAAGTGAAATATAGTTCATAAACAAGAAATAAAATAGACAAATGCTAAAATAATTGAACCAAATGAACTTATCAATTAATAGTGAATATATTGTTTTGACAATGTTAATGTGAATTCTATATCTATGTCACCGAGAGATTTGGCATCTTGTTTTGTATAAAAAATAACTTACCAACCTTACATTCAGAAAATTTACACTTGGACAAAATTGAGCTTATCAATCTCAAACAGCTTAGTCCAGGTAAAAGTTCTTGTCATGTTGCAAGGAACCCATTCTCTCTCAAAAGAGGTTCTTCAAGTCATTTCTTTGCTAGTAACATAACACAACAGCCCATACAGCAAACATGGATACAGGACAGTATTCGATCCATGAATTTTGAAAGGGGAGGAGTGGGGGTCACCCTTGAGGGTCACCTATTTTATTATCGCTTTTTAATATAAATTTCAGAGGGGGTTTGAAGACTTTCAGGGGATTGAATGAACATATAAAAATCTAATGGAGAATGATGTCTCATATGACCATGTACTAGCATATTGACCAAGTGTATCCAAGATATTAATCAAGTGCATCCAGGATATTGATCAGGTGTATCCAGGATATTGACCAGGTGTATCCAGGTAAACTGACCAGGTGTGCATGTATCACCTGAACCTAACGATGAACCAGCAGATGAGTCCCACAAACAAACAGAAGAGGAACATGTAGATCCAGATCTTGTAGTGTCCAGCTTTAGTGATACTAGTCAGCCGTCTCATGGTCGCCTGTAGAATGTTGCCTGACGAGTCAAAGTCATCATCCTGTAACACAACGACTGCGTGGAAAACATGTACTGTATTTGGATGCGGCTGATGGCTAAAATATTGTCTAAGCGGCGCTTAACAACAACTCGCTCTTTATTTGGCCATGTGTCCATTTGGCCATCCTTTCGGTAACATGTTCCTTGAGGAATTCTAGGGGGACATCTTTTGTGGAATGAAATTTATGGTTTTACTTATTTTAACACGTACATATGTTATCAATTCTTAATCAAAACCTAATTCAGTTGAAAAGTATTACTAAGGGTAATTATTTTATTGCTTTAGACTTGTCAGTCAAAGAATTTAATACAATTAAAATTCACATGGCCAGAGAAACCTTTCATTTGAGTTGAAAGTATGAAAAACCTTGCCAGAACATGGCAGGGCACTTGTACCGGTAATTGATACTATGATTAACAGTGGTGAGCCAAGGCAATTTAACTCAACATTATTTTTTCTTCCCACCAGATTAGTTGTTAGCTAAGAAATAACTTTACTATTATGACCTATCTATACTTCTTTCATAAACTGAAGGGAATTGGATTACGTAATGTATTGCAGCATTGGTATCGTAATGATAATTGTCTCGCAAGTTCCATGGAACTAGTTCCATGATATATTGTCTAGCCTCATAAAACTTGAATCGGGATATAACGTCTCAGCACAAAGGCCACAATACTTAGATCTATTAATTACAGAAAAAGTTGAGGGACTTACCATATTCCTTAACATGGTGTTTTGTGTGCGCACTTCTGTTCCTATATCAATACTCAACTGCAAGGAAACATGTTCATGTATTTATGAGTACATATGTAACTGAAATTCATAACTAATTTATTTCTGCCTTATTCCAAAGTTAAATTTATTACTGTGCAACAAATTAATCTCTTCAGACCACTTAATCTCCTATAGAGTAATCAACAGCAGGTCATTTTCATGTACTTATTGTGCAATATATTCATAATCAGCATACTTTTATTATACTTTTACAAATGTTAAGGTAACTGCTGAATTATTTCTGGTGAAAGTCCGTAAAAGCCTTATTTCCAATACAATTAAACTACTTACAGATTTCAGAGCTTTCACTTTTCCTGACAACGCATCTTCCAGTCGCTGGTTTTCCTCCTCCACCATCTGAGCTTGCGGCTGGTAGCCCATCTCACCTGTACAACAGAATGATTGTATATAGGCCTATGTTCAATTACATAGTAACACAAGAAAGAAATGACTTGTCCACGTGTCTGTATATCTTAAATAAAATGTCAGATCAGTCTCAATGTATGTCTAAAAAACCATCCAAGAAAACATTTTATATCTGCAATCATTAAAACTAACCTGCAAACAAGAGGGATTGTTTCCCTAATCATATTTCTAATAATAATATTAATTTAATATTATACATTGTAATAATATACATTGTGAAATGAAAATTTAATGAGTTCTTAATGCTCTAAAAGAAATAAATTTACATAATTAAAAAATAAAATACTGAAATTTTAGAAGTTTATAATAGCCCATGGTAAATTGTCATTAAAGGATCAATCTTCGTCACTTTTGTAAATGTCAACAAGAAATGTCAAGAAAGATTGAATCCTCCAACAGTCCACAATAAGTTAAAAGTTTCTCATAATATCCAAACAACATAAATCAACTGAACAACAAACCTATGTGAGCTCTTCTCATTTTCGTCTTTTTCTTATTCTGAACAACAATCAAGCAATTTGTTGACAATATTTGAGTAATATGGAAAGTTCTACACTTAACCAGCAGCTGTCCTCAAAAACGTCAAAACACAACACGTGTACTTCCTGTTTACTGCCATCTACTTCCGGGAATTGGCAGGGGAAGTTACTCTGGTTCATACTTCACTTTTCAAGGGGGTGGTATAAGAAGTTTCAGAGTGTGTTAATATGAATACATCGTTATGTTTTAGAAGTTGCAAATATTCTTTAAGCTTAACCAATGACAATTGCTACATATCATAGTTTTTTCTGACAATTGTCGAGAATGAGAAAATTTATAGACAATATTTAGTTTTGTATAGCTTCTGTATCAACATGTCATCTATAATTACTAACAAGATCGATTTTATTTGAATACACTAGTCACTTGACAGGGCTTTATTTGCCACAGGGGTGATTAATTCAGTTAATAAATACTAAAAACATCCCTATTGCCATATTGTTCATTTAAATTTCTAGGATGATACGATCACTTATTTTCTACCCCGAAATATAACGATTTTGTCCATACGCTTGAAGATGAAAGTTAAAAGAATAATTTACAAAGCATTCATTACCGCTATTTCTATTATAGCGAACCGTTGAAATTTCTGTTGAAACTTAATTCGATCGGTTGTCTCCCTTTGACCCAACATGTTGATTACTTATGCTAGTTCCTTCGTTATTCAACAAGCTTCGATTATTGAGCATTGGGGATATGTGCAATCTCAGATGACAATTTGAGATTTCCAGAAAATAATTTGTTATTATCCTTGAATAAATAGTGTAATAACATTTTTCTTACCATATGATATAGCGCATTACTTTATATCTTTTAGCAACAGCATTTCTCACATTAATTGTTTACATGTTTTAGAGAAGAATGAATATAATTTCATTATAATTTCATTGAAGTTCTACACTACTCTAAATAAAATTAGATCGACAGTTCTACATTATATTATTGATATAAAAACTGTCGATTTGAATTCATTTAGAGTGATGATTTCCATTCGTTCGTATATTTGAAAACCACATCGTTAAAAAATCATATTATTAATATTATTGTACAAAACAGAACGTTTAGAGTTTAAAAAATACACGTGAAATACACAAAAGATAGTCAAAATATCAAGATGCACAAAAAGTATGCTTTACCAAATATAAGGAGCCGTTCACTGTTTGCTTGTCCATGTTATTTGGGGCGTAGCCAAGTACACATTATCCTTGTCGACCTGTGGTCATCTCTCTTTGACTAAAAGTGAAGATTAGTCACTCCTTCTGCCTACAGATTTTATCGAAACTTATATACAGTCTCTTAACAAAACTAATGACTGAATTTAAGGATTCAGCCTTTTGGGCTGATTGGTACCCGAATGGTATTGGAGTGTTTATTTTTATCAGTCCACGTATTTAGTGCCCAACATTCAGCCAAAACCGCTGACTCAAATACCATAAAACTTTTCGGTCCGATTGACCTTACCTTGGAATCGCGAAAATAAATATTTGGGCGCAAATAGATAAATCATTAATAGAACAAAAAACTAAATGTTCCGAAAAATTACAATTCTTTTGTTTCTCAAAATGCACTTGCAACTTGTTTTAAAGGGTGCTCAAAGGGAAGAGTGGTTACTTTATATCTGTAGCGTAAACTTGGCCTAACTTGCGCTTATCGACCCTTCAATCATGTTTATTAATTCTTCTATAACTCAATTCAAAGGTTATTGGAACTTTTGACACGGTCCCCATATCTTCGCCTCGCGTTTAATCTGTCCCACAACTCAACATCAACACCCCCTCGTCCCAGCTGACAGGGTGGTTTGTTCCCCTGTCGTCCCTTTTCTACCACTAAAAGTTGTTCCTGCGTGATTTAGATATACCTTGGTCTACACTGAACCACTTATCAAACGAACGTGGATTTGTAACGAGAAGCGTATGACTGTGTAAATTCACACGTTTGCCAAGGATACCATATTTTTTGTCAACGAGCATCTGTATCATTTTTATTTGCGATGTGGTGTAAAATAAAGCGATGTCATATTTACATAATAAAAACAGGCATTCCTGCCGTTACTGTATCAAGCCCTCGGAAGAGAAGGGAAACGAATTACTTTCATCACTATTCTAATTCATACTTGTTACAAGGTTCTATAAGAAAAATGAGTGATATGGAAAATATCACAAGAATGTGTCCCGTATTAATTTCAAAGAAATTCGTACAAACTCTTTATATCCCTCGCTCTCGCTCGGGTAACCAAAAAAACACGCTCTTCAATTTTCTAAGTCTCTGCCTAAGTGCTACTGTGTAAGGGTAATCATTTTAAGAAGTAGTTAAAGGTTTTTAACAATAAAATTCATGAAAAAAACCTACACGTTCGACAGCAAACATTTCTGGAAAGACCTACTTAAGGTTTTTTTAAAGACTTTTATCATGATATGCATTGTTTGATTGACAGCTGTCACTCAAACACTTGATTCACAAGTGCGCGACATGAGGAGCAAGCCGCACGGGAGGTCATTAAGTACATTTATGAATCAGTCTAGAGTATGACGTGTTTGATATGCAAATCCTTACACGTAAATATTTTTTTAACAATTTCAAGTTTTCAAAAAGATTTTACAACCGGATTCTGACTTCATGGGACAGCTATTGTAACGTCCATTTTATTATTTTCATCGCTATTTGAATAATAAATCAATGTAAACAAACCTTGGGAGAAGGATACAGACTTTCCTAAGTCGTTGTCCTTCGACCACAAATATCGTAAATATATCAAATAAACCGGATTCTGACTTCATGGGAATGCTAGCAATTGTAACGTGCCTTTTTTTACGTTTTATGGCTATTTGAATAATAAATCAATGTAAACAAAACTTGGGACAGGGTTATAAATTTTCCTTAGCCGTTGTCCTTCGATCAAAAATATTGCAAATATTAGATGAACCGGATTCTGACTTCATGGAACTGGTAGCTATTGTAATGTACATTTTATGATGTTTTATGGCTATTTGAATAATAAATCAAATTTTCCTTGGGAGAAGCATACAAACTTTCCTTAGTCGTTGTTCTTCGATCACAAATATTGTATATATATATATATACAATATTTATATATATATATATATATATATATATATATATATATATATATATATCAAATAAACCGGAATCTGACTTCATGGGACTGGTAGCTATTGTAACGTTAATTTTATGATGTTTTATGGCTATTTGAATAATAAATCAATGTAAACAAAACTTGGAGAAACTTTCCTTAGTCGTTGTCCTTCGACCACAAATATCGTTAATATAATAATTTTTTATCAACCTAATTTGAACACTAATTATTTATTAAAAACTATAAGGAGTCATGACGTCAGATTGATGGTTATTACTTTCCAGAAAATAAGACGTTGTTGTTTGTCTTTGTTGCTGTTTTAAAATTACAATAGATTATCATTAATAGTAATCTTCTATTGGAAAATTTAAAGGTAATATTTACGTTAAAGCGATATTTATCACTTCTTAGAATGTAAGAAGTTGATATTTTTTTTTTATTTCCCTGTTGATTGAAGATAATGCTTGTCAACCTTGATTGATACATCGTGACAGATATCAAATAGCTAAACGTAATAGGTTAGAAAGTAACTGAATACCAAGGCGAACCCTTTCAAAATACATTGTATTCCCCTAGCTCGCCTTTGAGCAAACATTTGATGACGTTTTAAAGAAAAAAACAATCTTATATTTTTCAATCTAAATCCTATATTCATCATAATGAAATCGTGACCCTCTTATATTTTCATATTGTCAGATTTTAAAGGGAAGGGAAAATAGGAGCGTTGTTTTAATGAAACGTTTTAATTTTTTTTATTTTATTTACTTCTTCTCACAATCCTAAATTTCGAATCTCAACGGTTTCCTTTATGAATAGAGTGTACTCGCTTTGGAATATTCTCCGGAATTGAGTTTTTCTATAGTACTGTATCCCTGTCGTTAGGATTTCCACTATCAACAAATACAGCATTTATAACCAACCAATGAAATCGACCACAAATACCTTCTATTAATTATTTTTACTAAGAATCACGAATCTTTTTTCATGACTAATATAAAGATAAAATGACCTTCTAAACAGCTATTCGTCAACATTTTTCATAAAGTATATATCTACTTAATATATCAAGTGGTGTTCCGGATTGTATGACGTCATTATGTACCTATCTGTATACCACGTACGTACATACGATCAACCATGAAATACAAATATATACCATTCAACATTTGTCATTCTCATATTTCTATTTTTAGAAGTCGTGATCCTGTCTAGATGGCGTCATCAAATATCTATAACAACTGAAAAAGTACATTATTGTTGTTATGAATTATTCACCAGGAGAAAACATAGGTTATATTGACGAATTTAATCGATTATTGTCAATTATTTTACACACTAGCTTTATCTTCATCCATCCGCATTCATAATCATACGGATTTTGATAAATTAGATAATGCATTTCTACCCATATATCGTAAAGTTGTCTGATTATTTTGTAAATTTAACGTTGACTTCTTTCTCCCCGAATTGCAGAAACAATGTCTATTTCAGGTAGCTGACATAGGGAGTTTACCACTACAAACCTTAATCTGTCGTTGTGACTGCTGTCAATACGTTTCCGAAATGACGTTTGAGTCATTGGCGCGGCAAGGTCCGATTTTCGATCACAAAATTTGAAGTTAACATCTTTAAATTTGATTATACTGAACTTATAAGCATTAAAATGCTATTTTTAGAAACAAACACTTTTCTCGATCAAATAACACCATTAATGAAGTTTGACCCCTGCAACATACTATGTGCCCCTTTAAGTGGAAACAATCAATTTCATTTAACATAACCTCATGTACATTCCATTGTTGTATATGTCATCTGAAAGTCATTATTTGTGATGAAAATGCATAGAGTCACGAGCCTCAAAATGTTAAAATAACCTTTTCTTTGCATCTACTAACACTGTTGTGTCCAAGGCGGGACGATGGAGTGTCGACGTGCTATTTCTGGCGCCGAACAACGTAAACGCACCCGATAACCACGAAAAAATATTTAATTGTAGTGACTTATTCTTGTTTTGAGAAGAGAAAGGTGTGATTTTTAATGACATGGATCAGGTTACTTGAAGACAGTTGGATAACTTAATTTAGGAAAACGTTGATAATGTATTTACAGCAAAAAAGTTGCTTTTTTTTAAATTATAAGAAATACTTTTAGTCATCGAGTAAGTCTTATTGTAAATTTGAAATCTGAAGTGATTAAAAACGGATGTCTGACTTTGGCACCCGGATCCTCCTTAAAAAAACTGCGTCTCCTAAGCGTTTGGATGTTCTGTTTATGACGCGATTCATCTTCTAGATTCGAAAATCATGCATTAGTAAGTTTATCTTTAGCCTGGGGAGGTGGGGGGATGTATTTTAAGTTCATTTCAGTAAGTAATCTCATAGAAGTTGCAAAGTATGTATGTATGTATGGATGGATGGATTGATGAATGGATGGATGTGTGTGTGTGTGTATATATGTATGTATGTATGTATGTATGTATTGTAATTAGATAAAAATTATCTTTTTTTTTTCTTGTACACAGTTATCTAACATCATTTCTTGAGGACTCTTTAAACGCATTTTTTTATTGCATTCAAATAAGTACTAACAATTTCATGATAATAATCACGATGACTATGAAAATCATCCATTAACAATAATGTTCATTTCATAGAAAAGATCTTTCGAACAGCATTTCGAAACCGCCTGAAAGGAGCCATCGTTATAAGTGCAAATGATATGACGGAAGTGGCATATTTACTACAAGATCTTAATCATGCAGTATCGTGTTACTAATCATTTATATCACAAAGACAGGGATAAAGGGTAGCATATGAGCCCCGCCCACTCTCAGGTGATAAACAGGTAAAAGACCACAGGTATTGTACCTTCATTCAATGTGATCACACGCGCTTTAGTCAAAGACACTTATCGGACAATCTAGTGCGTAGTTGGCGATGCTATCTCCAACTGAACCAGCAGTATCGACCTCTGTATATATCCAGAGTTTAACAGTTCTTTATGTGTGGCTGATGGTCATTTCTGCACGCTTAGTCAAACTTGGCCTAAGGAACTCCCCCTGAACAATGGTCCATGAGAGGGTGACAATGCTAATATATATCTATATGTCAATATATGTACAGAGGTCGCAGGTGGTGTTACCTGTGTTGACAGTTTATGATATCATATTACTATAGACATATTTAGGTATGGTAAGTATGATATAGAGGTCTAGATAGCGATCTGAAGAGGCTTGACCTAGATTTCTACCAGTGTACGTATATGAATATTTTGAAGTGATATGCTGAAAGGGGAAAAATTTCGATAAAATAACCAAATTTGGCAATCTTTGATAACCAACAAAGATTTTCATTGTTACATTCTTCAAAATATAATTTTCAAACAGGCCTATCACAATTTGAGGTGTTCCAGTGCAGTTATTTTTACTTTATTTCCTGTTGTTTTGGTTGTATTCGTCCCAAGGAGTTGAGACTGTAAATTGTAATGTTATGTCTTGATACCGGGTTATCGGCGTTATTAGATTGCAACGGGAATTATAAAATTGCGTGACATTAATGCGTTTTACGAAATTGTTTGTCACGATCATGTAATAGTTTAAGTATGTTTGTTCTAAAATCGAGAATTGGCTATGGATGAAAATCATGATCAGCGCATAGCACCATACATACTCATTGAATCTAAACTTATACCTTAAATGGATTGAAGATTAAACACGAACAGATTTATATCAATATTAACTATTACTTTATTCAACACTTAACGGCCCTAGGCCTACAGTACAAATATGGTACACATGTGGGAAAAAAAACATTTTTCATTTGTCATATAGTTATATAAATATATTATGGAGGTATTTTTTAACAAGGGAAGAGGTGATAAAAATATTACTGTAAAATAACAATATATACCCACTGAATCATAAAAAACAACTACATAAACTGTTAACCACAAACGACTTAGCATAGATGTTGTACCTTTTCATACGCACGTAACTTCTTCAATTTACAATTCAAATCATGTATCGCTCTAGTTTTCCTATACAAATGTATGTATATACGTGTCCTTCATAGTTTTTATTCGTATCTCTATCAATCAGAACATTATTTACAACGAATTTACTTTAAAGAGCCTATCAGTGATTTTCATAACATATTATTTACCTTTGATACAAACCTCGATATCATGGTGATATATAATGACAAATACTGGTTTTCCATGAAAATCTAAAAACAGCCTTATAAATGCACAGCTGTGTAGATATCACGTTCAATATACATGGATACTAGTTATATAACCTAACAAACACTATCAACTCCTAACTGCCCTCCTGGCTGTTTTAGATAAGTCTCCAAAATTTCGTTTGACTATTTGACGCGCGCCACTGTCCGGTTTTCGATCATAATTGCGACGTTCTACCTACATATTGTCACTAAAAAAAACCAATAAGCTTTAAAATGTGTGTTTTTGGTAACAGTCGATACTTCGCGATCAAATGACACCATTGATTAAGTTTGGAATATATGACTTCGACAACTCACGGAGTGGCTCTTTAAAGGTGCAGTAACACATCATTTAGAAAAATCTAATTCTATAATCATTTGAGGTTCGGAAATGGATTAGCATAACTTCACTGATCATGGTACATTCGCTTAAAAACTGTTTCTTTCGATAAAAAAGATTGTCTTGCTTTTAGAAACAATTATTTTCGTTTTCGTGAGATCACTTTATTTATCATAAAAAGTGCTAATGTCCCCTAAAGCACTAAACTAGACCATCTCAACTATGAAACAAACAACAGGCCATTAAGTTTTTAACATACATGTCATGGAGTATTTCACGAAGGCATTGTTATGTGTGAAAAGGTGAGACAAGGACAAAAGTTAAAACATGCACCATGATTGAGTGCATCCGTTTTATAGCCTTGGCTAGAGTATGATTTATTGCAGTTGTTTACATTATGATGTATTAAAATATATAATATCTATGGTGCAGATAGTATTTTGTCGGATTTCTTAAGAAATATGACAAGAAATATATCTACGGTTTCGGTGTTTGAGAGCAGTTAAGGCCGAAGAATTTTACGAAGGCGATTGTAAGGCTTGTGTATACACGCATTGTGGTGTTATTGATTGGTCGGATGCTCTAAAGGGACAGTGGTACGTTTTTTTAAACTGTATTTCTTCAGATTTTCCCAAATAGATAAATGTTTATGACTAATTCAAGAGGGTGAAATAGCTCATTAATTAACCCAAATATCCGTAGTCCTAGAAGAAAATATCAAGCGAAACTGCTTAGGGCCATTTTAGTGTGAACACCTTTTAATCCCTGTAAGTAGGGAAATGGATTTACGCACCTTAAAAGAACATGTTATCCTCATTTCAGAATTGTTTCTTTTGATTAAAAAGCATTGCCTTTCAATTGGTAACCTTTCTTGTCGTTTTTGTGAATTTCTTTGTTTTTCTAAAACAACGTGCTACGACCCTTTAATAACTCTGAGCAAAATCATTTCTGAATGTGATAATGAAATAATATCGTTGGGAGAAAGGGATACTATCTTGTCTGAGAATACTACAACGTACATCACCATTAATGAATATCAATTCCCAATAGCGGCAAATCAAGTTATTTCTTCCAAGGTTACACGGTTAAATTAAGACTTCATCTAAATTCGTTCAAAATCCTTTACCGGTTTAAAATGGATTCTTCCTATTTCTTTTCAATACAAAATCATCCAAGAGTCGTACAGTTTTAGAAAATGATGTGTGGGTACCGCATAAGTGAGTGAACTCCAGTCCTCTACAAGGTTAAGGGAGTTTTCCGAATGCTTAGTTGGAGACAAAGACGCTGACTACACGACTTACTATGATTGCAACCAATCGGAATCCTGTATTTCTAACTCAGGTAATGGGTTCATTTGTACCAAGACGTAAGCAGGAAGTCATTACTTGAGTTACCGATATGTTGAGAGATAAGTAAAGCTCTTCTCAAGTTTCTCCTCGTTTCAAAATAACCTAAATGGATGCCGTCCTTGAAATACTTTAAAAAGGCAGTAGCCCGTTTTTAGAAAAATTTATTTTCCTTAAAATTTAACAATTAAACACTAGTTTATGTCAAACGTATTTTTTTTCAGGAGGTCAAAAGATCTCATTCCTCCACCCGATCACCCGTAGCTGTAGAATAAAGAATCAATTGTGAAGCGAAACAGCTTGTGGCCATTTTAGTGTGAACACCACTAAATCATTCAAGGTTGGGAAATGGATTAGCGTAACCGAACATGTTACGATCGTTTGAGAACTGCTGCAGTTGATTGAAGAAGATTATCATGCAAATGGTAACATTTATTTCCGTTTCCGTCATATCCCTTTGTTTACCTAAAATCGTGCAACTGCCCTCTAAACTTCACATTTCAAAAACTCGTGACTGGAAGATGTTTATCATCCAAAACTCTGTTCCACAGGAGATATCGCTTGTGGAAGATCAAGCGATATCTCCTAGGAGATATCTTTTGGCAGTAGATTTTGAACAATGCCCCTCTGACATCAAGTATATGACATCACAGTTGTTTTACATCATCAAGTAATGACATCACAATGCTATGACGTCATAAACACTACGACGTCACAATGCCATCACCGCACTTGGAGTCTTAGGGCAGGACTGTGTTCAGTAATGTTCATTTGTCATTCAAATGTAATGAAAAATGATTTTGAATGATAAATAGAATCTCACCCTCTTGTCTTCTGATATCAAATATATCAACACTCGTTGATAAAAGTAAAATATCCTCGGCAAGCCTCGTATATTTATAACTTTCATCAACTCGTGTTGATATAATTGATATCAGAAGACACTTGGGTGAGATTCTCTATTTATCAACCGTATTTCCGGATTCCAATATATGGGTTGATATACCGACGGTGTAATATCCGACACTCCGCAGCGCCTTAGCCCGTAACCAAATAAATAGATGAGTTCAGAATGTTTATCAACATGATACTTTTCTCTGATGCCCCTCACAATCCCCTGGTATCCGAGTAGGGTGTGAGCTGCCCTACATCATGGATGGCAGACACTTGTGAATTTGTTCTAAAGTGTTATGGATGCCCCTAACTCGCTCGACACAGAAGATTACACGATAGTGGCCTATTTCAAGTCATGCGTTTAAATGAGTATTCGGGGATCGTGGGTAGATCAACGGAGTATGGAGGGGTTGTGTGTGTTTGGGGGGTAGCACGGGGGGGGGGGGGGGGGGGGGGGATATATATTTCAAGGTTGTCCATGACTTTCTGGATTTTTGCTTGTTCACAATATACTACTGAGAACAGTAGCCCCTACCAGACTCATTTCCTACGATAATTAACTTCTCTTTTTTTTCAAACATTCCAGAAAAGTATAGATTTTAAGTTTTTTCAATTTCATTTTTGCAAGTGCATCAACTTTTGCTTTTCGCATGTTCACAGATCACCTACAACATTACAATGGATTTCAGCTATATGCTTGAAATGGTATGTTTTTCTACGTGTTTATACGTCTGCAAGTTTTAGAAATTCAAGTAAAGCCACAGGTTCATCAACCCATAGGATGCAATAAAACTTTGAACATTTAACACTGTATTACCAATGACACCAAAGAACCCGCTCTTGCAGCTTATTCGCAATGGATGGTCACAATGGGATTGAGGGCATACTCCCTGTAACTCAACCAGCCGTCGTCTTGTACAATATCTGTTTTAAAGGTTAAAGAGCAGTTTTACATAGCAATCTCATTGAAATCCGCCCGAAGCTAATCGCTCGTACCTCGTTCAATTCTCGCAAACGTAGGGAAGTACGATCAATTAGTTTCGGACTGATTTCAATGAGATTGTTGTACATAGTCGCCCTTTGATTTTAAAAGAAAAAATAAATCTACTTCTCTTTGCTCTATATGATCTTAAAGAGCCACTCCGTGATTTTCATAACATATTATTTACCTTTGATACGAGCCTAAATGTCATATGTGGTGATATAAAATCAAAACATCTTAACTTTTCATGTCAAAAAGACATATATATGACAAATAATGGTTTTCCATGAAAATCTGAAAACAACTTTATAAATGCACAAAGGTGAAGATATCACGCCCAATATACATGGATACTAGTTATATAACCTAACAAACACTATCAACTCCTAACTGCCCTCCTGGCTGTTTTAGATAAGTCTCCAAAATTACGTTTGACTATTTGACGCGCGCCACTGTCCGGTTTTCGATCATAATTGCGACGTTTTACCTTCGTATTGTCACTGTAAAAAAACCAACAAGCTTTAAAATGTTTCTTTTTAGTAACAGTCGAAACTTCGCGATCAAATGACACCATTGATTACGTTTGGCATATATGACTCCAACAACTCAAGGAGTGGCTCTTTAAAGTCTTTAAGATTTCACAACACCCACGGCATTACTTTAAATTCTATCTTTTGAAATTACAATTCAAAAACTATTTTCTATCCATTTTTACTGCTTCCATGAACTCTTACAGCATCTGGAATAACCAAAGGTAGTTGCGTGTTAACATGACATGAGGTATGATACGACATTGTCGTAGGCTTGTCTCAATCATAAGAATGTTTGCCTGTAAGTACTTAAGTATATAAATATTTAAGTAGTTCCATCTCATTGTTCATCTATCACGAGTGTTTCATTTAAATCTTAAAGGGACAACGTATGTTATTGGAGTCAAATTTGTCTTATCTTATTAATTATGTTAATTTATCAAGAAATAGACTAAAATTTAGTCTATGAAAAATTTTGATAATTTAATGTTCCTTCATCCATAATATTTTTTTCTTTGGGCTCCTAATTTCATATGTATACAGTCAATCTAGACTTGCTGTGTGTGGACCAAGACTGTATTAAAGGCTCCTTTATATACACAGTCATGAAGCAGGACTAATCAAGAAACCTTGGTTGTTTCTGAAAATCACAATCTTAGAGCTAATCAGTTCATTATAGGGACAATAAACAGGTTTAAGTTGTGATTTGTGATCGAAAAAACAGACAGTGGCGCGCGCTAATGACTCAGACGTAATTTGTAAAACTTTTCTAGACAAATAATGGTTGGTAGTGTTTAGTCGGTCATTCAACCGATATTCATTTAAAGTGGATGCAGACTTTCGACTTAGTAACATCTATATTGCTGTTTTTGTACTACCATTGAAAAAAGGAAAATATACTGGGCAATTTTGAGATAAAGGTGACAGTTTAGGGCGGATATGCGAACTTAATCCAAGTAAGTGGTGTTTTGGCCCTTATCTATCATGAAACATACTCTGTGTCACTTTAAGAGCTTGTCATGACGCAGTGGGTAGTAAAGGTCTTTCACATTGATTCCTTCTAAGCCGAAAAAATTGTATCTTCCCTAAAAGCAAGTCTGGATTAACCAAATATCGAAATTATATGTTTTAAATCTTCTTTTCAATACCATTAACAAATCGTGATTTGGTTTAAAGAAAAAATCACATAAAACTAAATGATTGTTATAGAAAAAGACTTGTTCTAGAACTGAGACAACTTGGTTTACTGTCTATGAATGGTCTGTTAATAATAAATTTAAGAGAAAAAAGTAAGGATTCGATATTTTCGGCGCTCTTTGTAACGTACGATTCTTTATTTACTGCCTATGGTCGTTGTAAGGTATGAACACATATACATGAAACAACAGAGCTTTTTTCACTTTTTCCAAGAACTTCAACAGAACTTCAAATTTTTTTATTTAAAAAATGTCTTGTCAACTAAAAAAACCGAGTTATCCCCAGGTGTCCTGACAGGTAAATTGGTCCCAAGAGACGGGTAAGGCAGGACAATAAACAGACGGGTATCGCATCTTGGATCTACCCGTAATAACATTCCTTACTTTACGCAGGGACCTTATATACAGGGATATGAAACTCTTAACTGATTGTACTATATTACTGCTACGCGGGGGTTACACAACTCGTCTCGCTCATTAGCAGGTCACGGTCCACCGCACATGGAGACTGGGTTCTGTTTTGGCGCAAACGTCAATGTGCGGTGTCGTGTAACCAGTTGCGCAATGAAAACGACAATGTCTTCGCATCACTCGAGAGAGGAGGCGCCTTTGAATGCGGACTTGAGCATTGCCTCAAATAAGGCTTAAAAATATCGTTGAACATAGGAAGGTAGTTTCCAAAAATGGAGTTTTCCAACAGATGGATGTTTTCTTATCGTATTTGCGCTATTTGGTAATTGAATATTTTTTCTGTAAGTGTGGTTATCGCTCTTACTTTTCAAATAGTACGACTAGACTGTCGGCCAGTTTGTCTGCATTGATAGCAGAGAGATTGAGCATTACCTCAAGCAGGGATCGTATAGACTATACGAGATCTATACGATTCCTGCCTCAAGTAATATTTCAAAATCGTTTTTCGTGAGAAGAAAGTATTGACAATGTAACCTTTTTCTGATATAGATAATTTTCTGCTGCAAATTATTGTAATTATAACAATAACAATTTTTATAGGCATGATCATAGCAGAAGATTAAGTTTATTTCGGTACTATCATAACAGCACCCTACCTACCTGCATTACAAAATCATACACAACGTTAACATTTCATTTATATCTGAAGTCAATATTTTATTTGTCTAATGATACACGTCCCAGCTTGATAATCTTGAATATATCTAAACATATAAAACAAAAACATTGCATCACATTTGATTGTTTACTTCATTAGGTTTGATATTCAGATATACATCCATATCCATAATACATATTTACATATCCTTTATTAGGAATGCCATCACATGTATCACATCCTTATTTTATTACAATATCCAAATACATTCAGGTATTTAAATGTAGGATAAAGTAATAAATATAACATCTATAGAATAACACATCAATATCAAATCATTTGAAATGCTAAAAGGCTAAATCATTGATATCATATCCAAATTATATTATCATATAAATTACAAGCAATAACATGTAGATTATCACCATGTTGTGACACAGGATTGAATTTGGTATGCATGGGATTTCCAACATTACAAAAATCAATGTAGACTTTCATTTTTTATACCAACTAAACATGGTTTTGGACACTAAAATACGAGTTTTTTAAAAATGCAAATATCCAAAAGTAGTGAAGCCTTATTTGAAACAACTTCCTTGATACACTGTGGGACATTTCCATCATTAAATTTCAATTACTTTTCAACTACCATTGTCTTCTTTCTACGCAAATATATATTCCTGGTAAAAAAACATAGGGCGTGCTTAACTTTTGATTACTTAAATAAATTATAAATATATATATTTCAAACTTGCAATTATTAAGAACAAGAAAATGAAATTAAAGTTGCAAGTTCAAGTTCACATCACATTAAAAAAAGTTTCTACTTTCAGTAACACTGCTTTAGTGTACCACGGAGAGACTTGCTCTTTTTCCCTTTCCTTTTTGTCAATTTCGTCGACTCTCTTTCTTTGTGACAACAATACCACAAGGGAGGCTACTCTGTTGTTTTTTTACGGATGGAGCCGGGAATCTTCGTAAAACGGTTCCGCTGAAACTGTGCGCTAATGAGTATGCGCTGTGCCCGAACCCAGTCGTGTGTGCGTTGAACCGTAAAGCGAGACGACCTAGATTGCTAATTAGCCTTAGTTTCATATCCCTGTATAGAGAGAGAGAGAGAGATATTATTTATTACTGTCTCACCCAATACAATACATGATTAAAATACATTTAAAAACATCACTTTTTATATTGGCCACCCAAAAGGGTTATGAGAGACATTTTTCACAATTATACTTAAAATATACAGTATTTAAAAAAACAATACACTATTATTCATACACTCCATAAAACAAACACACACACAAACATACACAAAAACTCACTCACAACCAATAAGTCATACCCCTAACTATGCTTGCATCACATCAATGCACCCACTGATTTACCGTATGCTCCTCCAGCCATAATGCACCCTAAGAATCTATCATACAACATCCTCTGCACAAGCTAACTCAGCACCCTCCACACACCCCCAGACACACACACTGACCCACCCACACACCACCCCCCCCCCCCCAGACACACACACACCCACACACAGACCCACACACACACACACACACACAAACTAACCTCCACTCAACCTGGGATACACACTGCTTTACTCGTTGTTACACACATAGTTGATATATTACAAACACACATCACAGTCATAGCATTGACTATACACACAAACATACCATTCATCTATTCATTACCCATTTGTTATACACTTTCATATGAACAGAAAAAATACAAAAGATACAAAACAACAACATTAATGTACAAAGAGAGAGTAAAATGAGATAAAATGCAATTTACATAAAATTACTTTAAAATATTAAGTTATTTGTTCTCCACAAGTTTACATCTTCTGGTGAGCATGTGGAATATTGAATCTGCCAGCTGTTTTTGAATGTCACACGTTTGCATCAAATATATAAGTTTTTCAGAAGAGGTGAGGTTTGAATATTCAGGCACAATAAAGTTTTTAAACAAAAAATTATATCTGATATCATCATATGTAGGGCAGTCTATCATAAAATGTTTTTCGTCTTCGATGACGTCACAGAATGGACAGAGGCGTTCGTCTAGTGGGGTTGTAGGTCTAGTATGACGTCCAGTCTCTATGGCCAGAGGCAGGGTCCCACATCGGAATCTAGCTAGCAATTTTTTTTTACTTCTTGACATAGGGCAGCATAAATATGGTTCAGGTACTCTATCTTTCTTATAAGTGCGGTATGTTCTCAATTTATTTCCATTAAGAAGATTTGTATCATTCCAAAGTTCTCTAAACCATAGTTCATCATCGATTTTGGCTATATGTTGTTTGATTATTTTATATGAGTTATTAATACTGTCCCCTGTGATCTGGTCCAGGTTGAGAGAGAGTTTGTTTGCAAGGGAGATAACTCGTTGCACCCAGGATTTTCTTCTTCGACGAGACCAGGAGAGAACACTGTTTAGTAAGGTTCGATTCTGCTTAGTCAACCTTGAATAAAATTTCAGTACTTCAACTCTCTGTTTGTTGAGACAACTCTTCCATCCCATTTCACCTCTTAAGGCACATGCAGATGTAGATTTAGGTACACCGAGAAAGAAACGACATGCTTGATTTTGTACTGAGTTAACACAACTGTGCCCTGTAAGTCCCCAGATGGCAGCTCCATATAGGAGGACAGGTTGTACAACCGCTTCATACAGTCTCGTGAAAGTATTGTGGGTCATTCCACCGGCTTGCATACACTTAGACTGAATACAAGACAAGGCTCTGCGTGCAGACTTGGATAACTCTTTAACACTAAATTTCATGTCCAGATTTTCATTAAACCAGAGTCCAAGATATTTGTATTTGTCCACTATATCAATTTCAAGAGGTCCACATGAGAACTTAGAACTAGTTATTTTCACATTCCTGTTTCTAAAATGAATTACTTTAGTTTTTTCACTGTTCATTTGTAATCTCCATTTCTGGCACCATTCATGCACTGTATAAAGCATTGTTTGAAGAGAGCTTTCACTTGGGGCAAGTAATACAATGTCATCTGCAAACAATAATAATGATAAGTTGAAATTATCCACCTGAATGCCACAATTTAAAGCATTGATATCCTCTGCTAAGTCATTAATATATAATGAAAAGAGTGTTGGAGATAGGGAGCAGCCCTGTTTAACACCATTTTTTACTTTAAACGTTGGGGTCATATAACTGTTCACTCTCACTGAACACTGAACATCTTCATATAGAGCCTTAATCATTGTATACATATTTCCTGATATTCCAGCTTTATTCATTTTATACCATAAACAGTCTCTGTTGATATTGTCAAACGCTTTCTTTAAATCAATGAAACAGGCATATGTACTTTGCTTAGACACTTTTCTGTTGTTAATAACTGTATAGAGGGTGTATATATGATCAATACAACTGCGCTTATTTCGAAATCCGTTTTGTTCATCAACAAGTAGGTCATTTTCTTCAATCCATTTAGTAAGTCTTTGGTTCAAAACATCACAGAATATTTTGCAGGGAACTGAAAGGAGTGTAATTCCTCTATAGGTTGAAGGCTCATGAAGATCAGTACTTCCAGGTTTGATTATGGGGTTGATTATCCCTTGTCTCCATGCTGTTGGGGTTAATCCATTCTGGAAACAATAGTTGAATATTTTGTGTAGTAAAAGAATACTATTATCATTCTTTAAAGTTTCTGCTGGTATTTCATCTACACCGCTGGCCTTGCCTTTCTTAGCCCTTGCCACTGCTGATCTCACTTCACATAAAGTAATTGGATCATTTAAAAGAGTGTTAGTGTTATTGGTTGTTTCAAGACGAGACAATTCATGTTTGATTTTATATAAATGATTATCGTCATAAATATTTGTTGGTTGTGCGTTATAAAGTTGATCATAGTCAGTTTTCCACTTGTCTAAAACAAGATTAACATCAGAAATCATATCACCATTGTCACCTTTAACCTTCATAGGAATATGATTTTTACGCTCATTTCCCAGTCCTAATTTGCCTATTTCTTTCCAAAAGTCACCATTTGCATGTCGCTCAAGAAGTGAAGCTAGTGATTCCTGTTTCTTCAGTTGATGTTTACGCTTGTATTTCTTATGCAGTTTATCAAAATTATTTCGCACAGATTGAAAATTGTGTTTCAGATGTCTCCTCCTTTCATTGGATCCTGTACATTTTAACCAACTCTTTTCTGCAGACTTAACTTTATTCCATGCTTCCTGCAAGAACTCATCCCAGTAAGGTTTAGTATGGCACTTTCCTGTCCCAGATTTATGCTTATATACATTATTCCGAGGGACCTCTTTCTCCAGCTCAGTTTGAACTAAGGAAACAAATTCATCATAGGCTAAATCAATATCATTGGCATTGGATAGTTTATTTTCAATCTTTGTAATCGTTGCTTTTACGGCCTCTTCACTGCTGCTAGTTGACAGAAAGTCAGAAGGAATCTTCTCAAGCTTAAAACCTGGTTTACATTGCTTTATTTCATCATTATGCACATTCGTATGGAAAACACTTGTTGGTATTGTTCTTTTATTATTCATAAATCCGGATAACGAAAAAGATGCTGTGAGAACTGAGTGACCTGGAATTGACTGGGGCACAGTGATATCATATCTGCTTATGACTTCCGTGATAGTTTCAACTGTAAAATCTGTAATTAGTGGTAACTGTTCATGTGGCACAATGACATAATCTATAACTGATTTTCCCTGAGGTGTAACATAAGTAAAGTTGTTTATTCCTTTCCTGCCATTCAAAATACACATATTGCTGTCAATTAAAAAGTCCAACAAATAATTACCATGAGAATTTTCAGTGAGGTCCAACACGCTTCTGTTGGGAATGTTGTCGACACCTTCAATGTAGTCAGTATTATCTCCAATTCTTGAATTAAAATCTCCGTATATGTTAACAATTCCATCTGTTTGATAGATACATAGCTGGTTTCTTAGTGTGGCAAAGAATTCTTCAGGGTCACGATAATATGAGGAGCCAGCAGGGCTTAGGTAACAAACACAAATACATAAGCTAAAATCTGAACTCTTGGAATTGAATTTCAGCCAGAGGATATCTTCACTAGTATCGTCTAGAACATCAATCTTGAAATTGTTCAGTAATTCTTCTCTCACAAGAAATCCCACCCCACCAGAACCACGCCTTGCTTTAACATGTTTGGTTTTCCGATTATTTCCATACCACTTGAAGCCAGGAATTAATAGTTTTTCATCATCCTTTAAAAATGTTTCGCATATTGCTATTGCATCAAATGAAAGAGAAGTTATTACATTATTTCTAAAACATGAATTATCAGTCTCTTTGAGGGACCACCCTCCCACATTCCAAAGACAAACCTCAAAGTTGTCCTATTGCTTTTTAGGTACAAGGCGAGAGCCATATACATTGAATTTATTTTCTTTTCCCATTTCTCTTAGAATTGTTCTGAGTGTATGTTGTGTTCTTAAATCATCTCGTGAGAGTTCACTGTCAATAAAGACATTCTTGTAAACCTGTGAGTCTCTGAGTTTTGATTTTGCCTTGAGGAGAGTTACTTTATGTTCTCTACAAGAGAGCTTCACTTTAATGATGCCTGGATTCTCACCCCTACCCTGCTTTCTCTCAGCTGTAAGCACCTTAACATTGTTCAGTTTGAGACCATCCTTGATAAGGGCAGATACCTTGTGATGTGTGAGCTTGTGGTCCTTAGCTTCGTCAGGATGGTACTTCAGGTTTCTAATAACAACATTATTTTCTATACTCTCTTTGTTAGCACTTGTACTAGCAACATTTGCATATGATTGACCAACATTTTCACACTTGCTTTTCAGTACATCAAAACTTTTATTTATCATTTGGTATTTCTCATCAAATTCCTTTCTAACACTCTTCAGCTCCTCGCTCACTACTTGTGATGCTATGCTTTTAAACTTGGAAGCAAGCTTGTTTGCAATAGATTCCTCCAAATTATTTTCTAAATGTTCAATACGAGTGTTCAGAGAAACGAAGGAACATTGAAAATCTGAAGACAACTTTGTAACTGCTTCCAAAATGTGTCTATTGCTAGCATCTTCTGTCTCACGATTTTCTGAACCAGATTGGTGATCGAAAACTGGACTGTTTACATCATCACTTCCACCTTTTGACTTTTTCGTAACCTCCCTCGAATTAATAAGCTC
Organism: Phorcus lineatus; assembly: GCA_921293015.1. Classification (NCBI taxonomy): domain Eukaryota; kingdom Metazoa; phylum Mollusca; class Gastropoda; order Trochida; family Trochidae; genus Phorcus; species Phorcus lineatus. The sequence continues at coordinate 27,118,256 of OV121096.1, read as the reverse complement.
TGAATGTGAGAGACTTCTTTTCCTACAGGTGTTATTACTAGTGTTGGTGCTAAGTCCATGTTTGGGTTTCTCACTTTCACCGACAAGCATAACTTCAACTGGTTGGCTACCGCCCGCCATTACACTGTTCACAAAGTCTACTGCACAATCGTTGCCGAGCACATTTATGTCTCTATCGGCTAATTTCAGTGAATTTGAGTCCATTTTGCGTTATGAAACGTATATCGTGTATATGACAATGTCTTTGTGGGTAATATTTGTAGTGTTTTTGCATTCAACTCACAAAAATACCGATTTTTTCACCAGCTCGATTTCGCTGCACTTCTTCGTTCAAGGGAGGTAACTATATAATATCCCTATATAAGGTCCCTGCTTTACGTGATCACTCATCATCACTGAAGAGACTACTTTCCTAGGGAGATGATATATATACATACATACACACACATACACATATATATATATATATATTCTGACTCGTTCGATTAGTTGGTAGTTGAGAGGAAACCCCAGGGTGGGATAAGTTCGTATCTCGGTGTAGTCAATATTTTGAGACTCGGTCGATTTAATCAGACTGTGAATGATGTTTGAAATAATTTTAAAGAGCCAAAAAGACTCGAATTTGAGACCATATGTCCTTGTTGTACGGTTGTACAGCCATGTCCATTCGACAGTGGTTGTAATGCTATTTTGCTTGGTCTAGCACTAGAGCTCTCATTCTCTCCCAACGGCGAGTGTACATCTGATGGCATACAAAGACACATAACATCAAACACTAATTCGGAAAATGATGAAGCATTCATTTAATATAAATAAAGGTAACTCTTTAAATGCAATCAAAGTTAGTTGTGCAATCAGCGATGCCGTTTCAAAACGTTTCAGTATTTTCCGTATGCTTTCGAAAAGCTAAATTTTATTCATATATGCATTTTGCACTTTGAGAATTCTTTATAGAACAAATTCGTCTTATTTAGCGACTGCATCATTGCATAGCCTGTGTGACAACAAATATGTTATCGATGCATGCGATGTTTTCATTGGCTGAACTATTGCGAGATAGTTATTGTTTAAGTTCCACACATTTTTAAATCATTTTTGATAAGACCAATCAACAATGCTTTGTAATGCCGTAGCAAGGCTTTTCACACTCGTTGCGCCGATGAATGGCTAGCTTCTCATGTTTGTAATTTTACCAAATGTGCGCTCTTATATGTCATGTTTTCCAATTTTAAACAACAACAAAATTAACCCCCTCTGTAATATATCTCAAGTGTGTTGTGTCATGATAATGTATTAATGACATATGTCCCCTTGAATTTCGTTTCCAAAGAAAATACCCCGATAGGACTATCCTTAAAATGCTCTGGAGTTAATCTTCACGATCTGTTTGAATATAAAGTATGTTTTATCAAATGTAGATGAATTAAGAAAAAACGGAATGCATTTATTACATGCGTTTTGCTTACACATTGGTATCAATTGTGTGTTTTATGTTATGTATTCGGTATCCCTATCTCTAAGCATAACTGCTTCACTTATCTAGATTGGAAATCATCTGCATGGGCATCATAGTGTATTCTTTGTGAACTGAAAGCAGTGCCTTACGGTGATGCATTATAGACAAAAATGAAATAATGCACTTGAAAGTTTTAAATGATTATTAATAAATTCGTGATTAACATGTTAAACCTCATATTTTCCAAAAAGGGGTAACTCAAATAATATTTTCCACCTTACATTTCGTAAGTAGGTGTTACTTCAGTAACCTTTCCTTTTAAATAACAAAATAGAAAGAACAAGTGCTCGTTGTTATTGCTATATATGGATGTTGAAAGAAACTTATAATGGCTATTACCTTTGAATGAAATTCTATGCGCAGCTAAATGTGCATTGTTAACATACTAATCTGCATTTTATGTTTTAAATATCTTTATCTGATAAATGTAAGGTTTATTGTTATACTCCTGACACACTAACACTTATGGCGTCAAGCTTCAGAAACCAATACATTTATACAAATCGAGGCGATTGTCCTAACAGGGGAGAGATAACTCTTATTTCCATTTTCGGCTGCTAATGGGGTTAAGTGAGGTGATTAATTGAGCCATAAACTTCTCAACAGGTTTATTCTGTGTATATTGAAGTTTGATATTGGGTAAACAAACAAATACACCTTTTAACTCTTATCATAAGTCATTATCAAACACTTTAATTTGTGGTGTAAGATAAGAAGTCTATTGCATTGTAAAGGGTCGAAGTATAGCTATCGGATTTTTCTGAAAATTCGGTTTGAAGACATTCAATTAAACTTACAAATTTGAAAATGAGCTATTCCTCATGAAATTAGGTTTTGTTGAGAATATGGCCTAAGATTAAATCTTATCTAAAATTGTTTATTATTTGTTTTTACTTGATTTATTTTATTATTGTTATTTTTGGTACACATGTAAATGTTTATATTCAAAATGGGTTTTATTACGTTTTCCAATATTCAAAATTGTCTTTGAGATAAGCTGTTAAGGTATCGTATGACATTGTAAACATATAAAAACATATAAAAAAATATTTTAAAATTATGCTTTTATTTAAATTAATGGCTTCTTGTCCATGATTTAGAGCGGGTGCGAAACGAATTTTTATTTCATTTTATACAGATGACAAATTCACTAGGGGGAATATTCAGCACTTGAGAAATCAATATCGATGACAAACGACATGAAATATACATGATAACGCCTAGCCGCGCCTCTAGTGGGCGCTGATTGGTCAATTTCACAAGTCTCGCCGGACACGTAAATATAGAGGCTATATAAAGCTGCACGACTGTCATTCAAGTTAAACTTGCTGTAAAGGCAATGCATGAATGAAACGTTGTCTCAATGCTGTGTGCTGGAGTGTTAAGCTTTTGTGGATTACACGTATGCGTAAATTGGGTGATGTTTGCTTTAATAAAACCAAGCAATTCGTGACTTCGCCATGAATTATGACGAAACACTTTACAAACTTGTCTGTTTTACGTCTTGGATCTTTTCATGGGGAGTTTTACGTAATACTGGGTTGGTCGAGGTTAATAAAATCGGGTTGGTTTTCATTGCACCAATAAATAATTTGTGTCTGAAGATATACATATTTTTATAAGAAAAGAAGTTTGCAAACTAGTTTTACATTCCATTTTTAAATTACATAGTGTCGGGTTTATTTATGGCTCCCACATTATCCAATTTTAGAATGAGTATGCAAGTTAATGGAAATGAAATGTTATATGGTATTTTGTATTTTAAATGTAAAAAACAAATGAATAGAAATTAAATGGCGTTTATTACTTTATATTGAATTAGAATAGATATGAACATATTATGATTATGATAAGTATGATTAGTTCAAAATTTACTTTTTACATTAAATTCATTAAACGTTCAAAAAGAAATAGTAGTAAATGCAGTTTAATCTTTATGCTTTGCAGGTAAACATTGAGAAATTAACAACGTAGGATGGCCAAACGAATAATTGAGTTGTCTTGGAAAATGAGGTGACGAGATTGATTTTCATGTACAGAAACCTGATACGCATATAGGTAAATATATACAGGTAAATGACACAGTTAAGGGCAACGCCTATACTTCTTAACGATCACCTTTATCAAGATCGTGTCGGGAGTTTACCTGAAGACTTACGTAACCACTTCAATCACATCGTTAAAGGGTGTTTTATGACTTGAAGAGATCTGTTACACTTTCGCAAGGTTACATCCAGTGTTCAACTGATTCACTAAAGATTTGTTTACAAAATGGATTTCAAATTTCTCGTTATCTACTTAAACCCCATACCATAAAGTAGTCTGTCTGTCTAGATATTTTAACATTTCAAAAGTTCTTATCATTTTATTTCGTTTGAAGTATGTGATGTTCTTTTGACTGTAAATGATAGACTTTTTTGAGACGTCCAGAATAGTTTAAAACAATTGATTTCTATGGGTTTTTCTATAACAGTTGTTTTTCATTTCCTCATAAATAACAGTGCCGGCACTTTCAAAGACATTAGTCACGTATTCCAATGTTTACATATGCTTATTAACCTTTACTTACGTAAAAGTCACGCCACTACCGGTTACATAAATACAGATTTACAGACACGGAAGTGTACCGTGGAGTAGAAGCCCTATGGTACTCAGTACCCTGTTATTGATAATTTGATATACATTGCATATACGCCAATGTCACCATTCAACAAGCCCTAATCCAATTGCATTCATACGTCAGTACGTCTAGAGCTATACAATTAATGAAGTAACGCTGACTTATCAGTTGAGCGCCTATCGATTAAGATAACCGTATCCGTTTTAGTAGATTTCTTCTAAGATTTTAGTTTTATCCCAATCAAAATGTCATAAAGACTTATGAGTGAAAAAATATATCATAAATGTCCATTCAACCTAAAGGGAAAGATATACGGTTCTTTGAGCGATATATTTCGAGGGTTGCACTTCTAAGCTGATATTTCGTCAATGTAACATTATAAGCAGCTTTATGCTTTGCCATTAAATTAATTTCAATCATATTTTTAATTATGCCATTTGACAAAGAAGATATCTTAAGATTTTTCTACTCAACGAAACCATAGCCCAGTTGAACATACCCAGGACATATGTATTCAGTAAACAAAGCAAGGAAACACGATGCTTTTAAAGGCACTGGGTAGCACGTTGGGGTCTTTTTGCACATTTCATTTTGATAAAATTTCATGCGATATATATTTAGCTACATGCGATTATGTCATTTTACGACCTTATTACACGTCACGTATAAAGCGATAACTGCTGACGGCCATTTAATGTAATGTTGGCTATGTGTCATTATTTGTCTTTGAAAATATTACACTGTATACTTGTGAACCCTTTTTCAAATACTTTCAAATCTCCCTCTCTATCTCTCTCTCTCTCTATCTCTCTCTATCTCTCTCTCTCTCTCTCTCTCTCTCTCTCTCTCTCTCTCTCTCTCTCTCTCTCTCTCTCTCTATATATATATATATATATATATATATATATATATATATATATATATATATGTATATATATATCTTAAATAATGGTGATCATATAAATATATATATGTGTGTGTGAGATACAGTAACGCAATACGATCATCCAGCTGAAATTCTGCAATTGTTTTTTTTCATTGTGTTCTTTTTCTCAAATTGATTGAAGGTCTACTCTTAGAGTCCCGTGAAAAGACAAGGTGACATATTCAATGGTGAAGTTGTCCAATACGTTTGATAAAATATCTCCGTTGTGTGGATGTGTCACGAAACATAACAACCAACGAGTCAGATAAGTGATGATACCCTATTTCTTACCTTTCACTCGTGATATGTACGTTGAAAACATTTATAACGGTATTTTTTATTTTGATATTGGTAAAAACGATCATGGTACAGTTGTGCACTGCAGGACTGATCGCCTCTTATAAAGACGTAATATGAAAGATTTTGTAAATTTGCAATGTACAGTTACACATGGTGATTTATGACTTCAAATGAAAATACATGCGAGTGAAAGGATTATTAATATGTATTACTAACATTTCAAAGTTTAAATCCGTCTACGTGATCAGATATACCGCTGTAAAGAGATCGCTCTTAGAACTCAATCACAATATACACTAAAAAACGTCATCTTGACATTTCCCAGAGATTGAACATGGTAATCATAATTCGAGCCCAGTGCAATGAGTTTAATTGTATTTTTCCGATGCTAGTTTTACTTGTGAGACGGACACGACAGAATACGGCCGAACACTGACGGACAATTCTCTAACAGAATATTTCAAGTGTAACCCCTATGTGCTCAGCCAATCCTTACCGAATGAGAAATCTTTAAATATCAAAAGGTGCAGGGCAGGGGGTCGAACAAATGTATGTCCAAGTCTCTCTTCTTATCTTCTAACTCCCTCGGTCCCGCCCCCCTCCCCCTTTCCGTGCCCAACTTTCGCCCTTGTAGACGTCCCTAGTGGGATTCTATTCCAAAAAATGTACGGGAATGTCAAGACATCGACGACAGGTTCACTTATAGCTTTCACCTCTTAACATTCCAAGTAAGGGCGCACCTATATCTAAATGCAGACATACCATCTATAATCACTTTTATTTTCAAAAAACAAACAACTGTGTACAACTGTACAAGAGACAGGTCCAGGTTACCATCCACTATGACCCAATGCATTTTATGCGTATGCAGTTTGTGATCGTTACTTGAGGCATTTAACGTTGTATTAGTTGTATTAAATTGCTTTATCTCATCTCCTCCGAGGAATTATACAACATCAAGACAAACTGTTCTGATACAATCATCCGATGAATAATTCGTGTGTCGATGTACCCCGAGGCTAGCATTGGCTATTGTTGAACTCGGCGTGAAAAACAGCTTCAGTAAACCAAGCACACGCTTGACACTTTTCATTCTCTCTCTTACATTACCACTGGTACAAGTGCAGCAGTCTGGGGGTTAACATACAGAATCCTGTAATCAAATTTAGTTTTTTGGCTAGTTCGTTTTTTTTTCCTTTTGAAAAAGATAGTATTACAAAACAAATATGACAATATCTTAATTTGTTTCAATCGAAGTTTCTCTGTTACTTAAACGCACTAGTGCACTCTAATAGTTCGTAAACACAACGAATGCAAAGATACTGCAGATCTCTCGATTTTACTCACGATCCTCAATCAAGTAATCTACCTCGCAAGTTATTTAACAAATATTTACGTATTCAGGTAGTAAAGTTTATTTTTAAAGGCCGGAAGTATTTAATGTAACGTAACATTAAATCCGCATGAACTACGACATCGGAAATATTAAAATTTTGCTTATAACCAGAAAAGTGGAAACGGCAGCCGCTTTGCTCAATCTAATAACAATGCTAATTCTGTGTTATGAAATCGGTTTATTTACAACATTGCTTTCGTAAAACATATTTCATTCTTTGTTCTCAGTACAGAGTTTAGGTAAATTCAATAGCGGCATATAATACTAGATCAGCCGCGTTCAACTGTCCATAATTTATCCGTTTTGTGCACAGCTAACCATAGATTTTTTATATGTCCAAGCCGACAGCGGCTGTCTAAACTTTTTCATTGTTGATTTCAGGTCAACTGTAAAGAATTTTAAGTATTTCATTGCATCGATAGAAAGCTTAAGTGAATGCAGAAGTCCTCTTAAACTTTAAAATAGCCAATTTAAATCGTAAAAGCGTGCACTAGTGCCTTTAATGTCTTCATTCTTTAAAGGCTTTTAAAACTTGCTGTTGTAATACGATACAAGATGAAAACTCCTTTTTTTATTTCACACGGTATTGCTGGAATATTCTTGTACCCTATTCTTCAAGAAAATTTTAAGTTTCTTAAGTAATACAAGACAACTGGCAATTTCTTTATATATTTCACTAAGCGTTTTGGGGCTACTTTAAAGCCCTTTTCCGGATACAAGCTACATAATGTTATTTATCCATGACAATTGTCTGGTATTTCTTAAGGTTACCCATGTACTGAATTGTATATATCATTGAACCAACACCTTACTGCGTTGAAATTGTTAATTATAGCAATGAGCTCAGACGTTTCAACCATAGCCCACTGAGATTCTTTTGTGTTCGGTATGTCGGTATTCTAGTACTTTGAGTCTATTGTGTTGAAATCACTGACATCGTACTGTCGACTGTAGAGTTTGAAGGAGACACTGATTTCTTTCGTAAACAAATAGAAATCAATAGTTTTGTTTTCTTGTTATGTCATCCGCACTTAAGGACACGACTTTGTGGTGTTCTTTGGTTTACGTTATGTAAATTTATTCAACCATGCCCAAAAGAGTTGAAAAGATTTTAAAAATTTATATCCTATGTACACAATGTTGATGGTTTGGTTATGCAACATCGCGTACTTGTTGTCATTGACTATTCGCATGTACCTAATTTGGTATGAAATGCTGAATTATTGAGTCAAGTGCGTGTTTATATTGATACACCAGGACGTTGTTTAACCGATACCAATTATCTTTTGAACTGGAGTTGCAACCAATGACATTTTATCAAGACTGTTGCCTAAATTGCCATACTATAAAATGCTAATTGTTTCTGTAATGTGGTAATGTATGTCCATTGATTTCGTCATTTTTATGTACAACTCGATATTTGTTTTGGCAAATGCACCACGATGATCGTAGCCATTTTGTATGTCAACGTTATGGGAACTTATGAATAGTAGACAAGGAGACAAAATGTGTTGCTTAAAGTAAAAAGATATTTAACCGTGTTCACTTGTAAAGTTAAAATTAGGCTTCTGAACAAATATAATGCCTCTGCTTGGATATCATGCAAAGCAAATAAATTTGCTTGCATTTGGCATATTTGGGTTGGGTTAGCATACAATCCTGCAGTGGCGAAAGAGGTTAAGGACCAGTTACTTCATATGGTATGTTGACATTGTTTATCAGGGTTTTAATTTTTCATTTATGGCAAATTTTTTCACCCTAGCTATCTTCCTCAACATTTCCTGCATTCTTCATGTGAATTGTGGATGTCGTGAATGGGTATCGTTAATGAGTTTGCTGACGTCGATGTCATTAATTTCCTCATTGACTCTCATAGAATCTTCTCCTGAGCTTTTCAAGTTGTTTTCATGCCGTTATTTATACACGAGGTGGGCATACACACTGCTGATTCAGTTTTAGATGGTTCCAATAATGTGTTTTGTCTCTGAGCCCATGTTTCTGACATTGAAATACCTGTATTTTTCCGGTTAACCACATTTTCATGTTAATGTTTGGTTGATTATTTTTACTTAACAATAAGCTTATGAGTAAAAGATGTAGTTTCACAAACCAGAATTTTCAAATTTGAAAAAATCCAATGGTCCCAACAGTAAACTTTTTTGCTCAGTGTATATAAGGCCTCTGCTCGAATATTATGCAAGAAAATTGTATCTTCAAAATTCGGCATTTTGGGGATGAGTCAACATGAAATTCTATTGGATTAACTTAAACTTTGAAGAGCATCCAATGGTATTGTGCCACGTAATATTTAAAAAAATACTCTATTTAACTTTAAAGTTAAAGTACCAAAGCATTCTCAAAGCAAAACATTCGTGATTCTCCATCATCATTACGTAACACTGACCAACCATGACCAATTGGATTGGACGGTGAAACTAATTTGCCATATACATACCTTTAGCGCTTGATTGAGGCTGACAAACAGATGCATAACTCGGAATAGGTCAGGTTTGTTTGTTTGACATAAAACATTTCTCTCCTTCGATATGTGTACTTTGGTAAGTTTGTTTCGTGCAAAGCAAATATTTTCCAATACTCGCAGCATTATTGCAAAGTAAAGGCCGACAAACTGTTGAAATGCATTACTGCCTAAGATGGTTGACCAGAAGATGGAAATGAAGGCATTCAAAAGTTGGTGTAGTAATAGGAGACAAACTGTATGTATGAAAACTTCTGAATTTTCTTACGTTTATGTGATACGTTTTTCTCCATCTTCCTCAAAGATATATAGACGTTGATGAGGTAAGGTAATATTAGACAATCTAATCGGGGACATTTTGTATTTTTTTCAAGATATTTCTTAAGCTTTTCCCTTTAAGTTCAAAGGTATTCAGCCGTTGGTGCAGTAACATAAGGTAAACCTTAGCAGAGGCAACATCCTAATTTATTTTAATTGACGTATCTTCGTTTCTTATGGTATCATCTTTCTGACAGGCTTTAAGAACTTACGTATTGATACATCATATGGATGACATCATCTGCATTTATTTCAAAAGTCGTTTCTGGGCTATTTCTTGTCCATACATTTTCAAAGGCTGTTATATGTTTGTGTAGTAATAAGGACAAACGTCATGGGCGACAATTTTCTTATCTACTTCATGCAACATTCTTTTGGGCTACATTAAAGTCCCTTCTTCGGGTAAAAGCTACATAATTTTATTCATTCATAAGAACTTTCTAAACTTAAGGTTATCCATGTACTGAATGGCACCAGTAAAAACAATTCGAGTCTAGGTAGAGAGATTTTTCCTTTTATTCCTCGGAACACGGTCGATTTTGATCAGAATGGAATTGCACCAACATCTGTTACTTATAGCAAGGTGTTCAGAAGTTTGAGCCACGTCCCTTTAAGATTTGTGTTCCTTTTGTTGGTGTTCTTTTACGTTGTGTCATAGGTGTTTAACGGACTAACATCTTACACAATACTGCCAACTGCATAGATTGAAGGGATACCATTGAAGGAGACACTAATTTCTTTTGTAAACAAATCGAAATCAATACTGCTGTTTTCTTGTTACGTCATCCGATCTTAAGTAAACAACCTTTTGGTGTTCTTTGGCATGCGTTAGGTAAATTCCTTCAACTAAGCTGAAAAGAGTTGGAGAGATCACTAACCATTGTAAATACTATAAAAAGAGAGTTAATGTTTTGATTATGCAACATCGTATAATTGATACTATTGACTATCCGTACACTTCATTTAAGAAAAACGCAACTGATGAGTCAAGAGTGTGTTTCTATTTAAACAATTACCAATCATATTTTGACATATATTATATTGTTGAAGGCAATTATGATTGTCAACCAATCAGGGAGTACTGACAGTTGCCAAATTTACCATATTATAAAATGTCCACCTTTTATGTAAAGTGACACTATATGTCGATTTTATTCGTCACTTTTGTCTAAAAATCGACAATTTTTTTTGAATGTACCACGATGATGGTAGTTAATTAGTAGTTCAACGTTATGGAAACTCATCAATAGCAGACAAGGAGACAAACGTGCGCTGGTTGTAGTCAATAGCTCTTTAACCTTGTACACTTGCCCTGATATCATGCAAAATTATGCAATGGCTTGAACTTTGATCAACACATATCTTGTTTTGGCATGACTAAAACCCAACTAAATTTGATGAAGATTACTGTATGTAACTTTAGATATTTAGGTTGATCATGTTTTACAGAACGTACACGAAGTACTGTAGGACCTCCGGGGTTCTCTATCATCATTACGTAACACTGACCAACATGACCAATTGGATTGGACAGTTAAACTAATTTGCCATGTACATACCTTTAGCGCTTGATTGCGGGCGACAAACAGGTGCATACCTGGGAATAGGTCAGGTTTGTTTGTTAGACATAAAACACTTGTCGCCTTCAATATGTATACTTTGGTAAATATTATGTCGTCCCAAAGATAAAAGTAGTCAAGTCAATGCATGTTTGACTCAACTTTGCTTTCAAATATATTTTATTTGTAATACATATATGTCTTTTTTCTAATTTTTTTGGATATAATTTCATTCTTTTTTTTAGTATATGATGAATAATCAATTGAAACTTAATTCTTTCACTTATAAACATCTGTATCTCCTCAATTTTAGAATATCTTTATATTGCAGTGGTGGAGGGGTGTCAGCCCATTTATTTTATTTATACCAGATGAGGGGGTTCGAACTCCCTGAAACCACCCCCCTCCCCGTATATATACATTGTTACAAAACGAACGAACTTTTAAGCCAAAACGGCAAGTCGAAATCTCAGTTTATATGCCCTTGTCTCTCGACCAGGTCCTCTTATGCCCTCTTAAGTCTAAAACATGTTGGGAGCTCTAGATTGCCTGAAATATAGGATTATTCATGGTTCTTTCTTATTACATTTAAACACAGAGTATGTTTCGTATATTTTGTATGACGCTTTAATGAGAGCAAAATATCCCATGCCCTTAGTTAAGTCCAAATCGCCTTTCTGCAGTTACATCTTAATCTCGTTAATGCAAAATTAAATTATCTACTAAGCGGTACCTACCTATATTTGTCGTTATGTCAGCTGTAAATAAGTTTTTAAAATTACAGATGAGTCATTGTCCGGTTTTCGATCACAAATCTCGACTTTTGGCCTGTTTATTGTAATCATACTGAACTGATAATCATTCAGCTGCAAATTTGAGAAATAACCATTTCTTCTCGTTCATATAGCACCACTTATGAAGTTATATATGACCCGACTCTATGTCCCTTAAACTTAATGTGAAAATGTGATACTTATGCACGAGAGAACAAGTCTCTTTAACTCAAACGAGTCTTGACAAGTCTTTCAGTTAATACAGGCATCTATAAATTTGTCATTTATGATAAATCACATATATCTGTAAACGAACGTTATTTATATAGACTTCGCCATTAAAGCAGTGTATTGGTCAAAGTATTTATGACCCTTGACGTTAGGGTTAAACAATTATTTGATTAGAGAAAATTTCATGTCATAACGGCTGTACATCGAAAATAATGTCTCGTTTCGGAATTTATAAACAGATATAAAATATCACTTTGAACTAGCAATAAAAACATTTTTAAGTCTAAGTACACTTTAGGGGTTTTTTTGACATTACATATGAACAATCTTTCAATGAAATGAACAATATTTGTTTATCTCTGTACGAGTCAAGATATATTATATTTTTTGAATATTAAAACAAACCGTTAAAGTCATAGAACCGAAGCCTTCCCTATGAACTAATAAGTCATCTTAAAAGGTCATAGACATGTCATATTTTACATAACAGGAAATGTTTTCTGTTCAATTCTTTTAAAATGTTATCAAATCAAATAGATATTCTAGTAATTTTAAACCATTTATATTTAAAACATCGATTCAAATCACCCATACACTTAGGGTATCAAAACTGATTAGGGTAATATAAAAAGAATAATAGACATTAATTAAGATACTAAGACTTAACTCGCAAAGCCGCTTTTCGAATTTCGGAAAACAAACAATGACAATATGTTTAATACGTCGTCCAACAGTCGTAATCTTTATAAAATCTCACATACACGCTTTCACTGGAGTTCAGCAAGAACGGAGGGTGTTAATCACCAAATTGAAGACCCTTCTTTGCACAGCAAACCTCGAATTTCTTACACATTTGATAATGTTCGGTAAAGACATTTTACCGCTTTTGAATTTCCAGTCAAACACATCCGACTCGCCCATTCCTGCTAAAGAAATATTTACTAACGATCTTCGAAGTAGTGAATATCGCAGTTGTACATAGCAATCTCATTGAAATCAGCCCGAAACTAATCGCTCGTACCTCGTTCAATTCTTGCAAACGTAGCGAAGTACGATAAATTAGTTTCGGTCTGATTTCAATGAGATTGTTGTACATAGTCGCCGTTTGATTTTTAAAAATATATATATACATCTCTTCGCTCTATATGATCCTTTAAGAACAACAAACCTCTCATGAAACATAATCGCAACGTTAAAATGGTACCGCCTCTTTCACAACATTCAACATTTCCCATGCCCGACAGATCATCAATCATCATTGTTAAGGTATAAAGAAAGAAAGCGGGTACCTAAACGAACTTCGCATGCAAACTCGTCGTATGTCAAGAAAACGGCTGTTACCCAATATGCTTACAGGCTGGTTGTTACAAAATCAATGACTTGGTATTGTTATTCGCTACAAAGCGCAATGAATTGGATTTGTTGCTACAAGTTGCGAACAGGAACGTTTTCTTTGGAGATCCCTACTTGGCAATATAATCCAGTTGTGTTCTGGTATTTGTTATACAGTTTTTTCTTATTTAACTAAGATGTGGATCTCTCCCTTCAGAAGTAGAATTATGTCGCTTTTCTCGCCCGAAAACGCCATTAAATGAAGGTATATGTAAATATTGTACTTCCTCTGAAGGATGAGACACACTTTCTAACTAGATGTAATGTTTATTCTGATACAAGATTATCTTTATGGTTAAAAGCCCAAACTATTGATAGTCAATTTATTCATATGTCTCCAAAAGACTAAGTTATTTGTCTCATGCATCCTCCCCAACTCTCCAAACAACGTGCCGCTACAACAAGCAGTATGTTTAGACGCTTACGCGCTTTTAGCTATTTTTAATGTGACTTATAATGTGATCTAGTGTCTCATAGGCCATTCCTGGCCGGACAGTGTACTTTTAACACATTGTTATAACTCGCTCCATGAATGTACACTGTGTGACACCTAAATAAAATATATTTCTTCTGTCTTCTTCTTCTTCTTCTTCTTATTTTTTCCAAAACACCCTTTTATTGGGCTCATCAATATTTTGATGATTATCGCTCCACGATGCTAGTCAGTCCATTCTGATCATCCATGTCAAACCATATAGGTTGTTATACATACGCTTCTATGAATCAAATCATTTCTGATTCTTCCGTCAAGGGTTAATGTTACCTTTACGGCTGTAACCTGTGCTATTGTGATTCCGTTGTGGTTCTCTGATTTCGCCAAAACATCGATTGACACTTCTTAAGAGGACTGCAAAAAAGACAAATGTAAAGATAAACACACTTAAAGAAGAGGTGAAATATTTATCGTGACCCTTTTTATTCTAAACTAACACGTCAACATCCTCACCAATCTAATCAGCGCTGATGAAGTTCAAACAAGAAGTCTCCAGTTGTTTTTTTTCTATGGTAAAAAAATATTCATGAAAATGTTTTCCTTGACTCAGTGTTGGGTTATTGGCGACGACTTTCTTGTCCAATCGTGAACCAAAGAATCGGCGAGACTACCGTTACGTGACTTTCAAATATACACTTGTGAAGTAAAGTTTGTTTAACTTCCTGTATTATAACCTTCCTACGTTTTAAACATTTAAGTTGGCTTGGTAAAAGGAAAAATCTGCAATAATTTTAATCGATACATATCATAGATACGTACTTTGGTCTGAGTGATAATATTTTGAAAATCTTATAAACTTCATGTATCATGGCATAGTATTAAGTTGTGGTTGATTTGGTAAATGGAACACATTGCAATGTTTCAAATCGATATACATCATCGATACATACTTTGATCTGAGCGGTGACATGTTCATAATACTGCATTTCAAGAATGAAGACTTCACTTACTATAAGTTTCTTGAGGACGTTTATAAGCGAATGACATAATACAAATATTTTTTTACAACTATCAACTTCTTACTTCTTGCCAACTTAAACGACATTTCTGAGTATGGGCTCACTCATTCACCTGGTGGATGAATTCCTACATAGTCCTATTTACTGATGATACAGTTGACACTTGAAAAATATTTGAACAAATTAAAAAAAATTAAAAACATCAAAAAAAAAATCCTTTTAACCTCATCTCAAGGTTATCACGCACATATGTACATGTAATTTCTAAGATAAAACATCAGAACATTGTAAGATCTACCTTGTTGCCTGATTTATGTATAAATGCTATAAACTAACATCAACTTTGTAGAGAGGAGATACAGGATTTTCGGGGGGGAGTGGGTTGATGGAAAGGGGAAGTAGCACTCTGATTAAAATCGACCGTGTTCCGAGAAATAAAAGTTTCAAAATATTGACTCTATCGAGATTCGAACTCTATCTGTCTAGGCTATCCCGAGAGTTCGACAGAGTTCGAATCCCGATAGAGTCAATATTTTGAAACTTTTATTCCTCGGAACACGGTCTATTTTAATCAGACTGGGGGTAGTAGGAGACGGCTGCTTGTCTTGATACGCTTCTACAACATGCTACGACTCTCAATCCTAAGTTATGCAGTTTATTTGGAAATAAATTTTGTTGACGCTTTACACACTCCACCCCTCCTCAGAAATGCATCAGCGCATATAAGTAAGAAGTTACCTACTTGACCACTCATTTGTACCTACAAAAAACAGGTAACTGTAGTAACCTGTCACCATGTCAACAGGGAACACGCCCACCATTCATCACGAATGTAGACTGTCTCTGAGGTTGTTGTTATTAAGGATTCAGCAGAAATGCTGAATCCTTATTGTTATTGGCGTGTTTTATTATTATTATTATTATTTTTTTTATTCCACGATTTTTGTGGACACGATTCAGCCCAAACCGCTGAAGCGATTACAGCCAAACTTGCCAGTCTGGTAGAGCTTCATGAGACAAAGCCACAATAAGCTTTTGGGCTTAATCGGCTTAAGCGTTAAAGGCACAGTACGATCCAAAGTTCGAAAAATTAACATGGGAATTTTTTTCAAAATGCACTTAGAGACTTGCAACTTGTTTTAAAAGATAGGCAGTTACATTTGGAGCAAAAATGTAAATCATGGCAAATTCATAGCATGCATAGTTTCGCCGCCATATTGCTTTATTCTTACTACTTGAAATTTCCAGACCCCGTGCATCTTTGAAAATCTTCTTCTCTAAAGATACTTACATCTAAGAGCTGAAATTCTCCAATAATGTAGCTGAGACATTGGGAACTTCAGGGTGATTCAGATTTTGATGAAAGTCAAATATTTATTTCTCAGCAACCCTTCAAAGTCGGGCGATTTAGCGCATGTAAGCATGTTCAAAGGGAGATAACTCTAAAAGTTAGACTCACAATTGCAACATTTTTTCAGGAATGTAAGACCAGTATGTGTACTTGACGAAACTGTTAAAACATTGATCGCGAACAGTCATTTACGTTCACAATAATCGGTCAAAAACAGCAAAAATATGTTTACAAAAAATTCACATGGGGTAATTTTTCAAAATGCACTTAGAGACTTGAAACTTGATTTGAAAGAAGTGTAAGAACAATACAAACAAAAAAGTCAATCATGACAAATTCATAAGTTTTATAGTTTTTTCGCATTATGAACTTTTTTGTTCCAGAAATCGCTTGTCATTATTCCGCGATTCTTGTGGACACGATTCAGCCCAAACCGCTAAAGCTATTACAGCCAAACTTACCATTCTGATAGAACCTCATGAGACGACGCCACAATAAGCTTTTGGGCTTCATCGGATTAAGCGTTAAAGGCACAGTACGATCCAAAGTTGGAAAAATTAACATGGGTTATTTTTTTAAAATGCACTTAGAGACTTGCAACTTGTTTTAAACGACAGGCAATTACATTTGGAGCAAAAAAGTCAATCATGGCAAATTCGTAGCATGAATAGTTTGGCCGCCATATTGCTTTTAGTGATTTTTGAGATGCATCTTAAAAAATCTTCTTCTCTGAAGATACTTGCATCTAAGAGCTGAAACTCTCTAAAAATGTAGCTGAGACATTGGGAATTTCAGGGTGATTCAGATTTTGATGTCAGTCAAATATTTTTTGCTCACCACTTCTTTGCAATAACCGGAGTATGCTTTGTAGATAAGGTCAGATGAAACTTGCTGCTGTAGATTAATGCATGCTCCAATCTTCATGAAAATTTCACTGAAGCTGGCTAACATCACTATGTTTGTACTGAATGTGCGTTTATGCGCTGAATCCTTTTGTCGTCGCTTGCGACTATATTTATTAAGGATTCAGCAAATTTTGCTGAATCCTTATTGTTATTGGCGTGTTTTATTAAGGATTCAGCAATTTTGCTGAATCCTTATTGTTATTGGCGTGTTTTATTATTATTTTTTTTTTTTTTTTTTTTTTTTTTTTTATTCCACGATTTTTGTGTACACGATTCAGCCCAAACCGTTAAAGCAATTCCAGCCAAACTTAGCAGCCTTATAGAGTTTCATGAGGAGATCCTGCAATAAGCTTTTGGGCTTAATCGGATTAAGCGTTAAAGGCTCAGTACCACTCAAAGTTCGAAAAATTAACATGGGAAAATTTTTCAAAATGCACTTAGAGACTTGCAACTTGTTTTAAACGATGCGCAATAACATTTCAAGCAAAAAAGTAAATCATGGCAAATTCGTAGCATGAATGCTTTCGCCGCCATATTGCTTTCTTTGACTTATGTAAAAATGCAAGACCCCATGCATCTTTAAGAATCTTCTTCTCTGAAGATACTTGCATCTAAGAGCTGAAACTCTCCAATAATGTAGCTGAGGCATTGGGCATTTCAGGGTGATCTTGAGTTTTATGAAAGTCAAATATTTTTCTTTCAGCAAGCCTTCAAAGTCGGGCGACTTAGCTCATGTAAGCATGTTCAAAGGGAGATAACTCAAAAAGTTAGACTCACAATTGCACTATTTTTTCAGGGATATAAGACCAGTATGTGCACTTGACGAAACTGTTAAAATATTGATCGCGAACAGTCATTTCCGTTCACAATAATCGATCAAAAACAGCAAAAATATGTTTACAATCAATTAACATGGGCTATTTTTTCAAAATGCACGTAGAGACTTGAAACTTGATTTGAAAGAAGCGTAAGAACTATACAAACAAAAAAGTCAATCATGACGAATTCATAAGTATTATAGTTTTTTCGCATTATGAACTTATTTGTTCCAGAAATCGCTTTTCACCATTTTCCGATTCTTGTGTACACGATTCAGGCCAAACCGCTAAAGCTATGACAACCAAACTTACCAGTATGCTTGAACTTCATGAGACGACGCCACAATAAGCTTTTGGGCTTAATCGGATTAAGCGTTAAAGGCACAGTACCATCCAAAGTGCGAGAAATTAACATGGGATTTTTTTTCAAAATGCACTTAGAGACTTGCAACTTGTTTTAAACGACAGGCAATTACATTTGGAGCAAAAAAGTAAATCATGGCCAATTCCTAGCATGCATAGTTTGGCCGCCATATTGCTTTTATTGACTTTTTGAGATGCATCTTTAAAAATCTTCTTCTCTGAAGATACTTGCATCTAAGAGATGAAACTCTCAAATAATGTAGCTGAGACATTGGGAATTTCAGGGTGATTCAGATTTTGATGTCAGTCAAATATTTTTTGCTCACCACTTCTTTGCAATAACCGGAGTATGCTTTGGAGATAAGGTCATATGAAACTTGCTGCTGTAGATTAATGCATGCTCCAATCTTCATGAAAATTTCAGTGAAGCTGGCTAACATCGCTATGTTTGTACTGAATGTGCTTTTGATGCGCTGAATCCTTTTGTCGTCGCTTGCGACTATATTTATTATTATAGTTTGAAAATAAAGAAGAGTTTTAACTGTACGGTGAAAATTTACAAAAACTACTAATATAAAACTATTATACCCAAAGACATTTACTATGTTAGAAAACGAAATACGGTAATTCCAGTTCCGAGTTGAAGTCAAATATGATTTTATACTTCAGACATCCATTTGAAATACAAATGATTACAAAAGTTTAAGGACATACAATTGTATAATATTTGCTGTTAAGTTATTACTTCTTTGGATGAAAGATGGCTTTTTTTGGAAGACATAATAGAAACATAGTAGAATAATATATTCAATACAGATACGAATACTTCAGCAAAACTGTAACTATTGATTTTCTACGATTTACGAAAATAGCAAGCAAGCAATTTAAGGCAATCAATATGAAAGTTTATCATCCGTGACATTCGAAACAATGATTACAAAATTAAGAATCGACAATGTATAATGATATAAAATGTGTAATGGACAATGTTTAAATTTACTCTGTGTACAGTAAACACAAAGGAAAACAAATTCGATAATCGTTCATTAAATACGTAATATGTGACAGCTATCTTTTCTTATAAAGCTAAACATACACGTCTTTGAAATGCTATATAATAACAATTAAGCTTCTATGAAAAGGTTGTATTCCCCTGTTGTTGTAGAGCCCACGAAGCATATTTACTTACAGGAAGTAAAGTGGTAAAAAAATATCACAAGCATTTACTGAATTATTCATTAGTATGTATTTTATTTGCATATATTTAAATAATTACAGATCATTTGATAAGATAAGTGTCTATGGCTGCACCGAACAAGCAATTTATAATGAATGGAGCTTGTAAAGAACAGCCTTCATGGTAACAAGTTTCATTAAAGATAACATCGATGTTCCTCCAATTAAAAAAATTCGATTTTAAATGATTTATATACACAAGTAATTTAACATAATAAATTAGACAAGTGTTAAGATTCTGATTAAGAGTGTATACTAGGTAAATATGAGTACTTAGGAAAAACGCCGCTAACACGATAGTCTTTAAGTAGTATGTATCGTCACGAACAAGCTCTACTGAGTTATTGATTACCATGTAATTTATTTGCATATCCTAAATGACTTACAGATTTTGACATGAAATAATTGTCAATGACTACACCGTAATAGACAGTAGTCGTGGATGAAAATTGTAAAGGAAAACTTGATCGTAACACGTCTCAATAAAGATAACATCGAGGTACCTCCGATTAAACATTTTTTAAAAGATTCAAATTCACAAATGGTTAAACATAACGAATAAGAATAGTGTTAAGATTCTTATTAAGAGTGTATACTATTTAAATATGAGTACTTAGGGAAAACGCCGCTAGACAAGATAGTCTTCAAAGTAGTATGTATCGTTACGGACAAGCTCTACTGAGTTATTGATTACCATGTAATTTATTTGCATATATTTAATGACTTACAGATCATGACATGAGATAATTATCAACGACTACACCGTAATAGACAGTAAACATGGATGCAAATTGTAAAGGAAAATCTGATCGTAACGCGTTTAAAAAAGATAACATCAATTTACTTCCAACATTTTGATTTTAAAGATTTATACTCTTAAAGTCATAGTCTCATTTTTGCAAGGCAAATTGTATTAAAAGCCGGAGAAATAGTTCACCACTCACAGAAATCTTTCCCCTGACGTTTGCAACAATTTTCAGAACTCTGCAGGCATTCTAGCCCTGAAAAATGAAGTAAAAAACTACCCTACCCTACCCGAATATTATGTCTTTTGCGAGCGTTAGTCCTTACCACGTCATTTCGCTAAGGCCGTGACGAAGAACGCATAAATTTTCCAAGCTGAATATCCAATGAAAATAGCTAATAGCTTACGCTTTTCAAATGAAGAAATAACAAAAAGGTGGTTAACTCAATGAAGATTGCGTCTGTAATAAGTATCGGCGCTGCGATGACTAGATTTCCGGTGTTTCGCACTCGCGATGGGATTGCACTTGATTCGGTACCTCATCGGTCTGAAACGGCATACGCCAATTAGCTGCTTCATCCAAAACTGTAAAACGGGCATAAAAATGAAAATCTTTGCAAATGCGACAGGAAATATTTGTGTTAGTGATCAGATTTTGTTCGTGAAGAATAATTAGTTCAGTTTTGTTGCCTTACAAAAATGAGACTATGACTTTAAATGATTAAACATAATAAATTAGATAAATGTTAAGATTCTGATTAAGGTTGTATACTAGGTAAATATTGATACTTAGGAAAAACACCGTAAAACAAAATAGTCAGTAAGGTGTTGTGCATCGTCATAAAAAAGTTTCTGAGTTATTTATCAGCGAGTATTTTACTTGCATATCTTTATTTACTTATAGTTCATGATATAAAACAATTGTCAATGACTTCAGTTATCATGGGAAAACTTTTATCGTAGCATAATTAAATCAGATAACATCAATTTATCTCCAACCGTACATTTTGGTTTTAAAGTATCATATTCATAAACGATTAAACATAATGTATTAGATAAATGTTTAAGATACTTATTAAGAGTGTATACTAGGTAGATATTGATACTTAGGGAAAACATCGTCAAACAAGATAGTCAGTAAGGTGTTGTGCGCCGTCACGAAGAAGCTTTACTGAGTTATTGATTAGCATGTTTTAACGTGCATAACTTTACTAACGTAAGGAAATGTACATAAGAGTTTCGTGGAGTATCAACGAGTTTTTGTGGATTTTCGAAAAGTTAATTTTCCAGATATTTGAGGTAGTCAAGAACTTCCTTCCCATAATTCACCCAAAATTGATAACCTGTCATAATGCCACAATGGTGAATTATCATCACATTAACAAAATATCATATTTATATTTATATCAAAAATAGTTAAATATTCAATTCTTACCTTTATACATGACATGTTTGTCAGTGTGATTATAAAGGACGCGCCTATATTAGCATAAAAGACAAAACAGTGTACATGTATACAAATATATCTGCAAGCGTTTCTAAATAGCCACTACCAATTGGGCGTTTCTTAAATGCAAAAAAGGCATTAACATTAGCAAAGGAAATGTCATAATCTTTTTTGCATTTTGCTGATTATGTTAAATTTTGTTTATATTAATGGATATTCAATGGGGGTTCAGGTTTGGATTCATTTTTTAAATATTCTTTCATTGAAGTGATAAATTTAAGTGATATATTAAGATAAAATGTAACAGGCAAATATGGGTATTCATAAAATTTGTCATTTCGACCTTCCTACATGTTATACAGAGACGTTTTTATGAGATAGACTAAACGTGTTTTATGAATGGAAATGTTTCAGGGGTATACTTTCACACCTATCGAACAGGTAATATAGACATACCCAACCCTTACCACACACAAATGCTACTGGAGATGGTCATTGTATGGAGTTTAGGGTGTGGTGAAGAATATGTTGAATTATTTGTGTCTAAACTTTTGAACTTGCCAATCCCTTTTATTTGGTTTTATGTAAGCTTTACAAAATTTATGACTTACATTACGTATGCATTTAAGGGTATATGATTCGTGGTTTATCTTCTTCTTTTGTATTAATAGTTTCTATTATTCAATGAGGAAAACCCCAATCACCACTGAGGTCTTGTGTTGCAATAAAATCTAAAGCATTGACTGGCGAACTTGGAAGGCGTTGCAAATTTACATCTTGAAAAAAGCATTTTCACACTTGATTTTTTTATGGCTGTCGTGATAAGATTTATGGAAATTCTGTTTAAAGGAATCGAATTCATATTAAAGTATTTGTTTCATGTGAAACCAAATCTGAAGATACGGAAAACAGTAAACTATTCAGTAACAATAAAATCTAAAGCATTGACTGGCGAACTTGGAAGGCGTTGCAAATTTACATCTTGAAAAAAGCATTTTCACACTTGATTTTTTTATGGCTGTCGTGATAAGATTTATGGAAATTCTTTTTAAAGGAATCGAATTCATATTAAAGTATTTGTTTCAGGTGAAACCAAATCTGAAGATACGGAAAACAGTAAACTATTCACTAACTGAACAGTAGAATTCCTAGATCAGAGAGAATGTGTCCATTCCGTATCGTCCCAAACATTGAATCTGTATACTATTTTATCATAATCTAAGAAGCAAACTTATTCCAACATACTTTGGGGAATATTCAACCGAAGATGAATTTCGATAACTCTTCTTGTCAAAAGGCATATTCTTAAGAAATCTTTGTAATTTTCTGTTCCTAGCAACAAAGCAAAGACAGAATTTCTTCAAAGATAGCCCATCAAGATAATTATATAATGTATTTACCATGCATGCCTGTATGCAAACACTTCTCATATATGTTTGCCATTTTATAGGCCTCTGTAGTGCAACAAGCTTCTGTACAGCTGCATACCAAAAGTTTGTTCACTTACCATTGATTCGTAGTGCAAATATCATGTAATTAGGGTTTACTTTGGACATCAATTATAACTGACAAGGATCACTTATTGCCCATGTGTGAAATAGCCATTCTTGAACATATTTAGAGATCGTCTAGTCTTTGGTGCAAAATTTCGAATTTGGCATGTTGAAATCGACAGAAGGAGTCATATTTTCGAAATTTCGATTTCGTTAAGCTTCGAATAAAATGTTCCATATCGACTCCCTGAGAATAAAATCAGCAAAATTACAATGACTTAGTGCAAAGGAACAAGCATGACTAATTTTAAGGCATTTGATGACTTATAAAGGATGTTGTAGCGAGAAAAATATAAATTGATTTTTTCGAAATTTTGACCCTGGTCACTTCAATGACCTGCCATATCTGTTACGGTAAATTGTGGGGTATGATAATACTTGCCGTAAAGAAGGATGAATCTGCACATCTGTCTTGAAAATTGAACATTATGCGTTGTTTTTTCGCAATGCTACGATACCTCAAAGACATCACAAATTTAATTATATTTGCACTAGTTTAACCAGTTATGTCAACAAACTTTTGGCATTCAGCTGTAAAATGCCTGTATCATTGGCCTGTGGTCCATTCACAAAATAAAACATATCATTCATTCAATTAAACAAGTTATCTGATCCTATTTTTAGGAAACATCATTGATCTATCTCTTGTAAAACAGACAGATTTCATAGTCAAATAATTTCGTGCAATGTTCGATTAGTATGGTTGGAGTCGACAGTCACTGAATTTGAGTAATTACTGAAGAAAGAAAAAAAGAAAATAAAGAAAGTCAGTACGTGATGTAATGTAACCCTAGTTGGCACTAACGGTTGCTGCAAAACGTCACCCCCTCCGGACAATGAACGGGTATGTTGCTGATATTTGCATTATCTCAATAAAATATGATGTAATATCGGGTTAACAAAACACTCATATATGAAATTAAGTACATTTGCAAAGCCTTATATTTGACATAAACAATTTCGTATAATCAGATTATGATAAAGTTAACTTGACACTGAAAATAAAATTCAAAATTATACAAAAATAACAGTTGAGTGTAACGGTTATGTAACTGTAATTTTTCAACGTTTGAAAAATGTTGTTTTCTATTTCTGAGCGTCCCGATTAAGAGTATGCATTGTAAAGAAATCAGGAATGTCCTTCTTAAGTTTAAGCACACTATGGTTTGGTATAAGACTTCAAGAACGTTGTGCTTCAGAGCATGACATAAGTTTCCATTCATATTAACTTCTAAGAGCAAATGAAAAGGTTGCCATGGAAACTAATAAGGGATATCCGTGAAGGGTCAAGGAATCATAAAACGAGGTCATCAAAATTCATAACGCACTTGTTAGATTTGGATTTCGTGTGAACTCGAAAAAACACCATGCCGAAATGCTTGGATATAGAATCCCCTTGCCTTCTTGGCTGAGCTTTATAGACAGACAGATATATATATATCAGGTACATGATATATTAATAAGAAAGATGTATTCCCATTATGCCTACAGTCCCAATCTTCCTACAGATTAAAACAACATCTTACGGTCAAGTGATTAGGAAGTAACGTTCATGCGGTTACCTGTTCTACCTTGAAAGAAATACACTCAACCAACTGTTGATACATTCTCTCACCACAGAGGTAGCTCCGTCTGTCTTAATACGAAGGTTTCTCGGGCACGAAAGGTAGAACGCTGATTGGATGCAATCAAAGTTAGTTGTGCAATCAGCGACGCTGTTTCAAAGGTTATCATTCGAATTGCTTAAGTTATCAACGGAAGCTTTACAAAAGCTAAATTTTATTCGAATATGCACCTTGCACTTTGAGTCGAGTTTCAGAACACATACGCCTCATTTTGCGACTGCATCATTGCATAGGCTTATGTGACAACACATGTTTTATTCATGCATTCGTTGTTTTCATTGGCTGAAATATTGCCAGGTAGTTTAACTTGCAATATTGTCCCGCTAGGGGAAACTGCCGGAAGACCGAGAAACGTTCGTATTAAGACAGAGGTTGTATAGGAAATTACGGAGCTACCTCTGTTGGGAGAGCATGGTGTTGATAAGGTAATCTTTTTTCACTAGCAAGTAGGAGGATGACAACAAATCAACAATTGTTTCAAAATGAAATCTATATGGCGAACGTACAGTTATTACATAAAGGGTTTGATAAAAGTTCTATATATCATGATTTTTTTAATGTAATATTTTCTCGCGTTAATTATAATTAACAATTCAATATTAGCAACAAATTAGGTAAACACCTCCACGATTCTTCCTTTGATAGTAAAAACAGCTCGTACAGGTTGTCTCCATAACTTATGTGACTTAAAGTTTTTCCTGGTTTTTGGAAAGCTACATTGACATTATTCCTGTCCGCCCAAAATGAATAATTTTCATCAAGGTCTTACAATTACAAATACGCTGATGCAGCAGGTGCAATTAACTTCAACTAACTTAAGGGATGGCCGTATAGATGTTGCCAAGGAATTACTTCATAGTTCGTAAATTTCTATTAATATTGCGTACTTTTAATTGTTTTGCGTTTTATACCCAAATAGAATTATGGTTTTAATGGAATGAATATCCACCAAGCACATATTTGATAAATTAATAAATGCTTCTTCTAAATTTCGGATTATTCAGTAATGTTGGTGAACATTTTCAGCGTAACAAGTCAACTGGCTATAAAAAAACAACCTTTGTTGTCAACTAATCCAGGTGTTTTTATATAAAATATATGCTTTTGGTCGAATGGAAAGGTCGAATTAAATAGATCGAAAGTTCTATATCATATAAAATTTTGACCTTCATCATGATTTGCGATCGAGAGCCGGACAATAAACTGTGCCTGGCGCGCCAAAGAGTCAAACCTACGTAATCTTAAAACAAAAAGAAAACTATTAAATGCATGGTGGTTTTGGACAGGTCATTTTACTTTTGAGCATGTAATTTGGTTACAGACTTTCTGCTTTTGAACGTTAAAAAGGGAATTTACTCGATGACTCAATGAAAACAAGAAAATTCGTAGTTTTCGTCATTAAGGGAATTGTGAATTTAATTAAATAAAAACTATATGTCACTATAAATAAGTTTTTATACAGAAAGTACAAATTTCTTCACGATTCTTTTTTCTACCAAACTAACAAGCGCCACACATATCAAACAAGATTGCATCCAATTATGAAAAAAACAGCTTAAATCAATAACGTATTCTAAGAATATGATATTATTTTATCCCATTTCTTTTTACGCTTAGGTCCTAGGTCACTTATATCTAAGAAGGTGCTTTGGAAATAAGATTGAACCTACTTCCTTACTTTAGATTTTCAAATAAAAAATTGCATTACTCAAGAAGATTTACGGTCAAAGGACAGTAGGTGTTTGTACGATACGATGCCTTTCTTATCGCCTCCAATGGTCCTGCAATTGTCCTTTTCATTACGTTTTATTGTTAAAAAACGCTTTTCGTTCAGCAATTTCACATCTGATTGTTTCGCAAAAGGAATTAAAACGTGCCACATCAAACTAGGGTAAAAATTAGTCTATGAAAAATTTTAATAATTTACTGTTCCTTCATCCATAATATTTTTTTTCTTTGGGCTCCTAATTTCATATGTATTCAGTCAATCTAGACTTGCTGAATGTGGACCTAGACTGTATAAAAGGCTCCTTTATATACACAGTCATGAAGCAGGACTAACGCCAAACGGACAGTGTTAGAAAAGCGGTTAGCGCAGTGAGTGGTTGAAGATCTAATAGAAAGTTGGTGATATTTACTTGTTAGAGATTATTGGTTGAGCGAGAAAAAAAATAGTGTAAATAACAATAAACTTGAAATCTAAAACGCATAACAGCAACACTATTTTCATGACCCTATTTGACATAAAACATAAAAAGACATGACTACTGCAGCTCCCAAAATTAATATCATGCACTATTCATTGTGAAAAACGAAAATTATCATTAAAAATCACCCAGACACACATACTTTTGAAGGCAGCCTGCTGTATTTTTCTCTCCACCTAAAACATTCTCCTTGAAATTCATGTTTCTTTATGGGGAAACAAATTGTCGTTAATGTCCTCTTCAAAAATTCCTTACACTCCTCGTGTTATGTGATATCTATGAATTATCCTACTTTAAAATTTAAATCATTTAGCACTAATGAGAGATTTGATTAAGCTTTGAAAATATTACTAAAATTCTACTGATTATTAAAGAGAAAAATAACACCAATAAATTTGAAATATCCCGCTAATACCGACAGAAGAGTTTATTTAAACAGACATGCCATGATCCATGGTTCTAAAATAAAGTAAAAACATAATCCCTGATAAATGATATAAGTAAAAATGTGGAACATTTCTCCATTCTTTAAAACAGTGAATTTCCACAAGAATGTCATATATATGTATTCCATGACATCTACCCGCCTACCCGGATATACCGGCCGGTCGTCCACCTTTAAATAGCCGTCTTTGACAGGTGTAGCAAACAGGTATATGGATCACACATATCTGCCAAAGTATTAAAATCTGTGTCTTATACAGGTTTCAAAATCCCTGGGCCAATACTAGAGGAAAACCTGAAGAACGTCCCCCGTTTGTTTACAGATTAATTAACTTTGCTCAGACTAAATGCTCTCTGTGTGCGTTCGGGCACTGCTAACTTTCACCTCCGACAAGTCGGTCATGTGATATGAGGAATGTCTTTGGCTGTTCCGTCAATTGAACTTACACAGGTAAATAACGTATATGCCTATTGGATAACACCTTCTCCAACTTGAGATTTATTTGAAGCCTTAATTGAACCAATTACGACATATTTGAACAGAATCGTCCGTTGATCGATCTCCATTACGCTGTCGTCTGCTTTCATTCTTACCGAGGGAGGCAACCGCCATGTTGTAACAGCCAAATACACGGCCTCGCCCAATTGCAAACAATTTCGGTGAAGGAGTAGTGTGACATAGAAGGGTCACTTGTTTGCAAAAGAACCCTTTTGATCACTGGAATCCTGCCGAGAGAGTGGGAAATTTTAGAAACGTAAGTAACAAGTGTCATATTCGTTTAATATCTCGTTTTCAGCTCTTAACTCGATTTTAGCGGAGGAGTGATCCGCCATATTTCTGACCCGTTGGCTTCGTCCCATTACAAGTTAGTCATTGACGTAGAGTTGGAGATTGATCGGCAATAGTCACAACAAGCACACAGTCTCCCGATTTTTCTTTTTGTCGTCCTTAATTTGTCATCCATTTTATCCCATGTTATTTCTTATGAATTGTAAAAAGTTCAAATGTCACAGGTGTATGTATTGGGCCGTCCCACGAAACATTATCTTCAAGATATATATGCCACCCATACGTCGTATCGGATAAATAATACGCAGCGTAGATCTAGTAAGATGAACATGGAAAATACGCAGACGTAGTCAGACGAGGAAAGCCATCCTTATTGTTTTCTGTAACTCGAGGTGTCGTCTGTATTTGACAATGGGGTCGATGTTGTTTGGTGTTTATCACCTGTTAGATCCCCGTTACTGACTGTCCAGCGAGTCAACAAACCAAGATTTTCTTATTGAAAGAGTAAGCATTAGCTTGTGGTTCTGTTGACAAGTCAAAGGTCCGCAATCAGGAAATTCTAATTTGTTCCAAGTCAACATGTCAGAGTTCAAAAGTTTCTAGTTGTTTTGGTACATTTGTGACATTCACAACCTCCATTCCTTTTTTCATTTACACTACATTATTATTTTCAAACTGTGGGGTAGTTCATTGATGGACAATATCTATTCAAACTATTTTGTAGTTATTACCATACTAACAACCTATTCTCGTTTACAGATTCAATTATTATCTTTTTCATTTGAGTAGTAATTATTTTGTTAGCTTATGATTAAAATAAGTTATGTTTTGGGCTGTTTTTTAGATTGTAATTGATTTACCTTGATAGATATCAAGCCCCTCTCATTTCATATTAACTCATAAATACTTCCTAAGCAGTATTATTTATGAAAAGCTTTAAGTTTTGACCAATCCTTATATACCACTCCCTACAGCCTTTACGCATCTGATTTTCAAATATGAAATCTACATGCTAATTATTTCCATAAAATGAAATACTTCAAATTCCAAAAATTACTTCATAAACATGCTTAGTCATGAGTGGTTAACTCATGTTAAAATAAGTATAATCAAGTTGATTGAGAGAAAGTATCTTATCCCCTTTCATCTGGGTCTTGTAAAGTGGATCAAAGAATTCTAGGCAAGCCATATATCATCCCAACAGAGCCCCTTAAGAAACCCTGTATTTTTTATGAATTGAAATAGTAAATTTTTTATTTATTTTTTTGCATAAACTTGATATATGCTAAGTTTATATGTACATTCAAGCATGGCCAATAGCTGATTGTATGGTAATTTGAATGGTTTAAATGTATGTCTCTGCATAGAAATGTGATCTGAATGTGTACTGCACATTCATACATACTGATCTTAACATTCAGTGTGTGGACAAGGTATAGAGGATATTATTTGAGAATCTATACATACGATATTTATCGCTCTCATGTTTAAATGTTGATATTCTACCGAGCGAGAGCAAAGGATATTCTGATACATATAGTCTTAACATGTTGTTTGATATGGAAATAAAAATGAAATTTTTATTGAAGAAAGAAATCAAATATGAAAGTTTCCATCCACAGACCAAATACCTCTAATCACTCAATTTAGAATTTAACAACATAGACAAAACATGAAATCATGTAATTGTTCAACATGATATGGTTATGTATCCCCTAGGTATTGTATGCAAAATATTCGTCATGATATAATTGCCCTAAAGAATATGTCAAATATAGAATATTCCAAGTTTCCAAGCATAGGTTAAAACCTGAAACCACTCTATCTGCCTTGATATGATTGTCCAAACGGGTATCAATTATTGTTTCAATTAGGAACAAATTTTTATTTACCATAAACACATATTGGTTTCTTAAAAATGATTGAAAAACTCTTGATATTTGTATTACTTTAAACTCTGCCTGAATTCGAATCAACAACATATATGTATTCTTTTACTGCCTTCTACATTGTCATTTGATATTCTATAAAACAAATCACATTGAAATTTGCATAAAAACCTTATAGAGACATGTAACATAGATATAAATCATTACACCGTGTAGTGACTATGTTAGGTGTATAACATTTATGAGAGTAGCATACAGAGCTAGGTGTCAAAGGTTATCTAACATGTATGATTGATACGCCTCACTAGATTACCAGAGATTAACAGTTAGAAAATACATGTCGTAATCATAGCATTTCTTGATATGATTGACACTCAAAATTTATGGAACTTGTTTGAGGTATAGCTGCATAATAGCAAAAATCATTCTCTTAGTATTTTGTGTGTTGTCTTAGTTTTTAAAATGTCCAATTAAGTATCTATTTGATTTGGGAGGTTTAATAATGTCTTAAGTTTGTATGCCTTGGTAGAGGCATCTTAAAGTATTCAATGTATTTGTTAGGTATTATTTTCTGAATTTGAGTTAGATAAAACATTTATTTCTTGATAAATGTATCAATGGAGTTGTATGTTATTGTTTGTAATAATAGACAGTGGTAATGAAAAGAAAAGTCCATCCTTGAAGGCTGTAATATATATTGTTCAACAATGTATCACTATGATTGTGTAAATATTTGGTCAATGAAACAATGTAGCTTAATGTTATTGTTTATCAAATTAGACCTTGAAGGAAAGCTTACTTCTACTTGGTGTTCTGTAACACACCCATTTGAATGTGTGGTATTTATATTTAATGTTATTATGTATTTTCATGTAATATTTTGAAGGTTGAAATTAAAAAAATTTTTAAAATGAAATGCTCCTTAGAATTATCAAAATTACCATATTTAACTCACATGGGTAATTTCCACTAGGGACATTATATTTGTTTTTGATATTCTGATTAAAACTGGACTTGAATATATTGCGGTAACTTAATTGAATTTAGTTCACAATACACACATGTGCACCTGATTTTCACAATCTAGACAGATGGAAAGCTAATAAAATCAGGCGCTACCATTCAAAGATGCCTGGCTGGATTGTGTCCTCTAGACGAGACTTAATGCATCATGAATAATTCTGTAATGTTGTGACCTTGCTGTCCTGTGTCGTGAAGCCCCCCTGGTTCTTCATACAAGAGATATAGGCCAGTGGAGTATATGTTGAAGTATCATATATCACATGCTTATCTTGGTGTTATGCAGGCTGGAGTTACTTTGTTCAACAGAGTTGCTTTGTTATGAGGTTAAAGGGGCAGTAGCAGTTTTTTGCCAAAAATTATCTTCTCAAATTTACCTCCTAAAATGTTCGGTTATGTCAAATGTATTATCTTCACAGGGTCAAACATCTCATTTCTCAAACCGATTATCTGTAGTCGTAGAGGAGATAATCAAAGATCAAGCAGAAGCCACTGCCAGCATTTTTGTGTGAACACTGTTTAATCATTTATAGGTATGTAAATGGATTCATAATTCTTGATATTACTTCTGACAATTTTACTTAAATTATGTAACAATAAATGACTTTTACAAGTAAATTTAGTTTACAAATAGGACAGAGCACTCTATCTATCCATGGTTATTGATAATATTTCCAAATTTATGAAACGTCAGACATGACTGTGTAGACTACAGATTCACTCATATTGGTTTATCCAAAGTGTCTAGTTACCTAAACATCTATACCTGTGAAAAGTAAACATGGACTTGGTGTCAGATTATGTGTGCAACTCCTCCAGCTGGAATATATGCTTAAACGTTATTCACATAGGTCAAATATTTATGAATTTGTTTACTATTGTGATTAAAATAAAAACCAAGAAAACCTCAATGTGTAAAATTTCATAATTACATCCTGGAGTGGATGAGTATGTCTTTGAAATAACTTCTGTTGCATATTCAATTTTCAAATGTTTGAATCTTTGAGAAAATTAAATTAAATTATCTAGTAACCTTTCACCTCAACATTCCCCGGGATGGAAATCAAATCCACTGTGATGTCCCCTTTTACAAGTTTTTAAGTGTTATTCCATATTTCGACTGTTAAATTCAGTGTTGAATACCAAGTTAACCAAGTGAATATTGCTGGTTTAAATACAATCACTGAGAGACTGAAAGCCAGTCTAGCATGGACCCTGTAGAGCAGGCTCTATGTATATCCCACAACAGCCCACCGTGGGATTTAATCTCGGTTGATCGGACAGGAGGAATGCACTTGGAGTGGTGGGATAAGGACAATAGGTGGATACCAGGTAACAATACCTGCCGGTACGCATCAGTTTGTTAGTCAGGGGTCTTCTCTCTCTCTCAATGGCTCCGGTAACGTGAAGGGGATGCTTGGTTTTCTGTTTGCCTCTTGAAGTTATTGACTGGCATTTAGAAGTGCAGATCACAATGTAGGTGTTTTGATGTTTTGCAGATATGGCAAATATCACAGCATGTGATGTATTCCATGCTTTCATAGATAGTGCCCTTCCTGTGTGACTTTTTAAAGACAATTGAATGAAAGTTCCCCTCGTTCTCAATGAATCAAAAGCATTATAGATGAAAGATTTGGTTTACTGTTACGTTCAAAGTAATGTTTACCTTTAATGCATTCTGTTTACCTGTGCTGCATTACTTCTTATGATATATTATTCAATCATGGTGATATCTTTTGATGAGTTGTTTTCTGTTTTTCTTAAAATTTTGATTATCAGAATATAGATTTTTGTTGTTGATAAACCTGTTGCTGACTTCAAAAGTTTTCAAGGTCTGACTTTTGTCTTCACTACATGAAACCACTTATCACAATGCTGACCTATCTATTAGGTTATGTTTTGAGTAATTGTTGATAAGATCGCAATGTATGGTTATCGCAAATGAATATGACAGCTATGTTGATAAACACAAGATATACGTCATCAGGTACACAAGTCCTTCTTAACTTCAGTATGTAGCAATAGTTCAATTGATATGAAAAAGATGACTAAAGTACCCAAACAAATTTAAATATTTGCTAGTTTTAGTGATTTTATTTCATCACCAATCACTTTATCAGAGAGAATACCCATGTATGACTATTTATGAGTACTCTTGTAACAGCAATATGTAGTCCTGCTTGTTGGTGGGGGCGGGATAGCGCAGTGGTTAGCGCGTTCGGCTTCGGATCAGGAGGTCCGTGGTTCGAATCCCGCCAGGGGCACGGCAACTTTGTCTGCAGTAGAGAACTGTTCTACACGCAGTCAGGTTTGGGTGCAATGCTACACTAAAATTCAGCGCAGTACCACCCATGGTTCGCTAGTTCCAGCCGATGCTCGCAGGTTTCACCGCAATGCATAGCCACAATAGTGTTTGCTTTCTCCCTGCAATAATACTAGCAGCCGCGATATAAGTGAAATAATCTTGAAAGCGGCATTAAACACCAACTCACCCATCACATCCTGCTTGTTGGCAATCATTGTTAGTTGTGCAATCAACAACATTTTTTTAAAAACTGGGCATTTTTCCATTGTCACCTTCAAGACTTAAATTCACTTATGCAATGAACACATATTCAAGAGTCATGTTTGAAAACATCTCAGATAGATCAGATAGAAAAATGGAGCTATCTCTCCTGTAAATTTTCAATGAGATTTTGCATGAACAAGGAACTATGGTGAACTATACATTTTACAAGGAAAAAATGGTTGCAAAACTCTTTTAGATTAGATTCTTGTTTTGAAATAACCTAGAGCTCAGTAACACTTTCCCATCTAATATTCAATGATTTCTGTTGATGTTATTATCAGCTTAAGAAAGATTTTTGCCAAATTCCGTCAGTTTCATGCTGTAATGTTTGATCTACCATTTATGTAAGTAAAAGTTTACTCAATGTACATGGTATATGGCAGGGGATGCTACAATACTAACCTTTGTAGTGGCTTGTACCATTATGACAGGACTGTCACATCTCTTTCAAAGGGCTTGTTGTATTGTATGGCAGAACAAGGCTATGTCAAACCCGATGATAAGGTCTTGTGCTATCACAACATTACATGCTTTCGATTTGTTATCTGATAGCCTTCCATGTAAGGGAAAGTGCTTTATTTGTTAGTTATTGTACTGGATATATGCTTAAGGTGAGCACTATTATGATTTCTCTGGAATGGCAAATAATGGATTTTCTTTTAACAAACGTTCACTCAATCCCACTTTTTTTTCTATTCTTCTGATTCACTTCAGTGCTATTTTTGTGGTATAAAATGATATAGGTGAATTCAGAATAGTTCTAATTGTCATATAAATTTTGTTTTTTATGAATGTACGTGTGTTACCATTTAAAACTTTATTTAATTCTATAAAGTTCATGTTAAAACCAATGCTCTTGTATGCACATTTTGATGTATGTGTAAACTTTAATTGCTGTGCAAGATGTTACTGTCTGTGACAATAGTGTATGTTTTTGGTAAATGATGATAATATAAAACAAAGTATGACACTGCCAAGCAAAGAGCTTGAAATTCTATATTTTGTTAACCTGTCACATCACTATCTGAATCCCATTTGATGGAAATTATGATACTTATGTTAACTATTTTGTATGCACAAGATAAATCTCCCTGATATGGATAGGCCAAGACTTAGTTGCTCTGTGTCATCAAGCTAATAAAATATATAACAAAAGTATCTTGTGTTGATACATGAACCTGCTATTCTGCAGCAGGGGTGTGTAGTCTACATGCTTATGTAATCCAATAGTCTGTAATCAGGCCACAACCATTGTTATTTGGACGAGAGCCAGGGGTCAGGTCAGCCATAGCCCAAGGCTCCGTCCTGGATAGTCCTCATGCAGCATGTTTCTATTTGTCCAACAGTGAAGCACTATTATATGCAGGTCCAACAGTGAGGTACATTTACATGCTGGTTGGATATTGGAGCCCTTTTCAAACAGGTGCAATGTTGGAGATATTTATTTAGTGTATGTGTTGAAGATTGGATTATAATTTCATACAGGTGCAACATTGGAGATACTGGTTAAATATTTGGGGTATATTTCCATACTGAACACCAAGGATATATATTTGTTTTGCTTACTAGTTGAATATTGGAGCATTTCTTTTTTAACAAGGGTGCAGTATAGGAGATATTTCCATACTAAGCACCAAGGATATATATTTGTTATGCTTACTGGTTGAATATTGAAACTTTTCTTTCACAGGTGCAGTTATATATTATAGAGATATTTTATTGACCTAATTATTTCAATAGTTAAGAATAAGAGCATCTTTCTAAACAGGTCAAACTTTGAACATGTTTGTTTATTGTTAGAATATTGGAATATGAATTAAAATTGTAATTAGGTACAACATTGGAGTATATATCTTAAGTGATGTTGGATCTTCTGTTTTTTCCAAATTGATAAGACCATTTTTGGAGTGTATGTGCATACTCATCAGGTTCAGGTTCAGGTTCATTTTATAAATCACTTAGCACATGCACATTTTTTGAGGAAATTGTAAAGTATAGGGACATTCGAACATTGTGTAAACATTGTGTAACAGAGTGTTAAGTGTCAGTATTAATGGAGCACTTTTGTATTGACAACATAGTAGCACATTCTATATGTAAAAGCCATTGTTACAAGATAAATTAGAGCATTGTACCTACAACAATAACACAATTGTACTGATTGACAACATTGTAAATATTTTGTATGGACAGCATTGTAGCACAACTTGATGTTTAGACAATGTTGTTTCACAATTTTATGAAAATGTAACATTACATTTCAAGTACATTTATGTAAGGACAACAAAAGAACATTTATTTGTATTAACAACATTGTAGCACATATAAATTTACGTACATTTGTATGTGCTACAATGTATTAAATGTAAATTTTGTAACAGGATACTTAACATTTGGCCTTTCCTCTTTTAGGCGATTGTTGAAAGAGTTTAGTGTTCATTTGTAGATGTCAATACATCCTAATAATTTTTAAAAATTTGACAGAAAGATCTGGATCTTGGATATTTTGTGCCTTTTGACTTTTAGAAATTTACATGTTGATGATCAATGGTAAGTTAGGTTAAGTTTCTTTTGGCGACATAAGAGTTCTCAAACTGATAAAATAATGCAAGTCTAGAGTTTGATTTGTAATTTTCCTTCTCTAATCATGTCCTCTTTGTGTTTGGTATTTCAAAATTTCAGTCAGTGTTTTAGTCCTGGTTAACTCCATCTGAAAATGGCAATCATTCCTTTCATTTCTTTGTGAGTGACAATGTCGTAGGGAAAATGTTAGAGAGAAAATGGAGGATATGTTAAGTTTTTAGGTGCAAGGTCTGATTCATGAGGTTTAACGAGACATTTATCTTGTGTTATGCTCAACATGCTCAAGGGTGTTTCCTACTTAGCCACTTCAGTTTTAGACACACCTCAAGTTCTGTCGCAATATGAATATTACATAATGAACTCTTCATGAAACTCTTGTTGAGGAACTCAATCAACTCTTCATATGTGATGCTTGAAGAATTAATTGAATGATAATTTGGGCTTGATTCATTTGATTTCTTGCTTGCAGTCAAAGTAGTAGTATGAGTCTGAATGTCATAGTCTGGGTCATAAACTATGGGGGCAAAAGTTTAGAAAAATGAGATTTCGCCTAGCTATATTCAGTTGCTGAATAATCATTAAGGAAGTTGAAAATTCTGTGATGCCAGGACAAAGTTTGTACTTGAAATGACATATACTGTCCTTTTGATTTTGATTTTTGTTAACATTGGTGAAAGAATGATAAATCAGACCTGGAAAATATTTGTGCATGATTAAGCATTTGCTCTGTCTTTTTGTGCTGTATTTACAGTTTTGTTATTTGAGGTTAAAAGATTTTACTGATGCTTTGATGATCACAGGCAAACTCATCAAAACTTTCCAATCGTACCTGAATTGCCACCTTCCCAGTCAAATATTTATCCTGGGCACTTTACCCGTAAAACATGTTAAAATCTTGTTATTTTAGAGCATCCGATTAAAAATTAGTTGCTTGTGTCGGTCATGACACTACTAAGCAAATAGGAGCTTGACATTTTGTTTTTCTTCTTCAGAATAGACTTTTCTTTATCAACTACTCACTGGATTAGTGTCATGAGAATGAGGAAAGATTGACACTCATGGAAGAGCAGGAGAATTATTCTGTTTGCTGATTGTTGAGGTGTCAAATAGTTAGATTTTCCTTGTGTATCTTAGATAGGCCTACAGAAATACAAACTGGTGATCAGCTGTCTACATGATGTTCAGCATTATTGTCATGTCTTGGGGCAAGATATCACTTGGATCAAGATAAAGGTTTTGT
Organism: Phorcus lineatus; assembly: GCA_921293015.1. NCBI lineage: Eukaryota > Metazoa > Mollusca > Gastropoda > Trochida > Trochidae > Phorcus > Phorcus lineatus. The sequence continues at coordinate 27,080,510 of OV121096.1, read as the reverse complement.
TTGAAATTTGAATTTTATCATTTTATTTAATCTGGGTATAGAAAAGGAAGAACTCCTTGTCAATCCAGGCATTTTTTTTCTTAAAGAATTCTTCAAATGTTAATCTGAGGTCACACTTAAATCCAATTTTATTTCCGTTAAAAGTTACTCTCCCAAAGGCTAACTTGGCAAGTTGCTTAGCTGTTGGTACGGTCAATGCTGGCAGTAAAGTCTGGCTCTGAGGATGTTGGTTTGTATCCCGCAAAGGACGAAACCCATAAATAATTTGTACTATATCAGATCATGTGACCCCAAATATAAAACTGCTAACCTGATGATGACATCCTGTTACCAAGTTATGTCTCGTGAATAAGCTTCTGAGGAAAACATACAGAGTGCACATTTTTATTAGGCAGTATTCCTTAAGAATTAACGGGTCCTGGAGTATTGTATACCGGATAGTTTATCTATAGCCTGTGGCAATCCAGGATTACTCCTTTTGCTCATAAGGTGTGTTTCCTTATAATTTGACTCTCAGAATGACTCTCATACATGTTTTTAGAGCCCAAAAACTGTAGACATGAATGGAAATATGAGAAATAATTTATTAAAACTAAAATTAAGTGTTTTTAGCAGATGTTAGTTATTCATGTATTGTAGGGTGTGTGGTTTGTGAAGCAGATGATTTAATAGCCCCTGAGACATACCTGAGCACCTGTTTTACTTGGGGTTAAATATTTACTGTTTTATACTGTGCCACTGTGTTTCATCGCAGGCTCATTCAAACAGCAGTTTCTTCCTGGTTCTCAATCATTAATGTAAACATCATCCATGTTGTCAAATGGGATTAAAATGTCAAAACAATGTCCCTGAAGTTTCCATTGTCTAAATATACTCAGTAATTTTGTTAAAAAACACTTCTCTTTCAAATGGACTTTTTGTTGGTTAAATACATGTTGTTCAAGATGATTAAGATGTTAAGCTTGACGATAAATATTCCACTGTCTAAATATACTTTGTATTTTAAAGTTACTTATTTAGATTGAAATATGTCAAGGACTGTTTTGTTGTTAAATGCATTTTGTCAACAGTGATGAAAATGTGAAAGCAATGGCCCTGGAGATTTCATCGTCGAGAAAGGCTTTGTAAATTAAATAAATGTTTTTGAACTTTTTCATTGTCAAATACTTGTGGTGATGTGATTAACATGTCAAACATGACTTAGTTATTTTCATGTTCTAATATTTTATGTTGCACCACACACAGGTTTGGATTCTAACATTGTATTTCCCCCTGCGACAACATTCAGTTAAGCCAGTATTTCAATGGCTTCATTGTCTTGTGCTAATACTGCCTTTAACCTGAACTAATATAGACAGGTTGTATATTTTTCTTGATCTTTTAAAGTTTTTTATAGCCATTTCGGTCCAAATAGTTTTATTTGCTTACTGTCAAAATGCTTTTGAAATATAGAATATAATGAAAATCTTTCACAATGAGCAGCCTGTTGCAATGTTCTAACACAGCTTGAATGTTTCCTTATGAAAAATATCAATTTTGAGAAAGGGTATGAGTTTTGGCTTACAAGACATTGAATAACAGGCCAGTGTGGTTTGTGTTAAGGAACGCTGTTTTGACATATTGAATGAAATTGCATAAATAGCACTTGTCTTGTAAAGGGATATATGGTCAACAAGAAAATTCTTCAAAGAAAATAATCATTTTACTAATATTTTTGTTTATTTGTTCCTTACCAAAATGTTTTATCCAAATATCAAGATCTTTTACCATTACCATAAAATTTTTTTTTTGTAATCTGTAAAATGTGTCTAAAAATTTTTTAAACACATTATTTTGATGAGACAAGGTCACATTATTTACACAAGCAAATATGTTTGGTTGAATTTTATGCTAACTTTATCCTCTTTTATAGCAATCTTTTGCAATATTATTAAAAGTTTGGCTGACTTTAAATTAAATTTATAATTTATTTTTGCAGTATCTATAAAACTGTACCATACTCTGATTCTATGATAACAACATTATTCAGTTGAAATGTGGTTTACTTTAAAGTAATCTATTACATCTTTTTGCAATGTTCATTATATTACATGTGCTATATGATATTTATTAATTTAATTCATAACCACTTAAAGATACACTCTTGAGGTACGTTTTGCAATATTGGTTTAATTCTTGCTTACTTTTAAGTCATTTACGACAACCCTTTGCAACAGTGGTTTGAAGTCTTTCTTACTTAGAATTCATTGATTCTACCTTTTTGGCAATATCTAGTAAACTTTGGCGAACTTTAATTCATAAATGAGACGGAAAATGTTCAATATCGGGTAAGGTTTGGCTAAGTTTACGTCATAAATGAGTCAAAACATTTTCAATATCGGGTAAGGTTTGGCTAAGTTTACTTCATAAATGAGTCAAAACATTTTCAATATCGGGTAAGGTTTGGCTAACTTTATATTCATTTATGACAGCCTTTTGCTATATTGGTTGAAGGGCTGAAGTGCTATTGTTATGTGGAGGGACGTGTTTAGTTAGGGTTATGTGTGTTGGAGTATGTTACCTGCAGCCAGGATTAGCTGATCTCTGTGTGTGTCTCGGGGCTAAGGTTTGAGAAATGCGGATTATGAATGTGCAAATCTTAAGGCATGTTAATTCAGCCTGGTGTGATATTCCGAATTCAATACAGTCAACACTGCCTTTGTTTTAGGCTCTAAGTTGTGGGATTATGAAATGATTTGAATTATCATAAACATGATTTAGTGAATCAAGTTGTATTTACTCTTTTTGTTCATATGCTTGTTTATATGACAATATAGATTTTTTAAAAACTGAATTAAATTTAACAGAGTCAGGAGACGTGTATGTATTCTGAATTGTTGTCCAAAATAGTCCAGACAACCTGTGCCCTAGACTCATAGTGTAAGAGTCATTTATAAGAGAAAATATCTTAAAATGTATTTGAAAAATGATTGAAATATGGTTGCATATTTAAATGTTTGACTATGTTAATATGTCAAGTTCATTACTCAAATATTAGTTTAGCCTCATCATGTCTTGAAGATACTCTGAATTTAATTTGTCCAATATTGACAACCCAGCCTGTATTATAGACCCAAGGCTCTTGAAAATACAAGGAAAAACAGGGGTGAATATTGGAATTTTTAGCTTGATATTATGTCAGAATGGCATTGAATGAACATATCGTTATTTATTAATTCAAATTTTACACATGTTTTTCAGCCGCCCAAATTTTCATATATTTTTCATGATAATTTTATCATGAACTCATTTTATAGTCCTGTTTGCATATCAAAATATGTTTAAAACTAAAATGTCAATGTCGTGTACTAAAAATTAAGTTTATCCAAAGAACCTGAGTCAAGTCTGGAAGATTTTTCACCAGCCGTACCTGACCAAACTCACACTAGATTTTTATAAAAATTGTTCCCTGAATAATATTTTCAGTTTAAAATGTTGATGTAGGGATTCAGTTTAAGCCTAGTGTATAGAGAGTTGAGGCTGTGTTAACACTTCGCTGTAACCAGGAAGGAAGGGGTGGAGAAATAGAGCTCCGTTGAAGATATCTTCACTGCCAAAACAAACCTGTCCTTCGGTTCATTGGATGCCACATGTATCATCTATAAGAATTATGAAAAATATTTGTAGCAAGATGATAAGGGAGCCTGCATAATTTATTTTTGGTTGAGGTTTATATGGCTGAATCAGATCTTGTCTATGCAGTGAGAAATAGGATGCTTTATGTATAAGAATTCTTGTAATACTTTCAGCATTGTCGAAGTTCAGAAAACCCACAAAATTTATTTTCGTTTGAGGTCTTCATAGCTGAATCAAATCTTGTCTACGCAGTGAGAAATAGCAAGCTTTATGTATAAGAATTATCCAAAAATAATTTTAAAATTGTTGAAGTTAAGCAGCTTGAGGTCTAGGATTTTGCAGTGTTAAATTGTCTTGACCTTCTTGTGAGATAATTCTAAATATTTTTTAAAAAAAAGAATTTTTATTGATATCTCTCTGCTTCAGCAATGTCAGTCATTTTAAAGTTTATGGCAGAAATATGAACATTACGAATGAGACGTGTTCCTTATATGTCCGTTTGAAGGCTTTTCTGGAATGTGATACTTGATAATTGGAAAAAGTAAAGTAGGTAAGCAATTTAAGGGTTAAATTTCTTAAGTTAAGTAACAAATTTTATTCATTTAATTGTAAATTGTAAACAGATTTTTAAAACTTCCAACCTATTTTTAACATTTGAAATAATGTCATTCCAAGAATAAAGAATTTTAAAAAAAGAGAGAGATTTTAATCCTTTCCAAAATCTGGAACAGGAAACTTCAGTAACTTACAGAAATGGCATGTGGGCTAGTAAGCTTCTTATAGCTTTGTCATATTTAGTTTCACACTTTGCTTAAGATGTAATTTATGTCAAAGTTTGTGAAGAGCGACCTCGCTATGCTCAAATCCTACACTATATTGTTAATTATTTCAAATTTTCTGTGCTTGCTAGAAAGAGAGAAAGAGAGAAGAACTGCGAATGTATACGTAAGATCAATCTGATTAAAATCAGATGAAGTATCGCGCGCTTAACATTTGTCCATCATCAATATGCGATACTAACATCTGACACTATCCCGCTAGAGGGGTCACCAGATTGACATTCGTCCTTGAACTCCCAACCAACAACCTATTAAAATATAACCAATCAGATTACGCGTTACTTCCATTGGTCGGGTCACCGTTAAAAGGGCGGACGAAGTACGCGAAATGGCTTGCGGTGATCTCGTAGACAAAAAAATTTCGTAGATACGGGAATTTCGTTGACAACACCATTCCATAGACAGTGAATTTGTACTATATACTATACTGAAAATATCAGCATTTTGGCTTGTCATGTCGACTTCGGACCCTAATATAAATTGTTAAACATTCTTAGAACTTCCTGATAGCGATCAATATTGAATGTTGCATATTAAATTGTTTTAATTCTTTCAGTCCGAACTTTTGTCTATATAGCAATGTTTGTATTGTTATATACACAAATATTTAAATATAACAAAATGTCAAAAGATGAAATATTACAATACTAACAGGAGAAGGGGACAAAGTGAAATTGTTATCGATCGAGAAATGTGAATATTCAAAACTAAACCTTCACCTACAACATAGGAAAGGTAATCGAAATATAAATATAACTTTCAGATATTGAAAATGACAAAGCATCAGAAATAATAACTGACACCAGTAATTCATTTGTAAATGATATAGTATATCATTCATATATATTATTGATTTATCATTCATTTTAGTTCAGTCAAACGAAAGGCAAAGCATTAGACAGGAGGGCCTGTTACCTTAATTTATTTTTTAAAAGATCAAACAAGAACTAAAAGAATTGATAATATCACATGAATATTGGATTACTTTAATAGTTTCAAAATACAACAATATAGACTATTATAGTTTTTATTCACTTTATTTCTTTAATCGAACCTATTAGTGTTCGAATCCTTGAGTTGGATAAATAAAGGTTTGTAAAATTATTATTACTTCTAATCCTGTTTAAAAACCTGTCTACGAATTCACTGCTCGATTTGTCTACGAAATCACTGCATCCCCGCGAAATATAGCTGAAGAATTTGGAAATTCCGAACTCAAAGTCGAACAAGTCAAAATTTTGCATTTTACTGGACCGTAAAGATTGTATGGCAATTCTGCCCTTTCACATGTATTGTAAGGTGGTCAAAGCAAGAAACGAACTCGCTTCGCGTCGGATCGTTGTCAGGTTCTGCAAACCCCTCGATCGGGATAATAAAACCGTCTAAAACACGGACAAAAGTGTTGTTTTACTTTTTCTTTTTTTAATTTCACATTGGCGCATCACGACTAAGGAATCTATACAGGTAAACAAACCTTTCGGCCAACTATCGGCAAAATGTCTGTGTGGAAACGATGCCGCACTTTGGTCGCTACCCCGTCCAAACACAGTGGTCCCAAGCGACCTAACTTTATATTCCACGCTAAAGAACCGTCTAAACTCCTTCTGGTTTCCAGCAAAGGGGGGGGGGGGGGGGGGTTTATAACATCGCCATCAATGGCCATCTTTATGGTATTTACTCTCTCTTCACTGAAACGCTGTTTTTCTTTAAAATACATTCTTACAATTTCGGCACCCGTTTCTGAAATTTCCATTTGCACAAAAGAGAAACCACCTATCACGCAAATGTTCGTCTTACAATACACCCGTTTTGGTGTAAGACAGGAGGACATGGCGCCTTCTGTCAATATCTACATTTTTCAAATATTTATATTTACAGTACATGAAATGTCAATATTCAATGATCGCTGAAGAAACATGCTAACTCCAACATCTTTGTGTAGAAGCGCATATGCGAGGGAAACCCACCGCGGAATACACCGAACGATGCACTTGGAACAGATCGCCTGTTTTCGCCATGCCTAACTCCGCGCAACACCGAACATACGCTGTATGGAGTCCAGGCTGATGGCATTAATAGCCTAGAATTTGATTGGTTAATTCTCGCAAGCCCGGGACATTCAACTTAACGGGGCAGTGTCAGATGGAATATAGCTTGTTAAACTGAAACGAAACGAAACGAAACGGAAATAAAACAAAACGAAATTAAACAAGCGGAATTCCATCTGATTTTAATCAGATTGACGTAAGATAAGTTTAGAATTAAAATAATTTTTGCCTTGAGGTGTAAAATTTATGGGCTTTCGCTCGACTGATTTCGTAGAGAGATAATTGCTGACTTAAGAGTTTTATTTGCAGATTTGATATTTGAAAGTGAAAAACATGGTGTTTTAACTTCTCGAAGGTCTGACTAGACATGAGATATCTTGACACGTTTCTGCTTTGGAAGGTTAATTTTTTATCACCTTATTTAAGCATGAAATGACAAATTGAATCATTTAAGTTGTAAATAAGTTTATCAATACAGGACTCTATTTATTCAAAAGGCTATTAATTCAAAATGTATACACAGATTCAGCAAATATAGATTTAACGTTCGCCGCCAATGGCTGAAATATTGCCCAAATGGCATTGAAACAATAACCCACTCACTCACTAGATTTAAGGTTACGAATGACTTTGTACGAATGAAACTATCTATTTTCAAATGAACCAATGTCTGTGAATTTAAAATGTATACATGGAGTCAAATGAACTATCTACTTTCAAATGAACCAATGTCTGTGAATTTAAGATGTATACATGGATTCGGCAAATACGGATTAAAGGTTACGATTAACTTTGGGCAAATGAAACTGTCCATTTTCAAATGAACCCTCCTCCCTTTGAAAAAAGGTGCCATGGATAGGGTACTTGGGTAGATTTGCAAGCTCTGAAGGGAACTTGACAAGCATATCCTCCTTCATCAAGGACAACAGGTAGTACTGCTATTACAGTTACATTTCATTAAGGTCATCAGACCTTCTTAGGTATCGTACTTTCCAGGAAGCATGCATTCAGAGATTAGAAATTAAGTGTGCTTTGCAGTAAATGTTTTCACTTAGTCATCTGCTCTTAATTCAATATATATCCCCTGCAACAATGAAATTGTGGGCGGGGAATTATAACGGGCACTGTTTGTCTGTCTATTACACATTGTGTCAGCCTCTAATTTAGTAACTTATCAACCATTTCATTTTATACTTGTCATGGAAATTCAGATGAATGTAATGATATGTCATTATCAATTATTTTTTAAATGTCTTCAAAATGTTTTGTTATTTGGGGGGAAAAAGTGATGAATTCGTAAGAAAACAGTTAACAAGTTCTGTCCGGTTGATAATTACATGAAGGTGTGTCATGTTTTGAAAATATTTTTGTAAAGTTTTGCAGTTTTTACAAAAAATGTGGAATCTGTTAGAAAACTGTTTCGAATCCAGTCTGCGGCACAACTTCTAAACTAATCATTTGATGATTAACAACTTTGGATTTTGAAAAAATGATTGTGTTATTGGTAGGAAACATACCTGGCTTGTAACTTCTAAAGTAATTAACTGATTTTTAAGATTCATAATTACATGAAGGTTAGTTATGATTAACGATTTTTCCCCAACATTTTTTATAAAGTTTGCAACATTTGTTAAAATGTGGTGTCTCTTGTTACAAAGTTTACTCAAAGTCATATCCGGTTCATAACTTATTTATAATGTTGGACCATAGATGGTTATCTTTCTTGGCCTATTTCAGGTCAGATTTATCACAGAGATCCAGATATACATTATAATTGATTTGAAAAAAAAATTAAGATGCTATTTTTTTGGGCCTAAAATAATAACATTATAATAAGACTGAGATGATCAATTTTTCTCTGCCTATGCTATTTTGTCTCTATTTGAATGTTTATTACCTATACAAACATGATTGCAAATATTTTCTTTTAAGTACGTGAGTGTGTCAATAACATGTTGATTTCATTGTGTTTTTGAATGAACTGTTTCCTTGTTTTATTCTCTACAACATTGCATTGTTAGAGTAGGTTCTGATTAATTCTGTTTCTGTATTTGGATTCCGTCCACGTTCTTTTTGGTTGATGACTTCATAGAGAGTCATCTAAAGATTACCACGTCTTCTAAGTCTTTGTCTGAGAGAATTACTGATAAAAAAGGGTCTGCTTGCACATCTAAGGATGATGCTTTCTTGCATAAGAGCAGTAAGTCATCATCATTTTGAAAGGCTTTTTGTGGTTGGTTGAAAGTTTATATCCAACCAGCATATATATAAGCTTTACCCCGAGACAGGATGGGTATAATTCATGCTCTTTATAAGTGTCTTAGTTAATATGTTGGTGGAAAGCGGCGTTAAACCCCATATCACCTCACCTCACCTAATATGTTGGAGCTCATCAATGCTGCATTGTTTGCTTTCTACATTTTCAATCATAAAGTTGCCAGCAAGTTATCTAGTAATATGTACTGTATCTTCATAAAAATCTTAAAAATGAACTTTTAGAATTCTTTTGATCAACCTGATATATGTCACACAAATTTTGTCAGCATGTTCAGAACATGCAGGTAAAAGGAAACTCCAGTGCAAGTCAAATACCACACATGGCCATGAACCAAACCAAAGGAGTAAATCCTCCATGTGAAATATGTGGCAACTAGATAAGTATAGACACCCTTGGTCTTGAGACCGCTTTGAAATACTGTCTTCACTTATCTAAATATAGCCCTCTTCAAGCTACCTATGGTACAGAAATGATTAAATTGACTTGAAGTATTTGTTTTTGAATTGATACAGGTTTTAGAGAATTTGATTTTTGTTTTACCATTTATATGAGGAATTGTCAAGAGTAGCCTTATTCGTCAACCAAAGGTTAATCCCTGTTTATTTTTTTATTAACTTGATGGTATTTCTTAGACTAATGAAATGAAAAAATCTGAAATTTGAAAAAAAACACTTAAAAATTATTCAAAGCAGACTGAGAATACCAATCAAGTTGTCTAGTCTTGTTAAAGCCATGCTGAGACTTTCATCTTCTTCAAGTGTCTCACACACAGATTAATAATTCCTGTAAACATTGTTCATTAATGGTTATAGGTTTTAAAAGAATTGTTCTTCCAAAACTTTAATGAATTTACATTTGTCCAGGGTAGGCAGTCTTCAGCTGATTGCCGATCCCTAATTGTTCAAATCAATGTGATTAGATGTGATTTCTGTATTTTGGTCTCTCAGACTTATTGGCACTAATTAAATAAAATAATTAAATTCATGAAAGGACCTTGCCTGCTGGTAACTTCCCCCATCAGAGGAGCAGTAAGCAGTTGATTGATAACAGGTGCTTGGTTTGCATGTTTCTCAGCGGTTATATATATCACCAAGGATAATTAGAGTCATTAACAAGTCATGTTGTAATCAATTAGTCTGAGCATACCTATAAGTAGGTCATAAAGTGTTGACAGTGCATTACTTAAGTCTTATATATACTGAACAAAGAAAGTTAGTGGTCATATCCAAATTTAGTATGTAGCATCATGTCATGAATCCTATTATAAACAATTATTTTTCGATATTGAATTTTTTTTTTAAATCAGTAAATTTGTAAATGATATCCATTGAGAGTACACATATAAATCTTCAAATTGATTTGAAATATATATTCTTTTGTATACTTAAGACAACAACAGAGAAAATTAATGAAGCAACTAGCAATTAAGGTTAGGATTTCATTCATTTAAAAGATATGTAATATAAGAAAAAAAAATTTTAAATGTTTTTTTTTCAAAATGTATGTGTAAATGTTATTCTTGGCGACAGTATTTTAAGGTATAGTACAAAGCAATGATATGATATGGTAGCTTTCATTCTTTAAACATGAAGATTTCAAATATATATATATATTATATATATGTATATGTATTTGTGTATGTTATTTTCATGGTACATGCATTACTTGAAATGTTAACATTTCATAAGAAGAGGTTTGACATAAAAAACACTATCCATATCCAGCTCTTTCCAATTTTCAATGTAAGTAACGCTAGTCACTGAGGCATGTATTCAAATAAGAAGGGCATTTAAACTGCTCAGTTAGTACAAAATAGTAGTGAATGGAAAGATATTTTTATGTCCATTGCTTACTGTACCGTCAGCCATGTATAGTGTGTTTTTCATATGCACTGGTGTCGCACCACAGAACAAGTCTAGTGAGATATCTTTAGTTACCAGGAAGTTAATCAGTGACTGACAGAAAGGTTTGAAATTGTCTCTCTACCAAGGTGCTTGTGAGTCCAGTTATGTGATATGGGAACATTTTTTAAGGGGGTCTTGTTGTGAATTATATCATCTTTGTTATGACAATAGGATCAAAATAGCTATAATGTGACAAAGCTGGTGCGTGAGAAATGGTATATAAATCAAGTCTCATGATATTCTGAACTTTCATTTCAGATAGAATTACTTTTTCTTCTTATATATATATATATATATATATATATATATATGGTGGAAAAAGAAAATAATGTATGAATGTTTTAAGTTAATTTGAAGGTATTGTTAGAAGGTTGAAATGATGAAATCACCATGTTTATTTTCGAATATGTTTATTTAAGAAATACTTCTATATCATTCAACACTACTTTTGGTTGAATGACACCAAGAAATAGTTAACTTTTTTTACGGTAAACTGTCGTATCATGGAGAAGCCATGTGCTTCAGTCAGAGGCCATCCTGCAATAATAATGACAAATATCATGAAAATGTCTTTATTCTTAGAGTGGGACATAATTATCGTCTTATACAAAGGACAAATATATTATAAATATCGCCTCCCTCATTTTGAGAGCGGGATGTTTTGATACAGATTCCTGTATCATTTCAAGCATTACTATTTGTCCTTAGTTATTTAGATATGTAAGTACCACTGTAGGTAGTGATTCTTGAATACCAGTTAAGATAAGCTTGTCAAATGTTTCACAAGAAGAAGACTAACATTTCTCGTCTATGTTGCAGGTTAGGTTGACCGGATTATGCCGGGTCTGGCGCCGAGAGGCATGAACGGACACGTAGACTACGGCGGGCCACGAGGAGGACTGGTGAAGTGAGTTGCATTACCTCAAGGGAAATGTTCTTGTTTTGATCAGCTTTAAGTGTAGAATGTTTATAGAGGATATATTATATGTGTATCTGTGTCATACTATGATTATGACTATAGTGCTTGATGAACAGTGGCAGATCTAGCAATTTTTAAAGGGTTCACCTATTGAAAAAGTTTCACCATTTTTACAGGTGATTGTTAAGTGAAAAAATTCTTGGTTTAAACTCCTGAATGCCTCCCTTGGATCCTGCAAGCATTGTTTCCTAAGAATTATATGACAAAGATGAAACATGACATCATCCTGTTGTAAATGAAATACATTACTTACTACTTCTTGTTTACTTTTGGTATATGGTATTTTGGTATGTCTACCTTGCATCATTCATATAATCCACAGTGTAATCATTTATTGATATCAAAAGTTTATTTTTCCTATCTGTGATTTAATACTTGTTTTAATTATTTTTCAAAAATGCATTTTTTTTAATTCAAGTTTTTGTGGTACAACATGCATTTGGTGTAAAGATGTAACCTGCAACTAAATATTTCTTAACAGTCTAATTTCAATTTAATATGAATCATATCAATGAAAATTTGTAGGTACAAACTTGGTCATCACATCAATCTCTTAAATGTCTGGTGTTTTTCTATATTGCTACCACCTTATTAAAGCCTGGGTTACATATAAAAAAATTATCAGTGGATTTATTTAATATTTGTTTTATTGATGAATTTAATGTGTATGGAGTCAGAATCATTAAGCTATATTTGTCAGTATAATCTTGGATTTGAACTACTAATCTGTTTTGGCAAGTCTGGTGTTTTTCTATATTGCTAATACAACTTAGTGTAAAGTTCATCAAAGCCTGGGTAGCATATACAAATTTTATCGGTGGATTTATTTTAAATTTGTTTTATTAATGAATTTAATCTGTATGGAGTCAGAACTCTTTAAGCTATATTTGTCAGTATAATCTTGGATTTGAACTACTAATCTGTTTTGACAATGCTTGAATGCAAGGCTTTCAGTGTTGTCTTAGTCATCAAGGACTTATTGTTTCTATCCTCTTCAACCATGGCATTTTTTATTATGATCATACTGTGATTATCTCCCTTGATTGAAGTTTCAAGAATGTTCCATCGATTAGTTCTACATGCATCCCCAAAGGTAATTGCAACTTCTGCAAACAAAATCATGTTTACGATCAAACACTTGGTTGTGAAAGACAGACATTATGGAAAGCATGTTTAAATTTATTGCAGTTAATATTATATTTGGCTATTCCTTACTCCATCATTTGAGCTATGGGGCCAGAAACATGTTCTTAAAACAGTTCTTAATCAATTTTCCTTTCACAAAACCACTTTGTTGGATCATGTCCTATTATATTCAGTCCCAAAATGGAATGGTTTAAAAAATTGTCTTGTCTACCTGTTAACTTCAATCATCTTGTAACACGCTATTTCATTGGTTAAATTCAGGGGCAGATAATTCAGTACTGATTTTCCCTAAGAGTGATGAAGTGTTGAGGTGATAAACCTTTGGTGACCAAGGATGAATGTTTTCAATTATTGTTGAATGTTTTTCAAATATCTGGGCATCTTTTAACGAATCCCTAAGGTGTTCGTGAGTCCTTAAGGTAAACTTAGCGCAGTATTAAACAATGGGAGTTGAGGTGAACCTTAGTAAAGGTTGCTTGGTGAAAGGAGGCCCTGGCCTGATGTGCATGTATTTTGTTTTGCATGCATATCAATAGAAATAATTTTCACAAATATTATCTATTGTTTTTCTTTATATATATTTGAATTTTCCCCTTCAGCGGTGGTGGTCCATATGCTTATAATGATGATTACTACACAAGGTAACCAGCTTCTTTTTGGATGATTTTCTTTTAATTAAGTGGGAAAAAAAGATACATTTATAACATCTTTCATTTCAAATCTTGTATTTATAAGCTTTTGACGTTTAAACATTATTTATATTCAAGGTATTTATTTTCATTTCAAGATAAATATATAAAATTTTGGGATAAATTTTAATATGTATTATTAAAATGGTTTTTGAGAAATTAGATTTCATCTTCAATCTCTATTTCTTTCCGTTGGATGCAATTGATATGAATATTGATCTTAGTCAATATGTTTCATACATCAGTCAAGTGGAAACAAAATATTCGTGATGATTTTGAAAAGATTTTTTAAGAACAGTCTAAATTCATGTTGGAGTGTCCTATTGTGATTACAAAACACCAGAGTGTAATTAAATCAAAGTTCTGAAAGTGCAACTAAACTTCAATGAATTCTGTATCACAGAAACGTGATAGTCAACCCAAACTTACTGTAAAACACTTGACAATAAATTCTATTGGGTGTGTTCTTTGATGGTTAGAAAAACACTTGATGCTTATAATGGGGTTGTAAGGCGTGATGTGTTGTAAGGTGTGTAATGTGATGATACATACACCTAGGAATAATTACTTTATCCTGGTTTTTGACATCCAAAGGAAACAACTACCTGTTTTTAATCACACCAGTGACCTATGTGTCATCTGCATCTTACAATAGTGTTGTCATGAGAGGGTGACTAACGTGATGTCAAAATCAAAATTGTGATGAAACCACAAGACACTTAACTAATCACTCATAGGCGACAGTTGTGATGTCAAAGACACCATTTTAATGGAACAACCAAGTTACTATTACTTTACAAAAAAATGACAACTTTGATGTCATAGATAAACTGACAGGTTCTCTTTCAATAGACATATGATTCTGATGTCAGACACCCCTAAATGGCTACTAAAGTGTCATGGACACCCGACAGTGACCACTGTATTATTGAAACCACTCAGTTATAAGAAAAACCATCAAACAACTTGTGTCTTCTTGACTGTGACTTCTTCCAGATCCGACGAGCTCTCGGTTTCCTCTGTTTGTATTGTATTCGGATGATGAGCCAGCCTATAGAAAAATATGTTTGCACTGTTCTTCAGATAGAGCAGCCTGAATAAGCCAAAGGCAAGTCGTTAACAGGTTTATTTCAGGCATTTCTCCCTCCTTTCAAGAGCAAGTTTCATGTGTAACGCCCTGATATTGCGAAAACGAACTGAAAGTTGCCCAGCCTGAGGTGTGTTCCCTTTGATAGCTGCTGCTGATCTTGTATGGTGGGTCTGAATCATCCCTGTACACTTACACTCTCACACAACTCTACTGGACATACTCCAGTAGGCAAGTGGAACAGGTGCCCTCCACTAAAGCAGGTGCTTGTTTCAGCTCCCACATTCCTCTCTCTCTCGACCTGTGGAAAGAATGTGCTGAGGTTGCCGCGTGGTCAGTCAAGCTGCTTTTACTGATGTTTGATATAGCCACTGCTGGGCCTCCTGTCCTGCTGTTTACAGACCTGCTGCTGGCTTCTTGACCGGTCGCATCCATCTGTTACAATTTCTTGCTTAGGGTGTCCTGTGTGGATAGAATCAACTTTGACCCTGGGAGCATCTTCTTCCCTTAGGAGAAATACTCACCTTATTGGATTTCTATGTGGACAAGGATTTGCTATCTTTCGAAATTTTGGATTTATCCTTGTGTGATCACTTTATTGTTGTTTATGTTGACAAACCTTTTATTCTGTATAAGGAAAGTTAAAACAAGAAGGTTTGAGTTTACATGTGTTTTCCACTTGGCTGGTGATGCAACTGTGAAAGTGCCTAGATAACTATTGACCGACATTATAGCCAGTCTTGATACAATGGTTCGGTTTGACTACTACAGGGATGCTCCATATCGACGGGTAGGGCGGGAGGACCCCTACAGCACCCAAGATGACCCTTACTACCAGGGCGGCCGGGATGAAGATGTTTACCGCAGGGTCGCCAGGCCTTCCAGGAATGACAGGTTCCCGGAATTTGCAAACGGAGGTGAGTAGAAGTTGATTAAAACTTGTAGTTCTTGTTCTGTATATCTTTCCTACTTATGATTTATGGTATGAAAGTTAAATTCTTTATCTGCTGGCGAAGGAACATTCCATGAAGAAAAACTTCCTGTGAATCACCCTTTAATGATTCTGGGTCTTTATGTCAAGAAAATTGCTTTGACAGCAGCTAAAGTATTAGCTAACATGTTGTTAAGTGAGTTTCTTGTAATACTTTGTCCCTGATCCATCAGTTATTCAACCATTATTGAAAGTTTGGATGAGAAACAAACATGGTCATGGTGTAAAAAGTTTGGAATTTCTTCTATTTCTAATGTAGCTGACAAAAAGTGAAATGATCATCAGGAAATGTATTCTATTACCGTATTCGACGTGATAAGCGCCCGGGGCGCTTAAAAAATTGGTAAAAGGGGGCGCTAATTAAAACGATAAAAATTGTCCAAGTTTAGTCTTGAAAGTGTTTTCTTACGATACACATGTCTTTGAAATATGGTTTTATAACTTTTATCATTTTGGTGGTGGCTGGGGGTCTTGAAATACCCTGTATTCTTCACTTTAGTGGAAGTAAAAGACTTATTGCAAGACTGAAAAACCTTCTTCAATGAATCAGCATGCAAGGTAAGCAATGTTGAGAGGTGGGCGCTAAATCAGGACGCATATTGTTCAGTCAAAAACGTGGTGGGTGGGCGCTTATAGGGGAGTGGGCGGTTATTAAGTCGAATACGGTATTCATCATATCATTTAGATAAAACCTTTCTTGATCATATGGCAGGAGCTTTTGTCAGTGATCAAGTTTTAGACAAAAACCTTTCCTTTGAACTCTTGATAGTGTTTACGCTTGATGAATTCCTTTGATTTAACAACTGATCATACAACTGGTTAAAATCAGGAATGATGAGGAATGTCATTTTACAAATATTGGTTTTCAGGAAAGTAGTATTTCAGCATTTCTCAGCCATTGGCTAGGTCAAAGCTTCAGATCAAAGAATCTTATTTTGTGTACATGTACTATAGAGGTCACAGTAACTGGTTTTGCCTGTATTGGTGCTTTGATAAAGTACTTTGACTTGACAGTGATTACAGGGTATCAACAGGTTAAATGGATCATATGTGTGTGTGACGCTGTAATGTCATTCTGACTGCTTTGAAAATAACCTACAGGTTATTGGATATCTATGGTTTTGGTTGGTACCTTAGTCTTATGTAGGGCACTGTGGGTTTCACTATTCTGTTGCTCAAGTTCCTTGAGAAGAGGGGTATTGGTCAAGTATCTGAAGGGAATTCAGTACTAGCATCCTTTATAAAAGCAAGTTACTCCTTTATCAGTTGAAATTAAATAGAGATTTTTACCAAAGGTAGTGTGTCATATGAATTCGAAACGAGGATGGATTTTTTGTTGTGATGCAAAATTTGTATGTGCACATGTGCTCACATTGAAAATATGTCACCACTTCTGATGAAGCATATAGGTAATAAACTAACTTCTTTTTTTCTCATAAAACATGTTAGCCAGAAAAACTTGCTTTAATTTTGTTGGACAAGTTTAAAACCAATATCTAATGTGGTAACTTACATGGATAGAAGGAAACCACTTGAGAGAAATTTTAGTTAGCTAGAAAAACTTTAGTCAAGCTAAAAATCTATATCTAATGATGGTAACTTGGATGGTCTAAAAGCAAACGATTTACAAACGTCTGAATCAAGTGAATATTAATGTTGAATGACTTGACTATCATTGCTACGATAGAAAGGTTTTTTTGAAAAGTTGATTGGTTTAATGGGGACTATTTTTTAAAATCAACTCATGTGACCTCTGTTCCTAACAGGGATTTTGTCAGTCAGTAAATATTTTTATTTTTTAAATTTAAAAAAAAAGTTTTTATTTCCCAAAATATAATTATTATACATATATATATTAATCTGTTCAAAAACAATATTAAAACAGCTGCAAAGGCTGGTATATACTTGAAGTCAGCAAATATGGAATGACACTGAAAACTGAGAGGATCCAGAGTTAGTTCTCGAAACATGAAATCAGTTTAGCTGATTGATGAAATCCAAAGTTTATTTGCGTGTTTTTTATTTAAAGCAAAAAAAAAAGTCAATAAGTTGATTTTTGGTATATCCTCACATGATTTTGATTTATTTGGGGAAAAAATGCTTCTCAGAATCCCAATGAATAAAACATGTTGCCAAATTGTTTTCCCTAACTGAAAAAGGGCGGGAAATTATGATATTTTGACTACTTCTGTACCATATTTGCTCACCTGAAAACTCTCAAAACTTTTAATCTACACAAGAGAAAATTTTGCCACACATTTTGCCCCCTAAAATCTGTAAAATCAACTAATTAATTTTTTCTGGTTCAAGTAAATTTTTCAGAAAGCCTAATTTTGCATACTATTGAACTTCATGGAGCAGTTTAACAGGATTTGTTATTTATTGAGAACCATCGATTATATGTCAAGGAAATGTAATTGTGGAGAAGTGGAGACAATACCAGCAAATCCACCAAGTCATGTGCAAACGTCAAGATAAAAACCTAATTCCCCCCGTGATTGATTTCAGTCTGCGATGTTATGTGAGAAAACTTAATTGTATTGATCACCATGGTAATCTGAGAAGGATTGTGACGATAAATACAATCCCTGTGCTCCATAATGTGAAGTACTCCATCCTTTTGATAAACATGTATTTGAATTTGTCAATGTTTGAAGTAGGTTTTGCAGAATTTCAGCAAAGGTCAATCAAAGATTTTTTTTAAAAAGATAAATGTCATCAACAGTTAATTGTATTGAAAGCCATGTTATTGCTAATCCTTTAACTGCTTTAACACAAATAATCTTAGTATTGCCCTTTTCCTAGTATTACAGGTGACCTACTTGTTTAATTGGTAAAATAACAGAATCGACATATGCCATACAGAATGGTTTCCTGCGTGTAGATTATAACATTAACTTGTGGGTTTAGCATCTAACCATTTGGCCTAAACCCACATTTGCAACGCAAATCGTTCGGGGAGGAATAACGCAGTGGTTAGCGTGTCAGGCTTCGGATCAAGATGTCCACTGTACGAATCCCCCCAGGTTCTTGGCAACTTTGCTGTAGAGAACTGTTCTACACGCAGTAAGGTTGTTAAGTACCATTCATGGCTTGCTAGTTCCAACAAATGCTCACACGTTTCACTGCAATGCATAGACACAATGGTGTTGTGGGATTTCTCCCTGCAATAATACTAGCAGCATCGAAATAAGTGAAATAGTCTTGAAAGCAGCATTAATCCCCAGATTACCTGGGGTCGATGTTTATTCGGGTAGTTACAAGTTCATTATTATCATTTTTGTTTCTAAAATATAAGCTGTTGTAGACTTACAAATTGTGAAATGTTGAATGAATTATCTCATTCATATCAGTGCACACCAGCACTATTGCAATGCTAAGCTGAAATTCAGGGCACTACCACCCATGGTTAGTTAGTCCCAGCCAATGCTCCCAGGTTTTACTGCAATGCATAGCCACAGTAGTGTTGCTCCCTGAAATAATACTTGCCGCAATTATATGAGTGAAGTAGTCTCAAAATCTGTGTAAAACCCCAAATCACCATTACCCATCAAGTAATCGACCCCTGATTATCACACTATTGAATCGCTAGATTCCCTGATGGGCAGACAGGCATGTCTATGCATGTGTATTGATTCTAAAGTGCAGAACCATGAAATCAGCAGGCTCTCACATATAATAAACTTTTATGTGCTTATTTAAAGCCAAAACTTACACACGCCCCGCTTGTCTAGTTTAAGGCTTCATCCGCTCTTGTATCAGCACAGCAGGGCTTAACCCTCCGTGGCCAGTGGCTCGGCAACTTTGTCTGCAGTAGAGAACTGTTCTACACGCAGTCAGGTTTGGGTGCAATGCTACAATGAAATTCAGGGCAGTACCACCTATGGTTCGCTAGTTCCAGCCAATACTCGCAGGTTTCACCGCAATGCATAGCCACAGTGGTGTTGCGGGCTTTCTCCCTGCAATAATACTAGCTGCCGCGATATAAGTGAAATAATCTTGAAAGCGGCGTTAAACA
This sequence comes from Phorcus lineatus, assembly GCA_921293015.1. NCBI lineage: Eukaryota > Metazoa > Mollusca > Gastropoda > Trochida > Trochidae > Phorcus > Phorcus lineatus. Next base: position 27,060,916 of record OV121096.1, on the reverse strand, counting down.
CCAACTCACCTCACCTCACCTTAACCCTCCGTGGGCCAAAGGCTGTCTAAACTTCAAATCTTTTGTTTGATGGGATATACACATCAATTTTTAGAATGTTTTTTTTAAATTTGGGAAAAGCCCTATCTATCCACCATGTGACTTGTTATAAGTACACTTAAAACTCTCAGTATACTTTCCAACCTTCATGGAAGAAGTTCTTTAAAATCAATTGTAGGGTCTGGGTTTTACAGCAGAACCCTTATATGCCAAGGACTTTACCGTCTAAAACTGAAGTAAAGGAATCACAATTCAATAACAAGGAGAGTTTTCAGTTTGGCCAGGACCTGTTGTATGGCATATCAGAAACTCCAACATGATACCTAGAGTTGATTTGCAACAAAAAATAGACATTTGCAATTTTTATTCCCATTATTTTGCCTGCCAAGATGGTAATAAACTTATAAATCTACTAACAAGACAAAGAAGATCAATACTGCCATTGTTATTATTGTTTTGCTAAGATAGACTGTATTTTTCTGCAATAGACATTGCTCCAATCTAGGAGAGGAGTGCTTCACTAGTGCAAGTCTCGAGGAGTATTGGTAGAGAGAATATCCATGCCATGCAGTTTAAAAGGGCACAGTGTATGTTGTTGGAGTCAAATATGTCAAAGTTATATATGTTGTTATTGGTTTTTTCCTGAAAATCATTATCAGAATGCTTTGTCAGTTCAGTATAGTGACAATAAAGGCTGAAGTCATGATTAATGATCGATAACTGGACAATGGCCCGCGCCAGTGACTCAAATGTAATTCTCGAAACTTAATTACACCAGACAATTAAGTAGGTCATTCAACTGATATACATGTAAATTGAATGCAGAATTTTCGACTTTTAAACATAAATATGGTAATTTTTCCAATTATTGAAAACAAGGAAAAAACAGAATTTGGGCACTGTAGATATTAAGATGTAAAGAGATATAATTTTAGGGAGGCGATTTGAACTCAACTCAGGACGTAGGTTACTATTTAAGCCATAAGAAAAATCATAAACATACTCCGTGTCACTTTAAGGTCTACAGAGATTTGAGTATAAATTGATTCATGTCAGCAGGACATCCCCTTTTTGCTGACAGAAATATGTGCTTGTTCATACCTGTTTCTGAATAATCAATTGGCAAATATTAGAAGATAATGTGTTATTTTCAGACATAAGGCTGTTTTTCTTTAGTATCATGAGAGTGCCTTCTGTCTCGACTTTTATCTTCTTGTACTCTTTGTAAGGAATTATAAGATGCTTAAGAAGGTTTAAGCAGATTTGAATGTCTTCAAATGTTTCATTAGCATGATAAAATGTCAAACTTAGGATTCAGTGCAATAAAAGAGTTCTTATTTCCAATGCTAATATTTAAATAATGCATGAAAGCCCATGAAATGAATGTGGCTTTTGAATTTTGGCGCATATTTGATAATTGTCAAATTTTGACACTTTATGTATTAATATGATTTGTAATGCATTTAGGGTTTGTTTCTTTCATCAGTATAGATGATGACACCTTATCTAGTAAGTAGGGGCGGGATAGCGCAGTGGTTAGCGCGTTCAGCTCTAGATTAAGAGGTCCGTGGTTCGAATCCAACCAAAGCTTGGCAACTTTGTCTGCAGTAGAGAACTGTTCTACAAGCAGTAAGGTTCGGGTGCAATGTAGTACCACCCATGGTTCGCTAGTTCCAACTGATGCTTGGAGGTTTCCCGCAATGCATAGCCACAATGGTGTTGCAGGCTTTCTCCCTGCAATAATAATAGCAGCCGCGATATGAGTGAAATACTCTTGAAAGCGGCTTTAAGACCCAATTCACCAATTCACCTCAATAAGTAATGATAATTTGCTCTAAAATAGTGTAAGCATCTACCCTGAAATATTGCCCTTGAAGTGTAGTTGTTGAACATGGGTAGTTTCCAGTTTATCAATGTAATAGTTGATCTTGATGACTTCTTCAATAACTAATTATGACGTCTTAAAATTATTTGCATTGATTTCAACTTTCCCTTGGAAGTGAAAAATATTTTAAATGGCAATTGAACCAAAATCACCTCACCAAATTAGACACATAAATGTTATCTTTACATGTATATAATATAACCTTTTCCTTTACAAATATATTGATTCATTCAGAAATCCATGAAGGTTCATGCCCTAGCAGAAAAGAAAAATACTGTTTCTTATCATTAAATATATAATTCATTTATTTTCCAGATCAGAACAGTTTGGCTGACTTTGTTCAGCAGTCTAACGAGCCAGTGTTCGAGTTGGACCATCTTGCCACATACACAGCTGGGGCTAGATCAGGTATGTACTATCCAGGTTCAGGGCCTGGTAGTTGTCACATCTGTGCCAAATTATGTATAAATGAATGAACTATTAAAATATCTTCCTTTCTACTCTCCAAGCACATACATTTAGCTTAAACGTCTATTTGCAGTATTAGGAAATACAATTACAGATTTGAAGATGATTTCTTGGAAAATTCTTTAGTGTAAGGAATGATGTAAATGATGTAACTATAAACAGTAAACTGTTTATTTTAATCATTTTCCCTTCTGTTTCTATTTTCAACTTATGTATGAGGAGAGCATCTTGAATTATAAAACTGCCCTTTGGTATCTTTGACTCTTTCTCGTACCATTTTGCTGCATCACTATTGAGGGAATTCTTTAGCCGAATATAGATACATTGCCATGGATCACCTGCTCTGACTAACTTGGTCATTTAACTAATGTTATAGTAGTTACTAGATCATAATTGAGACATGTTGTTTATTGAAGGTGTAACAAACGTTGAAGATGGACTTCACCGACTGCGGAAGATGGAGAACACAACTGGCATCTGGACCATGCGATGTATTCTTATCGTGGAGCGGAGATACCTTGTTATTCTCGACAAGAGCACCGGGGTCAGTAAACTGTTACATATCCCTGATAATTCTGTACCTTAACTTGCTCAATTTGTGTGGAAAATAGTTCTACAATTTATTCTAACATTGATGGTGTTCTAAGCCCTTTCACCCTACTGGGCCACTTGTAAGTTGTTTTCCTTCTTCTTTCTTAGGAGCGAAAGCGTTAATAATCAAGTTAATGTTGATCCGAACCAATCCTGTAACATTGTACCTGGACAATGCTGAAATATTCGGGATTGGATGTCTCCAGACGTTGGCATAAGTCCTTTCTTGACATTTTTTTATTCCGTTACTTGGCCATTCAGAACGGTTGGAGCTTTTACAGAAAGTCTTTTGAAGTGTAGAGATGATTTTCTTCATTTATTGATTCAGAAGAAGAACAAGTTCTTATGGATAGTCACTACCGTATTTCCTTGAATACAACCCCGGGGTTCTATTTCACTCAGCAACCCCTTACCACCCCCCCCCCCCCCCCCGCGGGTTGTAATCGAGGCCGGGTTCCATTTTTTCAGACCTGAAATGGCATAACAAAATCTATTTCAAGAGTAAGAAAGTGGCATTCAATATCTCAAAACTTTCCATTTGGAAATCATATGAAGATTATTTTAACATTGAGAACCCGGGTTATATTCGAGGCCCGGGTTCTATTTCACTCAGCACCCCCTTACCCCCCAGGTTATGTTCGAGGCCCGGGTTGTATTCAAGACTCGGGTTGTAATCGAGGAAATACGACATGAAGTGTGATGTTTCGGTGTAGATACTAACAGCATTATCAAGTAAGATTTGAGTTGAGGTTAAGTCAAAGAACAAATACTTAGTTGTAGTTAGTTCAGCCCTATGCAACAAATTGACAGATTTTGGGCACTTCATGTGATTTCACTATGCTGAGAAAATTGTCGTTTCACGAAAGAAAATATTCTATTTATACTTAAAAGAGCTCTCAGGATCTATACTTAAACCTTGCCATCGTGAAATAAAGAAGTTGATCATCCATAAAATCCTTGTCTTTCCTACATTTCCTTTATTTTAATTTAGACAGAAATGCATAACAGTCCTTTACCAATTTTTAAAAAAAGTTTTTAAAATGGGTGATTCAGAAATGAAATGTTAAAAATATTCCACTGAAGTTAGCTGAAGTACCGTAAATAAAAATCCTGACAAAAGCAAAGGATGAATATGACATAAAATTTCCCTTTGACATTTTGGAAATCAATAGTATCATAAAAGGCCTTGGTTAAACACATCTACTGGACTTAGTGAGAGTAAAATAGATGCTGAATACTTGAATACCTGGTCAGATGACTTGGTGCATGGCTAGCATACAAATAGAAAATCAGAAATGGGATATTCGAAAACTAGTCAACTAGAATAAGCCCTGTAACAAGATTGAACCAAGGGATAAATGTTGCATTGACTCAGCCTTATTGGGCTGGAGGGACTTGCAAAAAGAGAATCTCCACAGATTAGGGTCAAACAAGCTTGACCTTACTATTACTGAATAATATATACCAGTGTTACAGTTGACAATGGGAGAGATATGAAACACCAAGTGCTTTATCATGCTAGGATTTTCCACATGACTGCCCATCTAGACTACATTACATACATGAGTGCACCCTCTAGTAGCTATACAGGCATACCACTTCCAACAACTGGTTAGGGATCTCTCAATTAATCTTTTATTTTGTGAGCTTCTTTCTTTTATCTATAAAATTCTTGTATATCTTGGTTATGAAATTCTTATGTATTTTCAAGTGTATGTATCTGAAAGGAATTCCCCTGGTTAGCACGTACACCCTTAAAGGACAGTGGATACTAAATTCTGTCAATTCATTCATTTATCATGATGCTAATGGCTGAAATATTGCCCAGACAGCTTTAAACAATAACTCACTCACCCTAATTTATTACTTAAAAGTCTTTTAGGATGAGCCAGTAAAATGAATATGTTTCCTTCTTGTTAGCACACCCTTGAGAAGACTCTGGATACTAAATACTGTCCATTCATTAGTGTATTTCTGAAAAGTCTTTTAGGATGAGCCTATAAAATGAATATGTATATACAAGTGTTGTATACATTCATCTCTTTACCCTAACATTTGAAGTCACTTTATGGAGGAACGTATCATTCTCATATAAGCTTTTATTTGCGGGTTTATGGCTGCAACTGTAAGTATTATTGTGCATATTCCAGTGTAACTTCCCGTCAGGGGCTCGGCAACTATGTCTGCAGTAGAACTGTTCTACAAGCAGTCAGGTTTGGATGCAATGTTACACTGAATTTCAGTGCAGTTTCACCACAATTCAGAGCCACAATGGGCTTTCTCCCTGCAATAATACTAGCAGCAGCGTTACAAGTGAAATACTCTTGAAAGCGGTGTTAAACCCCATATCACCTCACCTCACCTCCAGTGTAACTTTTCATGTAGGTACCGGTAGTTCCTTCAAACAGTCGTTGCATTTGCAAATAATTGGGAGACTCTCAATTGATCTTTTCCTTGGAGAAAATTATTGTTGCAAATTTTTTTTATTAGGTTCTCATGAAATGAATGTGCATACACCTGTAGTTTTGTATTCACTGGTCCCTTCATTCACATTTAGAATGGAAATAGTTACTTCTTGATCTTCCAGTGCCTAGATTTCTGGGCCTAGATTATCTAAGCTCTTTTAGTGCTAAGCTGATGTAATTACTATACATTAACATTGGTTTAAGACTATCCTAACAGTAAGAGAGCTTAAAAAATATGGGTCCTGATATGTACTTTATGTTACCTGTGAAGTTATGCAAGTCACTACACTGTGATTCTCTACTGATCAATCCTTCGTGGACAAGGCTGTAAAACATCTCGGGAACATTCAATGGACATGCAAGAATATTAACAGAGATTAGTGTCAACATCATTTATCTTGCTGAGGTTACACAGTTAATCATTGCTTATGAACTTAATCATCCTCTGATGTTTATGACTGCACAATTCATGAGACAAGTGATGTTAAAATTGAAGTTGTTATTCATGATAATGTCCTCATTGTCCATACCTGTATGCTGTCATGAGTCATGCTGCAAGGTGATGACACTTCCTTCCACTTTCCTTTACAGCGATAATAGCAGCACTTTGATAATTCTAATAGGGTAAATCAAATCCTTTGATGCATGTTATTACTACATCACTCCCAGATGCTGAATAAAAAATTCACACGATTAATAGGAGATTTCTTGTCTATTTCATTTAAAACAAATGAATAAGAGATATACATATTTAAAGTTGTATATGGACAAATATTACTTTGGAAAAATAACATTATTTTGATAGTATATCTTTAAGATAAGACATATTAAATTTTACGCCAATGAACAATTGCAACAAAACAGGCATGATAAACAAGCTTCTTAGGAATCATTTTTAGATGTTTCTTGTCGAATAAAACTAGTAAAAGAGAAATGTGCCATTCAACTTTAATGAAACTGTTGGTTAACTTACGAATTGTCATTTTCTGTCAATACAAAATACAATAAATGTCAATATAAAATTTACACTGTTTCATAAAAATGTCACACTTGCTCATCAAATGTTTTAATTACGTAGTCAGGTAATGAAATATGAGCCTGCCAGAATCAGTTAAAAACCTTTGTGGCCTCTTAGTGAATGTAGTTGTGCCTATTCTCTTTGCTAGGATGGGTATTCAAAGAGTTTTGCTAAGGGATCAAAGTTGGCAATATCAGATCTACTTAAACAGACTGGTTGCCACTGTATGTAGTGGAGGAAGGAATAATAAAGCCTTGCTTTGACATAATAGCCACTGGCAACCAACCTCCATTGCCGCAAAGACACTTACAGCGTAGAGAATAATAAAACTGGTCTAGCAGATTATTTAATGCTATAAGATGTTTATTTGTACAGGCCTACCTGAGCAGTTCTTGTTTCAATAACACAGTGGAACTTGACATGCTTTTAGGATATAGAATGATGTTGATATGTCTTATTCATGACATTATTTTATCCAATTTCATTAAATCATTAAGAGTTCTTTTTGTTATAGTCAAATATTGAAAAGGACAACAAGGAATTTTATGGATAATCAACTTCTTTATTGTAATGGTAGCGACGTATTGAAAAAGTTTCTACCTTGAAAGTTATGAAATCACCTAAGCTATACTTCTTAAGTATGTGCTGATATTGATTTTGGTAATTGGTGTAGTTAATATAAAGTTTGGAAGGTCAAATACATCATATAGTTGATGCTGGAGTGTCTTGTGAAAATGATTAATATCAAAGGAGAATTATTGGAAGAAATTGAAATTAATTTGAACCTTAACCTCTAGAACAATTGCCAAGTAACAGCACTGACGGTACAAACAGTTTTTCCACTCAACCACCCAGACATTAATGATAAATCTTGACTATTATAATCTATTCATGATATAAAAACCTCTCCCTTATATCAGCAAGATGAGCTGTGGAGGTTCCAATTTGACTATCAAAGTGTTTAGACAGGTTCCAATCACAGCCCCTGTTATAACCTCTCCATAATATCTCCAATAGGAATAGTAGAGGTCCCCTATGACCATCAAAGTGTTAAGTCTGGTAACCAGCACCGGCACTACTGTCGATACAGCTGATCCACTGATCCACCAAGACCTCGACTATAAATGTCAACTTCCACAACCTGTTATAATGTACCCTTCTATCTGCAGGAGGAGCTGGAGAGGTTCCCCCTAGACTGTGTGGTGGAGCCCACGGCGGTCTTCAAGAATGACAAGCGGGAGGTGTACAACAACCTCATCCTCTTCACCGTCGTGGACGACCCCCGCAAGAGGAACGGACACGGGGACCTCCACATATTCCAGAGCATCTCAGTGCGCGTGAGTGTCATTGGTTATCAGAGTTTTTTTTATTTACTGGCCAACTCTAAGATCACGGCTACATAGACGTAATGGTTTCAATTCAACAAAATTGCATGTGATTCTACTTTTCTGAAGGGGCCTCAACTTTGAAATGGATTTTCTTTAGGCTATTCATATCCTTTTAGGTCTTTTGTTTCGAAGAATTTACTTAAGCATCAGATGCATACTTTTAAATCCATTTTAACTACCTACCAAGAGACTTATGAAATACATGTGAATGACTAAATTACAGATATTTTCAAAATCAGTACTGTTTATACTTCAGTTTGGTACAGACTTTAATTGGTAGCATGATCTTTCAATTTCAGTCCCAAGAAATAGTTGATGAAGTTATTGCAGCCAAAGATGGCCGTGGAAGACTTAGCCAAGGGTGAGCACCATCATTTTCATCAAAAAAGAATCTGTATTTGTTTCTGGGTCCCAAAAGGGAAGAATACTTTTGAAGGTTATAGGTTTTGAAGGTCTCAGCTAGAGAGACAGAGCTTGGTTACCTTTAGAATAATTTCATATATTGTGGGTCCCGATGAGTCCATGCTTGTGTAACCATAGCTTTTGGCCAACCTGGATAATTTCAAGATGTCTTCCTTGTAAATTAACCAGTATGCTTTTGCAGTATTATCCAGAACTTGTGTGACCACCAAAATAAAAAACAGAGGCATATGACATGTTACTTGAGAATACAAATTTCCGTAATGCTCAGATGAACAATCATGTTGTTATTTAAAACTATTATCACCTACTTGGTTGATAACCTGAGAGAAGTCCCTTGCATCAAGCACGAGCTGCACCTGGATATCCTTGTGCAGTATACACACCCTGATGCAACAGCAACATGTCCTGACCACACTCTGGCTCCTGTGAGCTCAGAGAAGTGTCTTGGACCTACATTCATTAACCAGATCAGATAATAGGTCAAGGGTCACAGCTCACTTGCGCATGAGATGGTAGGGATTCCTGCCTACACATGACAAAAAGATGTCATAAATGTCAGGGATTTCTGCCCAGAGCAGGCTAGACCTTAAACGAACAAAGAGTATGTTGCTGGAGTGTTAATATGTCAAATTTTAGAATTGTAATTATATCAAGAACCACTTGTTGTATCTGAAAATTATACTTTATAATGATTATCAGTTGAGCATAGTGAGGTTAAACAGCTTAAATGCATGACTTGTAATTGAAAGAAATGAACAGTGGTCCCAGAGATACTTTTTGAAACTTATTTACAGCAGACACAAAGACAACTATGACTTGATAGTGTTATGTATATCACAAAACTGGTCTACTAGTAATTTGAAAAAGAAGTTTGACCGTATAACATTTAAATGGCCATTTTCCGATATCATTGACAACATTTAAAAAAATAATTTTGCCATTATAGTGATGAAAGTGGATTTTTTTGCAAATTCCAAAAGTTAGTGTTTCTAACCATAAGCCCCTTCCCTTCGATACTGGGTAAAGGTAAAGAATTACAAAGTAGATATTATTTCGAAAGTATTGTCTGTCAGTCCCTTTCAGTCAATAGTTAATATCTAAGTCATCAGATATAAATCTTTGATCCTGAGGTTGCTGTTGGTTACATGAGATTTTCAATAAGGAGTGTGTTTAGTGTAAAATTCTTTATTGTGTCTGCTGGTCCTTTAACACTATATGATCACTTCTTTTCACCAATCTGATGTTATTTCCTTTGTTACTTAGGAGTAATTCTTGTTAATTGACAGTAAAAAATGGTTTTTGCCATAATTTTTTAAGCAGTGTAAGTGTCAATGTTGTGTACATATCCTTGTGTCTTACATTGAGGTCACATACGTCATGATATCAATGAGCAGCTAATGATGTCCTGTTGGAAGTCTTAATCTTTTATAATACATTTTGTTTTTACTTTCCCTTTTATTTTACATGAATAGTCGAAAAGTTACAATTTGAACACTTTCTGAAATGCTTTCTCAATAGGTAAGCAAAAAAGGTTTGCTAGGATTTTAAAACAACTACTCATCCTAGGAAATTTTTAGATGATCTTTGAATGAACTGTTTATTTAGATAGGTAGATATTTAGATAATAGCAGAGAACATAGATTCTGCAATTTATGCAGATCAAATGAAATTGAAAATAAATATCAATTCTTATTTGTGTGTTCTATCTACAGTTACATTTGAAAAACATATATATCCAAGAAAAATACTATGTACATCCAAATATGCTTAAATTCACCAAACTTTTAGACAGTTTAAATAACAAAGAAATTTAAAACCTGTCCATGTATATATTTTACACATTGGTATACAGAAACCGAATTGTGTCATAAATGTGATAAATTTTATCATCTAATGTAAATATGATGTACTATAGGCCAGAGGGCTTTTGAGTACTGAATGAAGATTGATTGAACATTAATAGGTAATGCTAATTATTTTGTTCATTTATGTTTTTACCTTACAAACCTACGTCGCAAATGAGTGAAATATTGCCAAAGCAGTGCTAAACATCAAACTTCCTTGTTACAAACCATAGAAAAAAAATTTGGCATAAATTTAAGTAGTGTAAACAGCAAGTTAAATATGTGCATATCTAGTCTAAAGGTATGCATATCTAGTCTATAGGTCCAATATATATGATAAATTTATTTAAAATACATTGTTCTTATGATTTCATTTGTAGCCTAAATACAGCCTACATCATCTCAAAGTAGTTATAATTGGGCGACAGTGTATTTGTTCAACCAACTTCAAAAGGAGCCTGCTTGTTAAAAATTATGACGTATGTTTAAAGTTTGTTCAGCAGGGTATGATAATGTATAGAACATGAGTTCATATTTACCTTCTATCATTGTACACGTAAGCCACAACCTATTTTGCATTATTCCCAACGTGTACCTTTCTGTTTTATATTTGTAGCTAAGGCTAATATTTGCTCAATAACAAGCTCACATTCTTCTTCTACATTTGATCTTACATGAGCAACAAGAGAACTTTCAAACTTTTTTATTTGTTTTTTTCTGTCAATTTGGGACAAGTGAGACATGATATGATCGTGTGAACAGCTTCTAAACATAGCGAAATGGACATTTACTCATGAGTTGCTTCCCTGTTGAGGACTTAAAGAAATGTTCAGTTGTGTCGAAGGCGTCTTGATGAGGATTAGCAATAGTTTTGTTCGCAATGATGGTTCTTTTTGGTTAGTGTAGATCTGCTGTCAATGAGGACTGGACGCAATATGTTGTGAGTTGTTGCTTTTATGTTGTAAAAATTTGTCTTTCATCATTATATGTGTGTGTGTTTCATGAAACTTGAAATTTGTGGGCTTATCCCAGAATATTCCAGTATAGCTTGTCATTGTCAGTCCCTATGACGTATAAATCTTTTTTCTATGAACTGTCATTTTTGTAAAGTAGTTACTCAGAATGATAACCTTATTTTTATAAATCATAGATGATGCCCATTTCTGGAAAAGGGCTCAAATAAAACACAGGCATTTTTAGTAGGATTTTGTTTCAAGTCTTTTTTTTTTTTTACCTCTTTGAAGGGTGTTGATTATAAAAAAATAGGATACAAAGCTGGAGTTTTTTGCCCTCATCATATCATGTGTTTACTCTGATTTTGAATCTCCAGTCTTGAATAGCCAAGGTGAAATCAATGACATTCACAAACACATTTTTTCATTGATCTGATTCACAACTTTTAAGTGTTTAGACTGAAGTAAGTCAATAGAACTTTACATTCCCCCCCCCCCCCCCCCCCCAAGGTCTACAAATTTATCTTTATTGAATAGGTTGATTTCTGTTTTTTTTTTATGTCTAGGAGCTACTAGATGTAGAAGTTTATTGAATTTGCCCAATACTAAAACGTTTCTGCTATTGAATTTTAATCATTTCTTATTATGAACAAGCAATAATGAGAATATCTTTTACCTAACCTTATTTTCTTTGAATATAAATTAAACTTCCTCCTATTTCGTATTCAACGTTGATGGTTTTGTTTAATTATTTTAATATTTAGAAATATTGATTGATTTGAGTTTTTTTATGTCCAGCTTTAGAGCCAATGATTTTGTCAAGTGAACAATTTGAATTGACATCAGGGACCAGCCTCACATATGAATACTACCTTTTCAATTTGCTCCCCTTAGTCAGCCTAGAATCAGACATTACAGCTTGAACATTATCCAAGTTTGGAATATTTTTATAAAATTTTATGTTATGTCTTCCATTTCAGCCAAAGAATCCCTCCTCCCCCTCTCCAGCCTGCTCCAGAGCCCCCGCGCACCAGATACGACCCCTACAACTTCTCCGGCATGAGGGAGAGCATGGTTGGTGAGTAACAGTTGTGTTCAAATGCCTGGACCGAATCTTTAGATGCTCCTGGGTCCGGTTGCAAAAAAAACTAAGATGATCTTAATTTACTAAGATAGCCTTAGTGCAATGTGATAGGATGGCATAAGGTTGACCTTAGTGTGAAGGTTGTTTTGTGCAACAACCCCCATGTCAAGGTATGTTTTGCCATGTCAGCACATTATACGAAAGGCTCTAACAATTCCACAAATTTGTTACTTTTTGCCTTGTTTTAGTTACTTGTCCGGTATTCAAAGCTATATCTCTAATCCAGAAATTGCTTATATTATTTCATTTTAAATCATTTCATTAGTTAGTTATTCATAGAGTATGCTTGTAAAATCATGAAAAGACCAAAAAACAATGTTTAGGAAAAACCTATCTCAGTCACTTTTGACCGATAAAATTGTGACGTCTTCAGTTACTAAGATTTGTTTTGTTACACTTTGTGTATTAAATCTGCTTCAATCACTACTGAGATTGTGAACAAAGGTTCTCACCAGAGCTATTGAGATATGAATATATTGCTTCACATTTCGTCACACACCTATCCATTGTATATATAGTTGAATAGAAGTTGGTGGTTTCCCTGCTTTGAACCCCACCCAGTGTGGGTGTGAGCTTTCTGTAGCTTAAGGGTCATGCGCAAATTACTGACAGAAGAACGAAGTCTTGTATAGGAATCTACTTCATATTGTCAGCCCAAAATGAGTATTTAAAAATTTCAAGTAAGAAGTTGTGTTCCCTTGTATTCTAAAACTTCATTCAAATATTTCTTGGTTGCAATAATATGAATGAATCATTGACTAAGTTTAGCCATTATGAACATGGTTAGATTCTTTAATCCTTATTGACCCCTATCTACAATAGCCATTATGAACATTGTTAGATTCTTTATTCCTTATTGACCCCTATCTACAAGGATTTTGTCTCTTTATGTAAACTATCTTTACTTGATAATGTTTAACCAACATTTTCATCAACACCAATATGTTTTGATAAGCAGGGATTTCATAAGTTATGGTATGTGATATAATGACAATTCAACATAATGAAGTTCCCCACCCAAGCTGTGTCATGGCCAACAAAGTTCATAACCAAGTCCCATGAAATAAGATATTTGACTGTACCTAAGACAAATGAAACCCTTTTACCCCCCCCCCCCCCACCACACTCAATCATTGTTATGTCCTTATGAACCAAGTATGTGACATCACAATAATAGAAGATATAAGTCAATGAAGGATAATGAATTCCCCCACCTAAGCTATGTCATGACCAACAAAGATGGAGATCTTAACCAATTACCTATGTACCTAAACAAATGTACCACCCGACTCCAACACTCCACCCAATTCGTTGTTCTATCGTTATGCATCAAGTTTGTGACATCACATTAATATTGGTAAATTAGACATTATGATGCTCCCTCACTCAAGCTATGTTGTGACCAAAAAAGTCTATGGCTAATGCCTTTGTACCAAGGGCAAATGGACCAACCAACCCTGGCCTGAATTGTTGCTATATTATTATGAATAAAGCATGTGACATCACATTAATATAAGTCAATGAAGGATAATGAATTCGCCCACCCATGCTGTATCATGACGGTCAAAAATGGAGATCATAACAATTTGGCTATGTACTGAAGGCAAATGCACCACCCGACTCCCACACCCAATCCCATTATTTTCATATCATTTTGAAACAAGTATGTGACATTACAATAATATTTGTTTATGAAACATTATGAAGTTCCCCACCCAAGCTATGTCATGACCAATAAAGACAAAATCTTTAGCCAAATTCCTCTGTACCGAAGGCAAAGGAAACCCTCTCTAACCCCACCCCTAACCCACTCATTGTTATATAATTATGAACCAAGTATGTGACATTACAACAATAGTTGTACATTGATATTAATAAAATCCCCCTACCCAAGCTATGTCATGATGATAAAGATGAAGATCACACTCAATTACCTATGTACCAAAGGCAAATGCACCCCCTCCCCATCCCCAATCATTGTTATATCATTGCGAACCAAGTATAACACACCCCTTACTTAAAACCCACTAAGTGCACTATCTCTTCTTTCATCATCTGACTGCCTTGAATGATGTGTTAGCTGAAGGCTGCTGGTGACCTTACGAGCCATGACTCCTCAGTATGTACTGTGTGTGACAGACTCAGTAGCCTAATATATATCTTCAGGCTCGCTGTTACAATTTTACTGAATGTACATCACGCTGTTGCACTAAGCTGTTTTCATTGAGGTATTTTTAATAGGTGAAGATGATTTATGTAAAATCCCTTGTGAGAGTAATCACTGTAATAAAATTTAAGGAGTGTAAGTAGGAAGGAAGTACAATTGACTTCATGGCCCATTTATCATTAATGGTTAGAAGTCTGTTAAGTCCCTGATGTAAAATATTTTCGCCTTGACTTCAAACTTGTTTTTGCAGGATTTCCTTTAAATTATTACCTATTGCCAGGCAAACATGAAATCCTTGAAATTAATGTTAATCACGCTAAAATTTTGGTATATTTGTTCAGTTGCAGACACACGTTACCAAGGACCGGGTAGAACACAGCGCCCCCTGTTGACAGACAGCGGACAGAATGAGGTTCTGGAGAAGGATGTGGTATGTACATGCAAAGAGTTGTATCGAAATGAATTTTGACATTGTATTCAGTCACTGTCATATTGTAAATTCAATCAATCTTGTTAATGCTTTATTGTCATCAGTTTGGGGTTTTGTTTGTCTTTCCTTCTTGTTTATTAATTTCAGTCAGTTATTCAGAAAATTTAACCTGAAATATTGATTTATGCTTTTTGAGCATCTGTTGACAATATAGACATTATTTTCTATAAAAAAAAAGAGGAATATAGATTTTGCAACAGCTGTCAGTTATGATGTTGGTGTTGGTTCTCATATGAACCAGAGAATGTTTTGAAATTTAATTCATGACTTATTAAGATAATGTATTTGCAGCTAATACTGAATGTCTACAAGCCACTTACATTTAAAATACTGCCCAATCAGAGATAAGCAATATCTCATTCCCTCACTTATGCACAAAGGCCCTGATTCAGGATGTTTGTTTAGAATTATTAGAGAAAGGGTAGCTGTTGAATGATGAATAAGTTGTTTTAGACAGTATAGCAATGAATCACATTATTGGGCATCATGGTTTGCTAGTTCCAGATGATACTCGCAGATTTTATCGCAATGCATAGCCAAAATGGTGTTGGGGGCTTTTTTCCATCTAATGATACTAGCTTCCGCAATATGAGTGAAATACACCTGAAAGCGGCGTTAAACCCCAAATCACCTCACCTCACATTATTAGGATGTGGAAGAAGCCAAGTCTCATGTGATTTTTTATTCTGCAGCAATTACTCAATCACTGTTTTGACGACATCGAGAGGTTTGTTTCAAGACTACAGCAGGCGGCCGAAGCTTACAAAGAGTTGGAACGCAGAAAACGTGAAAGAGGCAACAGATCAAAGAAGAAATACAGCGGAGGTAATTAAACTTGTTAATTAACTGATTTCTGGAATATGTAATTAGGGATGTCTGTTTATTGAAATTTTAAGTTTGAATCTTTTCAATGATTCAATGACCCCTTGATAAGATATCAGTGATAAAAATTCCAGTATCCCTAACTTACTTTGTCTAGTATATATTTATCACTGAATTACCTTTGATGCTGTTAAAGATTTCTCTAAGAAATACTTTTCAAAGTTATTTATCAAACTTATAAATCAATGAGAAAAACAAATACTGGAGTAATTGGAATAAGTATTCTACTACTTTGTTTTACTTTAAAGTATTTGAAGCAAATGTTTTACCATTTGCTATTGGCTTCAGCTATATTTTGAATATAAATGGATATAAAGATTGTTTAGTAGTTGAGCCCTGCTTCAAATGAAATTGCAGCCTTGAATAGTCTAGCCTAAAGATGGTTTTTTAGGCAAATTGTTATAATGTTATATTCAATGTTTTTGTTTCTGGCTTATTTGGATGTCAGAAGGAAATAAGGGTTTGTTTTTACTGTTCTATATGATAAATGTTGTTCTAGTCAAAGATTATTTGCATTATAATTTTCATTTTGTTTTATCCTAGAATGTCATTCCTGTGCATGTGGTTTAGTTTGCATAAATTCATAGTTAGGTAAAAGTTGTTATGTAATGGTAGAGATTAGACAGACAGGGAATGGTCCAATGACTAGAAAGCAAAGCGTAGTTGAAATAAGGTTGAAGCATTTAATATAATTTCATGTAAAATGTTTCAGAAACTGTATGTTTACAATGTTTCAAAATTGTTATGAGAGTGTAACTTTAGAGTTTTACAAGTTAATTTTCCTGAGTGACATGGGTTGTATATGAGAAAGAAAATAGTATTATGGTATCTTGATGTCTGTAACTTTATTATTATTGGCATTAACAAATATTTTGTAAAAGTAACTCTGTACTTCTTAAACACATGCATGTTTACAAGTTCACTTAAATTAGAACAGCCAGCCTTACTCTGATAACACAAAAAGGCATGCTTTTGTACAGATTTCTTGCAAACTGTTTAATTGCATGATTTGAGCAAGTCATCAATTTCACTTATAATTTGATGTTGATTTTCCCCTACAGATGGAATGCTTAGTCATCGTGCCCGACCCCCACCGGCCAGAGATTTTGTCGATATTTTCCAAAAATTCAAATTTTCATTTAACCTCTTGGTAAGTTGAAATCTCAGTTGATTATATGAAATTTATTTATTCAAAAGGTGTTTATAATGAAGCAATTATAAAAGCTGTTTAGGTACCAAGACATCTTTTTTTAGGCTTTGCAGGGTGATTGTAGAACAGAATCATTGGTTGAAAAATAAATTCACACTTCTCACTTGTTTTGATACTATAAACATATTGAATAGTCAAGATTAAGTTAAAGTCTCACTTCAGGATCTGAATTAGTTTGAGTCCACCATCGAATTATATTAAATCTCTAACACTGTATGCATCCTGTGTTTCACAACCCTTTCTCAGGGCAAAGTTATAACGATCCAAAACTGCCTTAGATATGTATACACTGCACTTAAGTATGATTCAAAATAATTCATATCACATTTACCTGTTACATTTGTCTGATTGACCAAAGCGCCTGAGTTTTCTGAATTTGCCTACTTACTTGTCAGGCCAAGTTAAAGGCGCACATACACGACCCGAATGCACCAGAGTTGGTCCACTTCCTGTTCACGCCACTGAGTCTGATCTACGAGGCGAGTCGCGACCCCTTCCACGGTAACCGGGACCTGGCAGACCAGGCTGTGTCGCCTGCAATCAACCCAGACGCCAAGCAGCTGCTTCTCAACTGCCTAACCTCAAAGGAGATCGAGTTGTGGCAGGCACTTGGACCCAGATGGACAACTAGCAGGTAGGCCAGCTGCAGAGGGTTTGTGCTGTTGCTAAATATAGAATGGCCAGAGTTTTGCGACCCTGCTCTTTAAACAAAGCAATAGTTCTCTGTAATTCATAATCTATATTTAGCCTGACAAGGAATAAGATTTGAGAAGAAGCCAGAATGGGTGACCGGCACTCAGACCAAAAGCATGGAGGCCAAAGTGTTTATGCTGTTACTATATAAAAAATATAGCTAGAAAATTATCTTTCTGAATTAAAGAAAAAAACCAAAGTCTTATTTAATTCATAGTCTATGCTGTATAATAGATATATGTAATTCATAATTTATACTGAGAAATTCAAAGGAATACAATTGTAAAATTTTATATCATAATCATTCAAGAAAAGTGAACCAAAAACCTTAGTTATTTGTTAAAACCAGATAATTAAAATATCTTTCTAATTTGCACAGAGAGGAGATGAGAGGTTCAATACCCATGTACAGTCCCGTGTTCTATGACGGCTGGCGTCCATCCCAGAGCGTAATCGATGACGCCCCCCCTGCACAGGTACCGTTAGAGACGGCAGTGCTTGCTCATCACAACCAAATCATGAATCGCACCATCGATTCGGATAATAGAGCCCTGGTAATATAGCTTTAACCCTCTAGCATGGTCTGTTTCACTAAGTAAAAATAGAAAATAGAATTTTTATAAAGAAATTTAAATCCTTGAAAAGCAGTTTTGAGTTGAACTATACTGCACAAATGTGGATATATATAAATTCTGGAATTCTTGATTATAGTCTTTTCATTTATTGACGCTCTGATATGAGATGTGATCATAAAAATTCAAATATTCTTACAAAAATATCGGTGAATTATATGAGAAAGACAAGATTGCTTTAATGTCAACTACTGTGCTGGTAAAGAGTTAATTTGAACATCTTTTTTTTATACAAAAGGAAATGAGCTTCATTTTTCATTTCAAATTTTGATTTTTATTGAAGATTTGATTACAGTGACAATTGTCATCATGTACATATCAGTGTAAGTTTAACGACATTAGTGAAATGGACCCCCGTTGGTATCCAAAGTGACTTCAGATGAAATTTTACAGAAAATTTTAAAATGTGGACAAACTTATTTCTAAAATCTCAAATTTTCGTTCAAAATATTTGATAATTCATTTTGGATACCAAATTTATTATCTATCACTATGGTTTTGTATTTCAAGACAATTCTCTTCTTAAACACAAACTTGGCTCTGTAAATTAAATTTCAAAATGATAAAAGAAACATACATTTTGTGAATTGTTATTGTGTACAACAAGAATATTCTTGAAATGATAATGATCTGTAAACACTTGGAAGAGAATTGTTGACCTGCATGGATGTCTTTGCATTACATATATCTGATTCCTCGTCATCCCCCAGGTGTTGAAAGTTACCATAAAATTCAGGTTAGGGGATGCGTCTTCCATATTGAATGTGTTCCATAATAGCTTAGTGAAACACTTTCGCTTTATTGTTTTGAAAATCCTATGCATCTTTTATAGCATGCTGTTTTGGAAATAGATATATTGACTCTTTTCCTTTATAGTAAAATATTATTTTCAATTTTATAGTTTTATAGTATTCATTGTCTTGATTCTCACAGAGTAATCAAGTTTAATTTTTTCACATGACCTCTGTTACAATATGCCTATATTCCTGATTCATTATATTTATGATATGATTTATCCTAAAAAAACACAATGTTGCACAACGAAATTTGAATTCAACCAATCAGAAACCTCCAAGGATTCATTCATTAATTATGTAACAGAGGATAGATATTTTGAAATATATGAGTAGATAGACAGTTACTGATAGTTGTTTAAATTTAAATAATTTTTATGTCAATGGTAGTTTAGTTTCATTGAATTAAACTTCTAACCTGAAAGTGTCAAAGCTTCAAAATGTCATCAGCTATATAATATCAGTATAATCCTAAAATACATCTATTTATATAATGGCTTTTGATGTTTTGTGTTTCAACTCAATTACTTACTTAACTTTTGCGCTGTTCACTTAGTATATCACAGAGTATATCTTTTTATATATATTCATATATATGTATATAATGTGTTGTTCATGATTACCCTATCTATCCAGTGACAATAAGCTTATCTTTTGCTTATAAATGGTTCTATTGTATTGAAAGTATTTTATCCATTTAATTTGAAATACAAGTGATGCATTGCAATCGAGTGTAATTATCACCAACAATACTAATTAGCACATATGAGTAAATATTGTGTTGCTGGATTTTATCTACATTTAAAAGAATATATTGACTTACTTTTTAATAGGAATATTAGCAATTTGCACATGCGCATACTAATTACAATAACAGAATGGAGTACGTTTTGGACTGAAGATTTGAAGAATGATGTCATTAGAAATCAAGAGATTCTAAATTACCATTTCATATTGATAATCTTAACTTTAAATGTTCTTACAGTAAGGTTTTAGAAAAGAACAGATGAAGATGCAGCAATAATGAAATATAAAATTAGTCTTGATTTCCATAAGTTCTTCAAGTTTGGGCAAGTTTCAGCATATTGGTCATTATATTTTAAGAAAAGATCAAATCTAAGGTTCTCAATTGCAAATTAAAAATTTCCTTTCTCACATTTTGTATATGTTTAGTTTAAAATACCCTCAGTTGCTGCAATAGCTGAGAACAATAACTTGATCACTCACTGAATTCAGATTTCCAGCTCCAGTAAATAACAGTCAGTATTGTACCTCAATTACAGATCCACGAGCGGCCTATGTACACACGAGAGGATGACCATTATGCAGAGAGGATAATCTACGAGTCGAGGCCAAGCCCACGCCCGCCGAGCCCTCGCCCCCCAAGTCCACCAAGGCAGGCACCTCCAAACAGTGTACCAGTAATGATGGGATATCAGGAATATGGTGTAGAACAACCCCCTGAGAGGTTTGAAGAGATTTCCTAGCCCCTTTTTTGTCTCGTTTGGCTTTGAGCTGCTTGGATTACCTCCCTTGGCTGGCTTGATTACTGCATGTTCAAGAGTTTGTTGTTGATTGGTTTGATTACGTTTGGATGATGGTATAAATTTGGAAATTAATACTTATTTATGACGAAATTAACAATTTGTTTTTGTTTGAAAATGTTAAGATCATGGTTTTAAATTTACTTAACAATTAAATGAATTTTGAATAATTGTGTTTAATTTGGTGAGTGGTAAAAAATTGGAGACTAAAAGATTGATGCACTCTGGCCTGTACTTTAAGATTAAAAAACCCCTAGATATAAGAAAGCAAATATCTAAAGAACATTAGTTGCAAACAAATAACATTCTTACAATATTAGCTTCCAGCCTTCATCTCAATAGTTGTGTCAAAACGTCTCTTTAATTGCAATCACGTAGTATTAGTGTGGTGACACAGACATAAGCTGAGTTTTCTTATTAGATTATAATGTAGACATTCAACATATACTGAAAAAAATAGTGTTTTACAAACTTTATCTTAGAATCTTAGTTTTAGTCAGTTTTCTTCTTCAATTGCTTTTGATTAGATTTGATTAATTACTTTAAGTGAATACTTAAAATGGCCTCCAGCAGTTTTTGCTTGATACTTGATACTTGATACTTGAATGATACTTGATACTTGATACTTGAATGATACTTGATACTTGAATGATACTTGATACTTGAATGATACTTGATACTTGAATGATACTTGATACTTGAATGATACTTGATACTTGATACTTGAATGATACTTGATACTTGAATGATACTTGATACTTGAATGATACTTGATACTTGATACTTGATACTTGATACTTGAATGATACTTGATACTTGAATGATACTTGATACTTGATACTTGATACTTGAATGATACTTGATACTTGAATGATACTTGATACTTGATACTTGAATGATACTTGATACTTGATACTTGAATGATACTTGATACTTGATACTTGAATGATACTTGATACTTGAATGATATACTTGATACTTGAATGATACTTGATACTTGATACTTGAATGATACTTGATACTTGAATGATACTTGATACTTGAATGATACTTGATACTAAGAATACTAGTATTGAGTATTATAGCGTTTGACCCTCTAAAAATATGCATTTGGCATAAACATATATTTCTTGAGGGAATTTTGAAGAAATAAAATTTCCCAAAATTTAGCTTTTGCCCGTTTAAGATGAGAACAACTGAATTTAAAAAAGCTCAACTAGGACTGCCTGGACGTGGTTTAGTCAAGGTCTCAGTAGCTGAGCAGATAAGCTTGTGGTTGGTGGCTGAGGGTTGAACTCTACAAGGGATTTGTCAAACCTGAAATGAAGTTTGAACAGTGAAAGTGTTCTTCAATAGATTTTCAAAAAATAGTAAACACTTATCATTTTTATTATGTGTACATTCACCTGCCCTTTGCTTATGTTATGTGGAGCTAACATTCAAAACGTTTACCACAAATTTGATCCAAGTTATGCATAGTGAATAATGATTTTTCTCTAAGACAATTATGAATTTCCTAATTTCTTGCCTGGCAGTCTGCAAGTATCTCTCTGAATATTATAATCCCAGGTTTTCCATCCAACTTTTTGCCTCATCCATTTCATTGCAGTGAAAAATACTCAAATGTCTTGCATCACCTGAAAAATGAACTAAAGCTTTGAGTCCCTTTTAATCAACCTCTCCAGTTCTTCCTGATTCCTGGGGTCCAACTCATTTCCAGTCATTATTCTTGAAACTGATTTGTAATCTGTGGCTTTGATTGTCAAAGCTCTCTGGGTGCTGAGATAAACAATTTCCGATGTCAAAGCTCTCTTGGTGCTGAGATAAACAATTTCCGATATCAAAGCTCTCTTGGTGCTGAGATAATTGATTTCCAATAGCAAAGCTCTCTTGGTGCTGAGATAATCAATTTCTAATGTCAAAGCTCTCTTGGTGCTGAGATAATCAATTTCTAATGTCAAAGCTCTCTTGGTGCTGAGATAGTCAATTTCCAACATCAAAGCTCTCTTGGTGCTGAGATAATCAATTTCGCTGTAAGGAATGACCTGAGCCGGTCACACTCACTGGGTAGTTTAAGAGAATTTTAAGAAGTTTTGTCAACTTTTCTGTGCCAGCTCTTCAACCAACTTTTCCTGAACTTAATTCTAAAAAAATCAACTTACTATAAGGTTGCTACACTTGCACCGCAACATAGTTTAATAGAAGATATAGAATGAGACTTGCTGTAAAGTTGTTAGATAGTAAGAAGTTTTCTTTGTTACCATTGACGCTGTTTGGGCTAAGAGAGCTTTGTAATTGCTGTCCATTATGTTAAGAAATTTTAGCATATATATGGTATTTTCAAAATGTTTCAAGAATAATGGCTAAGCTTTGTAGAAAGCTTTAACACAAGACTAGACATGTTTGTCTTTCATTTGAGTGAGTTAGTATGAAATTAAATTTTAAAAGTTCTATTTTAATCAATTATGTCAATAATTTATATGAATACAATTACATTTATATGTGTAAAAGCTTTCTACAAAAAAAAACCAGTGACAAGTTTCCTTATTTTTTAAAAATAACAATTTGATAATATACTTAGTCTTCTGTTTGATTTTAAAAAGTTTTCTCTTTACAAGTTATTTGTTTAACTGTTAAATCTTGTTTTGAATTCTTGTTTTATCATAAAGATAATTTTCAGTTCTTGATCCTTGTAAATTCATTTTGATATCTAATTTTCATATAAGTAAAATTCATTTTGTTTATAACATTATAATGCTTTAAACACACTTCCTGCTCTAAAGCTAATAATATTATATTCTTTTCTAGACACATTGAGCGCCCTGCCCCACGACAGGAGCCTCCTCGGAGCTTTGGTCTGTCTCGAGAGGAGGAGAACGCAGCCTACGCCGATGAACTTAGGAGATCGGGAATAGAGTCAGTTCCCTTTCACTTGCAGCCACTCTTTCTCTTAACTTTACTGCCCTTTTCTCCTTCCTTTTTCCTCTATTGGTCATTGTGATAATGTTTAAGTATGTAAAACTTTAACAATCATGAGCTTTGCAATAAAGTATTGCCTTGCCCTGAATTGTTATAGTTAAGCACAAGGCCGAAGGCGGAATATAGTATCATTGCTGAAACATTGCTGGAATGTTTCTTTATCTGTTATACAGTAAATTTACTTTCTTTATCCATAAATTTTACGTCATATCTTTTAAGTTTTTAAAATTTCCTTTCTTTTTCCATTTCTCCATTTGTGTTTGTCTTGTTAAAATTTCTGGTGATAAATGTTGTATACATGTTGTATAAATGTTCTGTATATTTCCAGAATATATGAATGCGCTCATGAAAGAACAGGAAAGAATGATAAGGAAATAACGGTGAAGAAAGGAGATATCCTTCAGGTAAATTCTCTAGCTACACTCAATTTTAGAAATCTATAATTGAAATTGGAAAACATGCTTCATTTTCTTTGCAATTTTGATGAGTGTGATATTTTTCTGAAATTTTAAATGAAAATTCAGAAGTTGCTTGTTCAACTTTTGTTAAATTTCATGAAAACTAATTCTTGGAGACTTCTTGAACTTTTAAGATTTATTAAAAGAATATGTGATATAAGACTTTATAAAGGAGTAATTTGTAACTAATATGTTTTACAAGGTTGCCAAAAAAAGTGACTTAGTTTTGAATCAATGCTGCCAAACTGGACCCTAAAATCATGCCAATCTGTTACATTCATAGGTTGTTGACAGTAGTCGCAAATGGTGGAAGGTTAGAAATTACAAGGGTGAGACTGGTTACGCCCCTTACACAATTTTGACCAAGGGAGGTAGCTCTGGATTCCAGGTACGTTAATTCATCTTTTGTTTTATTAGGATATAATTATGGGTAATAGATGCTATCCTAGGATGTAATTTAAAAACCTTTTTTTTTTAATGTTGTTCTTTTCTATGGTTTTAGAAAACTCTTAAAAGATCCCAAAGGATTTATCTTTAGTTTATTCTTGTTAAATATGCCTAATTTTTACAGATACTGCTTTGTTTAAAGGAAAAAAAAAGACTTAGATTAAGCTTCTAGAAGCTAGGTCTGGTGCTTTAAGCAGCTTTTTCAGCCTCACAAATTTAGAAGTATTGTTAAAAAGGAAACAAAATTTCTTGAGTTGTAAAATGGATCAACTTTAGCCATATGTTTACATAGAAACTGCTTTTTTATCTCTCATGCACATGTATATTATAGTGTCTATATATGAAAGAGCTTGTGAAAGTTGCTTTAGTTGTAACGTTGAGCACAAGAGATATTCCAAGAAACAACATAAATACAAAAACCTGATCTTTAAACAGTTCTACCTTACCATATCTTTCTACATAATACCTTCCAATAGATACACGGCAGCTCTTTCTTTGCTGAAAACTAATCTGAAATTCCTCTGAAATTAACTTCCAACTTCTTGTACTGATTAAATTTTGAGAAAAGTTATTAGTAAAACTCTGTAACTGTTTTACATCATGTATTCAATTGCCTAATTTAGTGAGATCTATGTATTTAGCCTTAACAGTGTTCTCTTAGTCTCTTAGTAGGTCCGGGGTGCTCTTAGTGGAGATGATTTTCA